>JANHMN010000012.1:43474307-43539395 GCA_030674055.1 Rhabdomys pumilio
ACACACACACACACACACACACACACACACACACACACACACACACAGTATTATCTACACACACTTCAAGCCACTAATACTTCTGCCAAAAGCTTCTGGGAAAGTAGGCACAACATATTGGGGAAAGACTAATTTTTCCCAAACAAAAATTTCAGGCATCATGATTATCAGTTTAATTCCACTGTGGTACCCCCATTAATAAAATAGGCCAATTTAGGAAATGGAAAATGTTCATTATCTTTTAATAAAAGAACTACAAAGTCATGCAAATGATAATAATGTATAAACTCCATTATTAAACACTAAATAAATGAAAACGACTTCAAGAAACGAAAACTGAAATAAAAGGATAGCTTTAGGAAGATATTGGAAAATGGGATTATCAGTGGATTAAAATTTGAAAACAACAAGACAATAAAGAGTTGAATTAAGAAAAACAATGTTGTTAATTGTAAATTGAATGTCAGAGAAAATGAGTTGGCAGTGTGAATTAATTGGATTGTAAAACCTAATCTCCCAAAGGAAGGGGCGGACGCTTCATCTAGCTTGTTAGAGACAACATAGTCACTGGCAGGAGTGAGGGTAATATTACCTAATAGGTCTTTTCCAACTCCGAGTTCTATCATTTGGCTAAGAAAATCTGGCCAAGAGTTACACAACTGAGTGTCACAGTGGAAAAATAAGCACAAAATTATCAGATAATTCAGAGGCATATCACCCCCAACAACGTAAAAGCAATGATCACACCACCAATAAAGCCCCAGAATTCAGCCCAGAACAGTCCAGAAGAATAATTATTGACATGGACCATGAATAAATACTTGCTTTCATTCCCCTCATTTTCTTAATCCTCAAATCTGAAAAGACTGAGGTGGCAGGGTCTCAGGAGTGTTGGAAGGCAGGCACTTTGCATAATCTCCTCCTGAAGGTTTGCTCTGTTTGGAAGAGGTTATCCTTTGAAGACAACTGGACAAGATCCAGAAAGAATTTTTTTTCTGGCTCCCACAATCTTTTGCCCACTTTCACCCTTTCCTCTTGGCTCAACCCATCTATGGGAAAATGAGAAAATTATAGCAAACCTCAGATCCTTTTTTGGAGAATTGTGTGTGGAGTCTCATATCCTAATAGCCTGTTGGCAAATCTAAACTCTATTCAAAGAAAACCTGCTTTGGAAACCGGATCTGTGAGGGTGTGAACATTCCTGGGAAAATGTATTTTCTCTTCTCCCTTCCTCTCCTTTTATCTGAGAGCTTAAGTTTTCTGGTTTAATTATTTGATTGGGGGCTTCCATTATTCTGCTTTTGGAAGTAGCCACAGACGGCAACAGAACAGAATATATTGTAGAGAAATGCCTATGATGGTTTAATCTGGAGAAAGAATCTCCCTCTGTAAACTGGCAAACTAAGACTCGGAAGAATTTGGGGCTGGAGTTCAGACACTTGCAAGAGTGAGCACCAAGCTCAGGTCTGAGGTTCTGCTTCTTTTCATCATTGCCTTTATAAATGCCTATTCTGGGATTCTGTCTGAATCACTCAAGTTAGGCAATCGAGAAACTCTGGCATAAAGAGGACTTGTGTTGTATTTTCTCAGGAGAATATAACAGCTGCGAGGTTGGGGTAAATAGTGTACATTTTCTAAACGTGAATGGGCAGTTTTGAATTCCTCGGATCACTGAATAACAACGTTTTAAAGTCTTCTAGTTGGCTTCATTCTAGTAGCCTTTCTAACTACATTCAGTAACTCCTAAGCCTTCCCAGAGGACAAACTTGGATGTAGAACTACTTGTTGGCACTCACAGCATCAGGGCAGGGTTTCCACAAACACTGATAAGACAGTTTAACACAACAAAAATCTGGGGTCTTTCCTGTTCCAGGTCCTTCCTCTGAAGGAAAGGGCTAATTTTCTCATTTTAAGACAATTAAGACATGTAACTGAATTTGCTCATTCCACTCCGAAAATACTTTTAATTTTAATTGTGTTAATGATTCCACACATTTGTGGGAAACAGTGTGACATCTCAGAATGTAAATGCAGTGCATGTTCATGTTAAGATAATCGGCATACTGTTATCTGTTATCAAATATTTGTTACTGTTATCAAATATTTATCGTTATCTTGTGTTGGACGTATTCATATTCCCCTGTACTATTTTGTAATGAAAATTAATTGTCATATACTACATGCACACAAAATAAATGAGTAAGTAAATAAGCAAAGTATAAAAGAAAGTATGAAAGCTAGTTTATAAAGAAATGAAGTAAAAAGGAAAGTGAGGTTGAGAGACAGGACAGAAAGGGGGTGATTGCCTTTTAAAGCCTCTTAGCTCTAAATGCAAAAGATTCAAAGGAGTATTTCATTGTCACTTCAATTCCCCTTCGAAACCAATTGATGTCTTTCTGCTTCACCTCCTAGGAAATGGACCTAAACAATCATTTTCTTTCATAGCAATAGTAAATTTTCTTTCCATAAATCAACTTCCAAAACTATGCATATGCTTTTGTTTTTCAAAAATATCTGAATTAGGCAGTTAAAGACCAACTATTTGTTGACATCCTGAATATAGGACTATAGAAATCTTAACTACTTGATGAGTTCTCTACCAGCAATCTTGTTAATTATATTTGATGCCAACCCAACCATACCTAATACCAAATTTCTAAAACTTAATCCAATATTGACATACTAATATCATGAGAAATATGTTAAGGAGAACTCAGGGAATTAATAGACATTTTATCATGTACAAAAGATGGATTGGTAATACTTAAAGGAGTCCTAAACAATGTCACTTACGTATTTTTATAGTTGATCAAAAAGGAAACATTCACCATTTCCTCAGCATGGCATTTTTATATGTATTTTAACTACAGTAATGGTGGTAGAATATACCAGTTGGTCATCTCTACTTCTGAATTTATTTATTACTATACCTCAGCCACTGTCTCCTCTACCTCCATTCTATGCCCATAGGATGTACTGTACGCAGTCATGCACTTGACTTAATGACTCAGAGGTCAACAGATAGGTTTTGCACTTTATACTCTGTTGGAGATAGATAGATAGATAGATAGATAGATAGATAGATAGATAGATAGATAGATAGATATCTCAAAATGTTTTGCAAAGAAATTGAATGCATTTAAGTATATTACAAAAGAAGAGAGAGAAGGACAGGGAGAGAGAGAAAGACAGAGACAGAGACAGAGAGAGAGAGAGAGAGAATCTTAGAATTCTTTATCTACCACTTATCTAAAATTAAAGTAAGAATGCTTGAATTTTTCTCATTGGCTAAGAGTGACGTTAAAGACCCTGCTGAACCCACAGGACAATTTTTGAATTTAGAAAAAGCTCACATTTTATTCCAGGTTAGATTGTTTTTTATGCAACTCTGGCCATCCTGACTCTGACTGAGTCACTATCTAACTTAAGAGGCAAAGACCGAGAAGCATCCAGATGTTGTTAATGGCACTTTGTAAGTCCTTTCAGATATAGTAGCTGTCCTTCAAGGGGCATTTGCAGTGAACCGAGTCCCATCTTTCCATTGGCTAAGTCCACAATCCTTGGTGGGCTGGGCGGGTTCAAAAAGAAAGGAGGATGTTTTCTTTCTTCACTGTTTAAATCTCCTGTGAGTAATTCCCCACAGCTGGAAATAAACACCCCCTTTCCGAGTGGAGGAAAAGAGGTCTCAGAACAGAACAGCCTTCTGTGTTTATCAAACTAAAGCAAATTGTGCCAATGGTTCCTTACTTCAACCAAAAAGGAGTTTCTTGGACTTCTTCTGTTTGCGGCTGCAGTGGGACAGGCTAATTGTACTCTGGGGTTTAAGGATAGAATCGAATTATTCTGAGTTCTCTTTTAAAGATGAAAGGGGATAAAGACAAGAAACAAGTTTGAAATTGCTCTGTGTACACAAACAGTTTCTTTTAAAACTATTAGAAGATTGTTCAGCAATTAAATAGCTATAATTATAAACCCAAACAATAATTCACAGGGCCAGCTGCCTAATCAGTGGAGCTGTAGTTTTGAGAGCAGACTAAGCATATCATTTCTAAAATAAATGTTATTGTGGAAATAGCCCTGGAGAGCATGTGTCTGCCTGGAGAAAGATGTTGCGTATTTTCAAACATGCCAAGAATTCCAGTGTCCACTGAAGTACGGTTATAAAATGGCACCTGTAAGTTTGCTGAGAATATGTTCAGTTTTGGTTTGCAAACAAATCTTTGCAATTTTAAAACAGTACAGTACAGAATATCCTGGGTTTTAGATTTGTCCATTCAGTCTAGCTTGGCAGACAATGCTGATAGAGCGGTTAAGTGATTTTGCAAAGTCATACATTAGTGGTTGACTTAACTTGCAGACTTCTTTGCATATCCCTATTACAGTCATTGTAATTACAGTAATTGGTTTAATTAGCTCACTCCATGTAAAGCTCCTGGGCTCCATAAGATTCAGAATGAATAGGCACAACCTGGCATGTAGCCTAGTTTAGTAGGTGAGAGAGAAAAAGAGAAAGAGAGTTGGGGGAGGGAATAGAACACACAGATGGTGATGAAGGTCAGCACTGTAGCCAATAATCATGTGTATCATTAGTAATTATTTACAATGTTTGGATTTATTTACTGTGTGTATGAGTGTTTTGTCTGCTTGCCTGTATGAGCGCCACATGAGTTCCTGATGAGTACAGAGGTCAGAGGGCACCTGGAACTGGAATTACGGATTGTGAGCTACCATTCAAACCCAGGTCTTCTGCACGATCAGCAAGTGCTCTTAATAATTGAGCACTTATTTATAGTATTTTTATAAAATCTGGTTTGAACTCTAGATGGCAATGAAGAATGCTAAAACTAACCCTTCATTTGCAAACCTATTTATATTCTGGAAGATTCTTATTTACACTTTAGTCTCTGGAACTTTGCTTTGCCAGATTGGAGAAAGGGGAGAAGAGAGGAATTTACACATGTTCTACTTCTTCAGTGATTTCACTCAAGCTTACCGAAGCTCATGTTTATTCTGCTGACTGCCTGTCACTCACATTGACCCAATCCTAAACATTGTCATAGATGTTTCTTAAAACTGTTTCGCAGATCTCTATCTGGTCCATGGAATCTGGGCACATGGGCAGCTAAAATAGAAAATCACACTGCTAAATAATCACCTGCTATAAAATGAGCTGGATTGCTCTGACCCAATAACTAACTCATCTTTCTTTTGAACACTCAGTCTTTACTATCTCATTATCTTTGGCATCATTATACATTTCTAATAGGAAAGCACTAAAGCTTACAGTTATTGCACATTTCATTAGTATTAGTAAGCACCAGCTAATTCTAAGCATGGGACAATGTTCCATAATTATAGTTTGGCAGTAATAATTATGTATGTATTAGCACTTCATGTTTTCTACAGAGTCAGTCCACTGTCCAACCCTCTTTTCTTATATTTTTGGTTGTGAGCCTAGCCTTTAATGGCTGAGCCATCTCTCCAGCTCGCAATCTTTTTTTTCCTTAATGATCAAAAATCAGTTGTGAGAGTAAATTAATGAGTGGATTAACACATGAGAAGAAAATATTGAAATTATTTGAATGGATCATGACCCAAAATTATAAGTAGTCCTGTGAATTTTCCATTAGAGAATTTTTCTTTGAATGTGCACAATGGAATACAACTTAGCTATTAAAAACAAGAACATCATGGACTTTGCAGGCAAATGGACAGAACTGGAACATATCATCCTAGTGAGATAACCAAGACCCCAAAGGGCATGCATGTTACATACTCACTTATAAGTATCAACCATAAAGTACAGGATACCCATGGTACAAGCCACAGACCCAAAGAAGCAAAATAAAAATGTAAGCCCAAGGGGGATGCTTGAATCTTACTCGGGAGGGGAAACAAAATAGACATCAGGTGGATGGAGGAACTGGCTGGGAGAAAGGAAGGGAGCAGAATCAGGGAAGGGGTCAGGTATAGGGAGAGTAGAGGAAAAGAGAACAGAAAGCAGCTATAGACAGGTTGGGGAGGCATTCCTAGGATGTGCCAGAGACCTGGGATGAAGGAAGGCCCCGGGAGTCTATGGAGGTGACTCCAGTTGAGACTCATAGTAGTGAAGGATAAGAACTGGTGACCTCCTACAGTCAGGCAGGACTTTCAGTGGAGGGATAAGGACACCAACCCATGCACAAAATCTTCTACCCAAAATGTGTCCTGCCTACAAGATGTAAAGGGACAAAGATGGAGCAGAAATGGAGGGAATGGCCAACAAACAACTGTCCCAACTCCAGACTCATCCCACGGGCAAGAAACAATCCTTGACACTATTAATGATACTCTGTTATTCTTGCAGACAGGAGCCTAGTATAACTGTCCTCTGAGAGTTCCAGCCAGCAGCCGATGGAAACAGATGTATAGACCCACAACCAAACAATAGATGGAGCTTGGGAGTTCTGTGGAAGAGTGAGGGGGAAAATTGAGGGACCCAAAGGGGAGAGAAGCTCAATCGTAAGACCAACAGAGTTAACTATTCTGAAGCCTTGGGGGCTTCCTGCCTATGCATCCCATTCCCCTAACTGAGTAGCCTTGTCTGATCTACGTGGGAGAGGATGTGCTTAGTCCAGCAGTGACTCAATGTGCCAGGGTGGGGTGAAACCCAGGGGGACCTTCATGCTTTCATAGGAGAAGGGGAGGGAGAATAGAGGGAGGAGCTGTGTGAGATAGGGAACAGGAGGAAAGAGGAGGACCAGAAGGAGAGAGGAGAGGGCTGCAATGGAGATGTAAAATGAATAAATGAATAAATGAATAAATGAATGAAAAACCTCATTATGAAAAATATAACAGTGGCAACTAAAAAATGAAAAGTCTTCTTGATTCCAAAGACTTTTCACTGAAACTATTTTATGTTTCCTTCATATTAACCTGTTGAAGCAGAGACATCACTTGACCGATGAATAAGATATACTTCAGCACCTTAATTGACAGTTTTAATACTGTCCTAAAATTCTCACTGATGCAGATATTAAACTGAGACAGAAGCCCCAACAGTGTTTGCTGAGCCTAGGAGCCAGATTTCAAAGAGGAAAAGGAAAAGCCAGAGTTCACTACTTACCACACAACTTACCATTTGAAAACTTTGCTTTAGTTTTAAATTAGGATTGGCTTTTTCAGTTTTTCTGTCGTAAGATGGTAAAAATTAAAGAGTTGTGAATGTTTTTTAATTTTTAATGAAAAATTGATTAAGCTTCCAACCAACTTGCCTTGCTTTCAATTGTATGCCTCTGTATAATAAATGGGCAGTCCAAAGAAAGATTAGGCTTGTGATCATAAGTTGATTAGGTTTGACTACAATAGCCAAGCTTGAATTTGATTATATATATATATATATATATATATATATATATATATATATATATATACCTTTTAACAGCTATGTACTTAACAATAACCCAATCTGCTAAGTAGGCACTGAGAATATCATCCTATGTATAAAATGTTTGTAATAAATGATATAAATATGGCAAGGTACACACATGAACATGGTAGCAGTGGAAGGGAGGAGAAAGAGAATATCTGATTCATTACTAGTATTGAAACTGAGGACTGATTTACTTTCTGGTGAAAACACCCAGACATACAAACAGAAAATGCCTTTTAAAGTTTATTTCAGTTAAGTGTTTGATAAAAAAAAAAAAAAAAAAAAGGTATTGGATATCCATTAAATGCCAACCACTGTTTGAGTCATAGGCAGCCATTCATAAATAAGTCTAGTCTTATCTCTTCTTCCTTCTACTGTAAAAATAGAGAGAACAGGAACTCTCTCCTCCAGAGAAAACAACTTGATGTGTTAGGGGGGAAAAAAAAAAGAAAGGAGGCCCTGTAAACTACAGACAGCTGTGATCAGCCCCTGAGAGCTCAGAGATCAGGCAGGCCAGTCATCGGCACTGACAGTTCATGAAGGCTAGAAGTTCACTTTTCCTTAATTGATCCCAGACTTGGTGAGGTCCACTGTCTTCATTGGTGGTAGTTTGCCAGGCTTGGGGGTACTGGTATCTTGGTAGAGCCAAGTGACTGCTGCCTTTCCCCCAGACACACACAGGAAAGGGCACACTCAAGCTTTTCCTGTCCTTCAGAGGAGACATTTTTCTCATTTGTTAAATGACACATGTGCACCCTTGCCTAATGTGTTCGTCTTAGGATGGGGAAGCAGCAGTTCTTTGATATAGGATTTGGTAAAGGCAAAAGGCTGTAATCTGGTACTACACAGAGCTCAAGGTATTACTCATAATGGTCTAAACCTGTTCTCTACCTAACATAGTTATCAAGCAGTAAGGCAGATAAAGAACTTTAAGTATCGTGTTTTGTATTCAAGCTTCTGAAGATAACAAATGCATTGGAAATTAATTCTGAGAGTGTGTCCTCTTGGTGTCTACGAGTGGGAAAATTCTGCATGCCATGCACAGATTTACAACCAAAGAAATTGGCATGGATAAAGCACAATAATTTTAGTTAGATTATGTCAACCTAGCCTGTACCCCTTGTCTGTGCATACAAGTGTACACACTACTCAGTGTCACCACATGCGCAAGTTCAAGTATCAACGACTACAGTCAAGGTTCGGAACAGTCCCCACCAACAGCTCCACAGGACCCTATATCATCCTCTGTTTATACACTCACCTCTTTCTCGATGCCACATGCACTTCACACTTGGCTCTAACCCTGGCAACCGCACATAATTTACTCCACCATCCTAATTTTGTCATTTAAGAAATTTTGCATACACTAATATCATCGAGAACATCACATCTGAATACATAGAAAAGCGTTGGCTGGCTTGAGGTTATTTATGTCAGTTTTACTAACAAGAGCTATGATAATGGTGGTTATTTTTCTTGCCAGACATAGTTTTAGAGAATTACACTTTTCGTTAGGAGCTCATTTCCAGGGATTTCTACTGAGCCTAGAAAAGTGGCATTAAACAGTAGCTATGGGAAGGCAGACTTTACTAACGGATTTTCCTGTGGGAAAATGTTTTGTTTTGGGAGAAAACACTGCCAGGAAGAAGACTGGAATCTATAAAACAGATAGGCACACACTTTCTACAGCTCTTTGTTAGTAGTCTTACAAAGATAACCCTGTAGCTTTCCCATAACAAAGACCAAGCTCTTATACAAACTGCACATTTGACTCTGAGATCAAAGTCGATCATCTGAAAGACTGCAATTGGCAAGCCCCCTTTTACCATTCATCGGTGCCATGCCACCTTAAGTGGGAAAGAGTGAAGCAATTACCGAGATAGCTTTAGGCAAATTAAACTCATCAATCACACAATAATGATAATTTTATGAGTCATTATCTGTGATAAAAATGACAAACATCAATATGTAAGTTCCATAAAGTATTCTAATTCCAAAAGAATTGTGAAAGGTTTTAAAATGCTGTTTTATTAATAAGACTTTGATCATTGGAAGAACTAAATAAGCTTAAAATGGCAAACCTATTAAATGGCATGGTTGGCATTCAAATCAAGGTTTTGAGTGCAAAAGTCTATTTTGTGCTGGGCCCAGAAGGCTATTTTACTTGATTTCCTTCTCATGATTTTTTTTCTGATGTTTTTAATTGTAATAAAATTGTAATGAGCATAGAAGTTGCAGGATCAGCATGAGAAACAGCAAGATACCCATTATTTGGCTCAGCAATTATTAAAAATTACACCTGACTTTCAGTGACATGATTTTCCCACAGATAGTCTTTTTTTTTTTAAACACATTTCTTTTTCTTTTTTGCTTTTACTTTTTAAATGATTTCATTTATATACAAATGATGGACAACATTCTACCCATCAATTCTATTTTCATTAGTGGAGAGCTTTCATTAGAGACGTAAATATTTAGTTTTCAGGTCCCTCTGGCTCACTCCTTTTCGATATCAACAAAAGCCTACACTCTCAGCCTCTGATGATCATCACCAAACACGTCTAGGGATAAGTTGTGGAGGTAAAGTAAAGACATCGAAAGAAGGGCAGCTTTTCCCACCTGCTCTTCTATCACAGAGCTAATGTTCAATTCCCACCTTGATCTTAATATTGATAGTGATGTAGTTAGGTATAAGGTCAATTATTTTAGGTAAGATTTCTCTACTTTCCATCTCAATTTCTCATTCTCCATGAGCAATAAAGGACACTGGTGAAGAGTTTCTGTGGGGAAATGGGAGGAGTTGGGGTTTAGGTACTGGGTCCAGTGGTCTTCAGGTATCTAATAGTAATTATCACTTAAGAGATCCAGTATCACCCCTTTAAAATGGAACTAGCAGGTATTCATTAAATAAATACTATATAGGCAAGTCAAACAATCAGGTCTTTGGGGAAACATCTTAGACCACAATCCTGTGTATAGCATCTTTACTAATATTTCTTATTTTTTTGGGGGGGGGGACAAATATTAGAAACCCAGCAGGATTTTCACATCCTGATTTCTTGTCTTTCAGGGGTTGGTGAAAGTAGAGTTTGATGAAGAAGACAATGTCAAACACACAAATGTTTCTGTCTACTCCCCTACTATTTTCCACTAGAATTATGGCTCATTGGGAATCCCAGCTTATGGTTAGGAAGTTGTCTTTAGGTTGTCTTCAAGCTGCCTCTGCTGCTGCTTCTTGTTCTTGTTGTTGTTGCTCTTTTCTTCTTCTTCTCCTTCTTCTTTTCTCCTTCTTCTTCTTCTCCTTCTTCTTCTCCTTCTCCTTCTCCTTCTCCTTCTCCTTCTCCTTCTCCTTCTCCTTCTCCTTCTCCTTCTCCTTCTCCTTCTCCTTCTCCTTCTCTTTCTCCTTCTCCTTCTCCTTCTCCTTCTCCTTCTCCTTCTCCTTCTTCTTCTTCTTCTTCTTCTTCTCCTTCTCCTTCTCCTCCTTCTCCTCCTCCTCCTCCTCTTCTTCTTCTTCTTCTTCTCCTTCTCCTTCTCCCTCTTCCTCTTCCTCTTCCTCTTTCTCCTCCTCCTCCTCTTCCTTCTCCTCCTTTTCTTCCTCCTCTCCTTCCATTTCTCCCCCCCCCCCCCCCCGCTTCTCTTGTGGTTTCCTGTAGTTGATCATGGGCCATATTGGCTCAGGAAAATTGTCAATCATCAGGGTTAGGGTTAGGGTTAAGTCTAAAGTTAAGGTTTCCAACAGATTTCCAATATTTGCTTCAATGCAAATTCTTAAAAGCATTCCTTTTTGTGCACATCTAGTCACTTTATCAATGTGAACTTCTACTTTTTGCTTTCCTATTAGACATCACTTAAGAAAGACATTTTTCGTTACCTTTGCTTATAGAGATTTGTCAAAGTTCAGTTCAATCACTGTGCAAGGACACTGTCCACAGACTTAGTTGTCGATGTCAAACTGTTCGGCCATTGTATGTGTCCAGATATCACATTAAATAACTTTGTAAAAAAATTCTGTAGGTGGTTTTGAATGAATTTAACATCAAAATTGCTAGACTAAAACACAATGTCTTTCTGTTCTAGTTTTTTGCTGTTGCTATGATAAAGTACTGACCAAAACCATGTTGGGGGAGGAAAAGCCCATCATCAAAGGAAGGCAAGGTAAGTTCTCAGGGCAAGAATCTGTAAGCAGGAGCTGAGGCAGAAACAATAGAGGAGTTATCCTTCCTGGCTTGCCCAACTGACTAGGGATAGGACTGCCCAGAATTGGCTGAACCTTTCCACATCGATCATTAAACAAGAAAATCTCACAAGCAATTCTGGTGGGGCAGTTGCTGCACCTTCTTCTGAAATGACTCTAGTTCTTGTGCAATTGACAAAGCTAAATAGCAAACTCCCCTGCCAGGGGTGGGCCCCATGTTGTCAGAATGTTTTAATGAAACCACAACACTGACCTCAATTTAAAGATAATGCCATATATATATATATATATATATATATATATATATATATATATGTATTCCATCCTGTGGACTTAGCTTACAAGATCTTGGGAACTGCCAACCTTCCCAGTTACATGAGCATGAGCAGCCCCTGGTAATAAATTCTTTCTCTTATTAGTTCTGCTTCTCTGGAGAACCTTGAAACAGACAGACTGTTTTAATCCCATTCAATTACATTACAATTTGACTGTTACTCTTTTTTTCTCTCACAACTTTGAAGGCCCTAGATCTTCATGACTTCAAGTGTTGGCATAAGATTATGAATCTGTTAAATGCCATAATCATCCCCTGCCATTTATTTGTCACAGATAAAAGGAGACGAATAGTTAGAAGTCATTACAATCTCTTTAAAATACACACATTGTATCATTTCTTCTTCAGTTATCACCGTTATCTACCAATATACTATGAATATATTAAAATATCACTCTATATTTTTCTAATTTACACATTCAGTAATTAACCATTAACTTTCTAATATGGCAGATCTACTATGTGTTCTCTAAAATTCAAATATATGTAACACAGGATCCTTGTTTGTGCAAACTAAAGATTATAGAGGGAAATATGAATATATATAAATTGGTATGTACAACAAAATATTAACAACCAATAAAACAGAAGAGAGAAAACTTAGTTTTATATCAGGAACAGGTTTGTTTTCAGAGAGTTGATTTTAACTGTCTTTTAAAGTGCTATGTATTATATTTATATTTTCTAAATTAGAAAATAAATATTGCCAAACCTATTAAGTTACTAATCACTTACTCTAGTTACACATAAAAGAAAGTTCATGATTAATTGGAAGAACACGACATGATTAATGTAACTTAAAGCCAAACTTCCATTATCTAGCTATATGGCGGTTAGTTGCCTTTTCAATCTGGCTCAGTTTATAATCAGCTAGGAGACTGGTGAAAGCCCAATTTCATGTGTGTCTCGTGGGTGTTTCATATA
Source organism: Rhabdomys pumilio (assembly GCA_030674055.1). NCBI lineage: Eukaryota > Metazoa > Chordata > Mammalia > Rodentia > Muridae > Rhabdomys > Rhabdomys pumilio. The sequence continues at coordinate 43,487,172 of JANHMN010000012.1, forward strand.
TGTTAGTCTTTTCTTCTTGCTGAGAAAAAAATAAAGCATTCAAGGAAACAACATGGGGATAAAGGGTTTATTTCAGTTCACTGTTTCAGACACTTCAATATATCGTCATTTGGCTCTGTCAATTTGGGCCTGCCTGTGTGGTAAGCCATGGCATCATGGTAGGAAGAATGTGATAGAATACAGTGGCTCACTGTATGACAGGAAGCTGCAAGAGAGGGAAGACTAAGCACAAGATACAGGTTTCAAAGTCATACCATCACCGACCTAGTCTTCCTAACAGGCTGTACCTCCAGTAGCCCATTTAGTTTGAGTTCTTCAATGGAATATTGATCCATTGATGAAGCTGGCATCCTTATAACTAAATCACACCTCAGTTTGGACTTCACCTGTGGACTAAGGACACACAGGAGCCTTCCAGAAAACATTCCATCCTGAGCTTTGGTGACTGAGTGCTGCAATCTGTGAAATCCTTTAAGATCCTGAAACAAAGCCTGTGCACAGGAATGCTGAGTACCTTCTCCTCTCCCTCAGTAGTCGAAGATGCCATAGAGACAAGGAACAAGTCTTTTAGATTCTTGGGCTTCTCTGTATCCTCTTTAAGCAAACAAACAGTCAAACAAACAAACAGAACCAAGTCTGTTTAGACTCAGTTGCTTGGTAAAAGTTAAACAAGAACCCAAGGACAGCAGTAAGTATGAAAATTAAACAACTTAAAAAGAGGAGGGAAATAAAAATACTTAAGTCGGTGTCATTGACCCTTACAGTATTATAAGAAACCAATTACTTCACGTACTTTCCCCACTTTAGTTCTCCTGATAACTCTATGGGATTGATTTTCTTAATTATCTGTTTAGACAGACAAGCTGGCTCAACTCCAGATGTTAGTGGCACACAGTCACAGATAATATACTGTATATCTTCTATATGAGCTAAGCTCTACGCCTGTTTATAGTCCACCTCTGAAATCTTGTTTACATACTAAGTAACAGATTAATGACTAAATGCTAAGGCTTACTTCCTACAGTTTCTCTTTAAGTTCCACAGTGCCCTCAAAAGTCCTGAAGTTCACAGTTCACTACTAAAGGTGACCATTTGTAGTCCTTTTCCACCGTGACCCTCCTGTGTCCTGCAGTAGCCAGGTGGACTGTAGATCCAGCTTCTCCCCTCTAGGGAGAGCTCTTGGGTGGTCAAACCAGGCCTGTGGGCTTACACAGCTGCCTTCCATATTGCCTTCCAAGCAGCTGGGCACGTGAGCTGCTCCAGCAAGTTGGAGTCACATTGTGCGAACTGCTGTGTATCCTGGCAGCTTTGACACTGGCTGGATCCCTCCAGGAAATGAAGGGAAAGCTCCAAGTGAGCTAGCTTGACAAGAGCTGCCCTGGGAGAGGAAGCAAGAGACACTTGACCTTATTAAATTCTCAGCACAGACTCTTTCAAAGGGACGTGCTGTATCTGTCCCCCCTCCCCACCGCTTTTTTATTGGATATTTTCTTTATTTATATTTCAAATGCTTTCCCCTTTCCCGGTCCCCCCGCCCTAAAAGCCCCCATTTCCCCTCCCCTGATTCGATGAGGGTGTTCCCCCACCCATCCACCCACTCCCGTTTCCCCGCCCTTGAATTCCCCTACACTGGGGCATCGAGCCTTCACAGGACCAAGGGCCTCTTCTCCCATTCATGCCCGACAAGGCCATCCTCTGCTACATATGTGGCTAGAGCCATGGGTCTCTCCATCTTAAAATACAAAAGCTCTCTCTATGACCTACCACTGTGTTCATTTTCCAGTATGTGCTCAGCTAAATTTTACGGAATGGATGCATGCATGCATGACTGTATAAAAGGTGTGCACTTCTGTTTGTTTTGTGTAATGTCAATAACGAAGTACAGCATTTATTTGGAAGTACCTTGACAAGTTCATTGAGCTAATGCTTACCTAGTCTGTTACAACCCTGCCCTTAGCACGTCCCTTTCTCAATGTTGCTCTCATTACCTACAAAATCTCCTCTCCTTGTCAGTTTCCTTAAGGCCATAGCATGATAAACTTGATTATATGATCAAAATGAAATGTATTTTTGTAATCCCAGGTTCTCCGTATAAAACACACACTATTCTCTTGTAGCCAACGCTAAATAGTTACTGGAACTAACTATTGATATGATATGAGTACATCTCACAAATACCATATGATAATTTGGCACATGTGCACACTATGTAATGATCAAACGTAGGTGTCATACACTTACAGTTCCTCAAACACTAATTATTATTTCTGTTTGGTGAGAAGTTACATGTTATGCTTTTTAATTTATATTGAAATATAGCTTAGATTGTTCTGCTAGGCTAGAAAACTAGAACCAATGTCTCCTACTCCACACTGTTTTGGAATGGTTTATTCAAATATCTCTCTATGCTTATGTTCTGCTCTTCCACTTCTTGTGATCCCTAGTTCACTAGATTCTTTGAATAGATAATCATGAGAACACGGTATTTGTAATTCTACACTGTACACAGTGCTCATCTTTGCTTATTTGGGAAAATAGGACCAGAGCAATAGAAACACATATTGCTAAAAGCAGATCCTTAAAATAATTTATATAACTTTTTTTCTGCATTTAGGTTGCCTTTTGTTTTGAAAAAAAAAGCATAGATGATATTTTCAGTTTATTATACTTTAGAAAGACATAGCCATACATAAACATTATGAATGTATGTCCACAGACTCCTAAGTCTTTGAAATATATTGAGGCCAACTATAGCTTTATTAGATGTAAAAATAAAAACCCCAGGGTAACCACTCTTCTCAACTCATCATGAATAATCATCAAGAATCTTTCGTTTGAAATGATAAGGAATGTAGAATTGCATTTACCACCGAGCCCCATAAACACATTGGTGATGAAAGTAATTAACCTAATTTTGAGCACAAGTGGATTTTATTAAATAGGAAAAATTAGTACAGAATGTGTTAATGAGTTGAACTAAAGGTACCATGTCTTTTGCTTCCTATTTCTGGATTTTGCTAATGACTGTCAAAGTGATTCTGTATTAAATATTCTAATACCACAAACAGGAAGTAAAGGAAAAGAACTCTGTTCATCCCTTGATATTTTAGTCACTATTTGTCCTGTCAGTTGCTACATGCTAGTTGAGTCCCCTCAGAAGCTTGCTAAGTATATAACACAAATCAGGGATGGTTCTAGGAAGAGACAAATAATCAAAACAAACAATGCTTCAAATTCTCATGGATTTTCTTTGAGAGATAAAAATCAGTAAATAACTGATAATGTACATTCATTGTTTTATGATGCTTCGAAAGAATACCTTGACCAGAAGCAACTTAAGGAAGAGTTCATTTTAGCTTATGGTTCCGTCAGTGGACTGGAGTCCATGAGAATGGGAAAGACATGGATGGAGGATCAGGAAGCTCAGAAGAGGTCATATCTTAAACATAATCAGAAAGCAAAGAACAAAATGGAACTGGTTTGAGGTTATAAATTCTCAAAACCCACCTCTAGTGAAATGCCTCCTCCAGCAAGGCCCTCTCTCCTAAAGGTTTCATTTTTGTATTGAATATTTTCTTTATTTACATTGCAGATGTCACCCCCTTTCCCCATTTCCCCTCCCTAGAAACCCCTATCCTATCCCCCCTCCTCCTTTATGCTTTCATGCCATTTTAATCACATGCTTGTATTAAGGTCAGTTCTAGGTTGAGGAACTAGCAATACAATAGATGCAAATAGTCAAGGAACAAGCAAGACAATAAACACAAATAGTCAAAGAAAAAGCAAGGCAATAAGCAAAGTTCTGTGAACACTCCCATGATCACTGTTTCTAAGGGTTTATCAGGATCACCAAAATATTTGACCCTACTTCCCTGTTCTAGTCCAAAGTCATTTTCATGTCTGAAGCCTACTTCCTTGTTCTAGCCTAAATTTTAGATTCCTGCCTGAAATTACTTCTTCATAATCTTTCAAAATGGTGACACCAGCTGGGGACAAGTGTTCAAATATGTGAATCTATGGGGAATATTTATCATTCAAATAACTACACTAGCATTTAATAATATATTTATTTTAAATTCACTCTAGTTAGAAATCTGGAGATGTATATAAAGTGAATTGGGAAAATTTTAATTCTGTTCTTAGAGAAGCTATGTACCAAGAACATTAAGAAGAAAATGGCAGTATCATAACCTTGAACATAGAGGCTCTAGTAATACTTAAGTCATCTTCCTTATTACATAAATACTATGCTGTGCTACACTACACTATGTTTATGTCATTTATTAAAGCATACATTTTATGTGAAGATTTATTTTATCTATTCATTCATGCATGCATGCATGTACCCCTGTGAGTGTGTGCACAAGTATCTGTATAGATACATGTGCCTACGCATGTGAAAGCAAAAAGAAGGTATGAGAATCTCTCACATTGCAGTTACAAACATTTACAGGGTTCATTTTGCAGCACTGCATAAAAACAGGTGAGATGGCATTCACCTGTACTCACAGCACTCAGGAAGTAGAAGCAGGAGAATCAGAAGTTCAAAGTTAACCTTAGCTACTATCTCAAGGAGAGAGGGAAGAAGGAAGGGAGGAATCATTACTGTATATCTGTCATTTATTCCATTTCCCTGATTTCTAATAATCATAATAAGGATGGCGGCAGTAGATGGATCATGATGGAAATATAAAGTTAGTTCAAAGCATCACTAAATAGGAAAGGAAACATTTAAACTTTGAAAGTGTGAAATTACTTGGGAGAGAGCATGAATATGAGAAGAGTCATTTAGTATGAAAACTATCACAGTTGCCTTTACTTTTTCTAAATAAGTTTGCTAACTTAAAAGTCTTTTTCCTGGAAACCCACTGTCTATGATGGCGTAGTGTGTACAGCTTGTTTCCCAATGTCTGCTTGTTGATATTGTTGTTCCCAATGTTATGTTGATAAAACATCTGCTGGACATGGAGCAATGTTGTCTTTTTTTCCATCCGACTGGTTCTGCGGGTCTAAAAGCTGCAATTAGCTTTCTCAATGCAAGTCATTTAAACACAGAACCCGATTGTTTTCCTGGTTTTTAATGACCAAAAAATGTTCTAGATAATTGCTAATGGTTATTTCAGGACAAGGACTTTGCTGTTGACAACCATGCTGTAAAATGATCACTGGCCACCAAGATAGTTGCTTCCAGTTCTAGGTCATGACTAGGTCTAGACAGATTTATCTTTAAATTTATTTTAAATGTGCTGTTTCTCTTGCTAATTTTGTTGAACACAGAGACTAATGTATGAGTATAAAAACTGATTTCTGTGCTGCTTTATGGTTCTAGCTAGAAGGTATGAGCATTATACATTTTATCACCTTATATGTACATGGGAAGGTCTATTTTTCAAGATAATATCTCATGGCTAATTCTTCAGGGTAACTGAGGACACCAAATGCATTTAAATTTAAAATTCTCCTGAGGCCTTTCAATCCTACTTAGGATGAACCCAGATTTCTTATCATTCACTCCCTAAAGTTCTTAGATGCTCTGGCCCTTGCCTTTCTGACATTGTCTTAATTGACCTCTTGTTTCAATGTATTCCGACGAACTGGTCTTTTTTTTCTCTGCTTCTCATGTGGCAGATGAGTTTTTATGCTGTTAATGTTTTAATGGATTTCATTCTTGCTTTAAGCATTTGCCCTGTCTGTGTTCTTTGCTTCATTTTCTTCCCTTGTTTCTAATCATGTAATTCAGGCTTACATGAAGCCCACCCTAAATGTCCCACAATGAACTATTCCCTTTTTTTCCCTCATACTCTTCTATTTGAGCTTTTGTAGAAAAAGTGATTCTCTTCTTTCTCTTTTTCATATTTTATGAAACTTTTGCTTCATCCTAGAATGTTAGCTTCCTCATGATATACATTGTATCTGAAATCCTCCTGACACATAGCAGGGACTGAACAAGTGTTAAAAGAATAAGTGTGTATATATGATGTTCCTTTGATAAAATATTATTTTGCTTAGAATGCTGGTGCATATTCATGACCACTGCATTCAGGTAGCAGTGGCTGAAGAATCATTGAAAGTTCAAGGCTAGCCTTGTCTAAATAGTAAGTTTCAGGCCAGTCAGGCTACAGAACAATTGTTAATTTCAAAAAATAGTAACAATATAATAAAATAAACCAACAATAACAACATCAAGTGTCCAGGCCAGCTGGACAATCAAGTGGGACCCTTAGACCCTGTGGAGAGGACTGAGATGTGTGAGAAAATAAGGAGGCACAGCAAGTCAAGAAGTCTGATCAAGCTGGCAAAATTTTTATTGTTCACACAGGTTATATACTCTAAAAACAGGATATGGGGAGGGGTAGAAAAGGAAAGAGGGCTTTGCAGGTGGAGGAAGCTAACTGCTGCTGCAGAGTCTAAGTTATTCTCATAAAGCCTTTCCATTATCAGGGGTTCTAAAAACATCTATCTAGCAGGATGTTGGCTAAATCTAGAGACCAGGAGAAAGGGTTAGTAAGGTGAGTTGTTATGAAGCCTTGTTTGAAGTTCTGAGAACTGACAAGTGCATCATGGAAGGTAAGCAGAAAGAAGAATAGTAGATAGGAGAACCAAGGGTGAATGTTTGCCAAGAGTAAGGCCTTGCCATGGCTTCCCACAATCAAGTTTTATCTTTTAACTTCCAGATTGAAGTGGATCTGTAAGATGTACCAAATAAGAATCAATATGTAAGGAGAGTCCGTGTATTGATCAAATCACTTAAAAATAATCAATAATTTTGAAAGTAATATATCCTCATTAATTCTGATGCATGCAGGTATCTATTGTTCTACTGTTCACTTCATTTCCATCTTGCTCCAAATGTCTGTTATTTAAATACAAGAGAGAATGTCTACTTTAAGGAAACCATTCTCTTCATTCACAGGTAAAAATAAAGTTTACTAAAACCTCTTTCCTCCAGTAAATCACCATCACAATCACAAGTGGGATTAATATAACACAAAGAAAATGGCAATATCAATGAAAAGTAGAAAGGATAGTAAAGAAGTAGCATTTCAGAGAAATCATTATAATTGCTATTATAATTATAAAATTATTATTGTCAAATATTTTGCTTTGCATTCCCATTCAGAAGTGGACTTTGAGAGTTTTCTATAACATTTGAATTATTGTTTTGTTGTTTTCATTTGGTTGCTTAGATCTTGAAGGGTGGATATAAATTTGCTATTGAAGGTTTGAAAGAAGTGATATTCTCAAGAGAAGAAAGTTCCACAAGAATAATAAAAGCATTGTTTCAGTTCATAGATGTCACAGCTGGGTAGGGCTAGTGAGTGCTCCCCTCTTGGCCACTTGCCAAGCCCCTTCTGGTCCTATGAAATATAAACTTCAGGGAAGAGGTTTTCAGCTCAGATATATCTCAAATCTTCTGAGTAAAATGGGGGTATTCCACTTTAATTAAGATATAAAAAAAAAGTAAGTTGAAGTGAAAAATAATAACAGAAGCAGAAAGACAAGGAGATGTTAAGAAGCATCAAATTTTATCATAATGTAATTTACATAACAATCATGTTGGAAAATATTAAGAATGTGAAATAAAATTAAGAGTTGTAGTTTTTTTCAGGAAGAAATAAGGCATCCAAAGAAAGCGGTTGAAGAAGGAAGTAACGCTGTAAAAGGGCTTTAAGAGTTAGGGCAAAGATTTTGGCAACGTTCAAGGTAATTGAGATCAAAATAGGCACAAGCAGTTTATCGGATGTCACAAAAGATGCTGCTGACCAAACTATAACTCCTATGTTCTTACCTTCTTCTGTTTTCTCCCTGCACTTTAAGGAGAACACAGAAGTTTCAATCCACAGTGTGAGGCAGAAGACATTCACAAGATTTTTGAGACCAAATCACTAAGAGAATGATCTTCATGATGACTCCCATGGGGCTACCTATCTGGGGAAAGGTTAAAAAACACACACAAAATCTGGCCATCCTGAAATTGTCTGGAGAGGTACATGACCCAGCTCTCAGCATGCTGAGCTTCCTGGAGATAGTCAACATTTTCAACATCTTGCTAGTTATATCTTAAGATGACCATAGTCTTGCCTGCCTTCACAGTGAGGAGGTTTAAAAAGGCTTTAACCAAGAACAGTCTAAATGAGCACTGTCTAAACATCTTACCTGGAATATTATAGGAATAAAATGGTTGCTGTTTGTCATCACTAAATTCTGAGACAGCATATAATGAACTAATTGTCAGAACAACGAACCAAGAAAAGAACATTGAACTATTTTTTGTTTGTTTTTCTGACATCATCAATCATCAAGCAGAAAGCAAATTGCAGATGCAGTACAGGTTACTCAGAGGCCTTAGTAATTGTTTTGACTTGGGAAATATAAGAAAAGGCAGAATCAAAGATAGCGGCTTCTTGTGTCTAGTGCACTAGAAATACTGCAGATGATCAATTAACTGAAAATTTTAATTTCATAATTATCCTATATAATTGCCCACTCCCTCAAAATTTATCAAACAGTCGTCATGCTAGCTATTATGTATTAGTGTACTGCAAACCACAAATACAACATAAATATTCATGAGCATGATCTAAAAGATCTTTCAGGTCTAATGGATCATGGAACACAATCTGGGTCATTAAGTGCCATTTAAGTGTGCAGTCATCTGAAAAGAGGACAGAAAGACTGAACTGAAGGATGAGATGGGGAAAACCCACCAAGACTTGTCCAGCAATATCACCTCTGAGACATCTGACCTGCAATCCCAATTCCTTTTTATTTCTGCATCTTTGCAACATCATTACATCTCACTCTGACCCTGGAAGTATACTTCTCTACTTCCTACCAAATAAATATCCTACTCCAAGTCCTTAGCCATGTTCCAGGTTCCAGAGCCTCTCCACAAGAACTCTCTAACCTTCACCTCTGTAGACTCCGTTGACTGTAGCTGCCATTAAATCTAAGTTGTTTATGGCCTCTCTAAGATGTTGTGCTTACATTTTTTTCAAAGCTATGTTCTCTGGGTCCCCATATCTAGAATGTTTCTTCGCCCTTAATATACAAGTGAGTAAATCATAATTGAAGTCATGTCACCTTTCTACGATTATAATACTTCAGTGTTAATTCTTCCTGAAGTCTTACAGCAGTTTGTAACTAGATCATTCAATACATAGCACCAATCTATTTATGCATCTAAGAAAATACCTGTACAGTGTACGGATCTAAGCTTGCATCTCATCTTCTCCATCCATACTACTGGGAAGCATTCAATGGAAGCATTTGGCTTGCTTTCAAAATGTTTGTTGTATAGTTGATGGTGAGCTGCTTTCTGCCCCACATGCTGCTTCCTTCTTGCTTGGAATCCAAGATGATCGAATGATTTCCTTCCTAATTACAATTGTAGAGAAATGAGCCATTGTTTGAGATTAGTTTGTTCCAAGGTTTTAAGATCTTTGTCATTTTTCAGGGGAAAAAAAAATAATATCGTGCACTAGATTGTAAGTGACTTGGTACGATAAATATTAGATTAGAAAATAAGAAATATGACTTCATTATCTACCATCCTAAATTTAGGTTTTAGAAAACAGTTTTAAATTTTTATTAAACCAGTGTTTATAATTTCCTTTAAGCCACAGCAAGGAGAAAGAGCGTCAATGGAATCAATCTTGTATGTTACTACTTAGAGGAGTTTAACTGGGTGTGTACTTCTTATAATGTACAGTTAATATACAAATTAATCTACTTTATCAATATATTTAAGGAAATAAAGTAGACTGACAGAGGAACATGCTGTTTTCAATGGTAGACAAAATCCTGATGAAGTGCACTGAGGGTTAAAGGTATTGAATGTGTTATTTGATCCCCCAGGAGAAACAAAAGTAATTGACCCTGACAAAGTTCATGTTGACCAAAATGTTGGTTTATTTTGTGTGTCATCTGAAAAATAAAAATATATATATAATAGACATTTTGCTTTTTACATCTCTGTTGTTTATTTGCCACACAAGGGCAAAAAGCTCAGAATGTAGCTTTACTTGATTTTTTTTTTTCTTATTCATTAGTCCCCGTCTGGCTATGAAAATCTGGTAAAACAAAATGTCAGGGTGTGGTCCCCTTGGTGTTACACATTTAAAAAATATCTTTTTACAGGAGGAAGGCTGCAGAAGAAACAGGACATCACCCTTCCCTACTCTTCCTCTCAAGCCCACTAACTCCTGTGGGTCAGCTTAAGGATCCTGTGCAAAGTGTTTACAATCTCACTAGATCACTGTTCCTGTTTCTGTTTCACACAAGCAGTGAAAGTTCACTTGGAATTCTAAATCCAAACCAGACACTGCCATGATGGTGTCCTTCCCAGAGGAGAAACAGGCTTTCCATTCATTCTGTTTGAATAATTTCACAACTATAAGTATAAAATGAAGGAAGGTTATAAAGTCTCTCTTCTCTCTTTTTTTTCCTAAAAATGCATTTAAAACAATTCCCTTATCTGGAGATTTGGGTCTCTCTTATGATGAAATTGAATGTCAAAATTGTATTTTCCCCTCTAGAGGAGCAACAAGAAACTCTGATATTATAAAGTAAAAACCATGTACTAAATATTTATTTCCTTTCTATACAAATTAATACATTCTGAAACTATTAGGGTGGGTGCAAGTCTCCCATACATCATGCTTGGTTTTCTTCTAATATGAATTTCATCTAGTTGGATGTCAGTGATCTAAGCTGAGGTTTGTTGCTGTTTTAATGATCACAAAGTAAGCAGGAAATGAGAGTGTTTAGGAGCCGTTTAGCTGCTGCTGACACTGAGAAATGAGTGTCATTCACTGGGTGAAATGAGTCTTCATGGCTCTCTCAACATTTCTAATATTCTTAAACAGGGTGCCAGGAAGTGTCATGGCAGAAATGGTGGTATGAGGGAGCACATGGAGATATAACGTGATGGAAGACAGAATTCAGCGGAGCAGGACTAAATGTGAGAAAGGTTGAGTAGGGACTAGACCATTTGATTATTTAATGGTAGCAGATTTTGTCCAACTGGACGTAGTCTCATTAAATTGTTATTCTTGGAGGGAAAGATATACAATTAGATCTCAACCAGATTATTAGAATCATTCACAAACTAGCTCTCAGAGATGTAAGACTGCTGACTTCTGGACTTATTCAGTGTTCTGAACTGGAATTGGAGTATAATGGTTGCTTACAGTATAGGAGCAATAAATCATACAAACATTCATATTTTTTACATCCTAACTGCTGCCCTGTGGGGCAAAGGACCATGAAAGGATAGCATGGTTTCTGGTGGAGCACTGGGTAGAGATGGCCAGAGACCCAACAGGTATCCCTGCAAGGGACAGCATGCATTTCACTAGGCTCCCAGAATCCACACTCCTGACTTGAGGCCGAAGACCTTCACTGATCCATGCCTTTCAGTCACATAGGACAACGCCCCTGCAGCCCCTCCCAAAGAGAGGTTTGTGTCACCTAGCACAGGTGGAGGGTGTGACTACAGGCCACAGAGCCTCAAGAGATCTCCATATTAATGAGATACCTAAAGGCCAGAGGGTGTAGCCAATTAAACATTCCTTCCCAGACCCTCCTCCTACTTGCATAAGGTATTTAACCTCAGGCCCACCCTGAGAATATGGGGTACAGCTTCATCCACTTTCTGCCATGACAATAAACCTTTTAAAACCTGGACTTCCTCTTGTCTTTGGAGCCTGTCGTGGAGAACCGTAGAGCTGCAACCAATGGGCTGCCATCTAATCTCCTGCCAGAAGAATTCTCTAAGAGGACTTCTTTACATTCACGGAGGCCTGCCAACTCAAGCAAGCTAGCTGAACCAGCCATGACCCAGCCAAGCAAGTCGCTGTGACTACCAGTCTCATCTACCCTGCAGCCCACTGCCGGAGCTTCTCCCACTCGCCCCTTTCTGCTATGGGCCAGTCCAGTCCATATGCCCCCTCCCCAGTTCTTCTGTGGCCTCTCATCTGTGCCTGGAAGCCCAAAGGCTGAGACCAGAGACGCCCAACCCAAGAGCCCTGGCCCACCCGGGACCTCAGATTAGGATCTTCCCACACCCTGAGTGGGGCTCTGTGGCTTCTATAGCCTGGAGTCCACTCATTGCCACATGGAGTGAACTCAGTCAAATTCCCAAGCTTCTGTCCCCCTGAGTCATGGCCCTAGCTGCCTGATCCACATACAAGATCTACAACTCAGCCTAACAGGACCCACACCCATGCACAAGTTACAGCCCCACACTGCCCCACTCCAGGTCACAGTGTCCCTTCCCCATTCCCTTTTCCCCTTCTCCTCTGAGAGGGCGGAGCTTTCCTGGGAATTCCCCCACCTTGGAGCATCAAATCTTTGCAGGGTTAGAATCACAATGGACATTTAATCATCAACAGAAAGAATTTGGTTCTAAAAAAAGTTACTTAAGTTGAATAGACACAGCAGTGTCATCTCCTTTAATTTATGCAAGCTCTCTATGCCACACCTAGGTTTCTGGGGCCCAGAGTAAAGAACATTATTTTTGGCAAGAACAATAAGATCACTCTCAGAAGATGGGAAACTTCTTTATCTATTAAGTTTGAGTTCACATTTTAGACCCTAGTTCCACTAGTGGCTTGAGTTTATAGAGATTGCCTTAAGATTCAAACAATTGCTGTATACCCATGACAAAATGGTGGGTTACTGCTATGGCTCTTCCATGAGTCAGTAATGCCTTGGAAACTTCTTTTTGAGGAGTTGATTGCTTAGCAGAATGAAATGTTATCAAATTTGAAATGTACAGTGTCCTAGGGAATACTACCCGAGTCCCTAGTCTACTTTGTGGCCAATGTAGGCTTTATAAACTAGTAGTGAAACTATTGTGAAAAGTGGCATCCCCTAAACTTGCTCTTCTACCATTCCCAGGGAAAGTGAGTTCCCACCATTCCTAGGCAAAGTGAATTCCCACAAATGCAGACAGAAACAAGGGCCTTGGTTTGGAAACATATTAGATCAAAGTATGTTTACCCAAGAGGGCATTTATCAGAGAAGTGACTCACGTCTGTTTATCTACATATTCTAAGAGATAAAAGGCCAAAGAGACAGTCTAATCAACTGTCTGTCTACATATTCTAAGAAATAAAAGGTCAAAGAGACAGTCTAATCAACCCTACTGTACAGAAAAGAAAACTTCTAGTAAGAAGATGGTAGTGCACTGTTCTTGGAAGTAAGTGGTGCCAACCTCAGAATAAGAGACCCGTTTTCTGAGTCCTGACCCAATGACCTCTTTATTTTCAAACAAAGATGCCTATATATATTCCTGGAGAATACCAACAACTCAACCCATCTCTGTTAGAGAGATAAGTAGGTTTCCTCTGGCTTGAGATTTTATTCGTGCTGACTAATTCTTGGTTTTGCTAAGTTATTTCCTAGCATAACAAGGAGATAATACAGAGGAATGGCTATACCCAGAAGCTCCATAACACTCACATTTAATTCAGCAATAAGTTATTTTCTTGTGATACAAACTGAAGCTTGCAACATCATTGGATGGAATAACAGGAGAAAAGATAGAGCCAATGTAGTAAAGTTAGAAATAAAGAAACTTCAGTAATTTCTGAAGAGGTTGCCAGCGAGGCTTTGTTTTTGACAAAATCTTGGTTTGAGTTATGTTGGTAAGGGGAATACAATAATGATGAAAAGAAAAAACTATCTCCCCCAAACTTTTCTGCTTTATCTATAAACTTTTTATTTGTTAATGTGATTAATATAAGTATTCATTTATTTACTTATTTATTTGCATATTTCAGTAATTTTGATCAGTGATAAGTTATATCTTATCACTGGACCCATAGATATGGAAGGCTAATTTTGTTTTTAATTGCTATTTTTACCTAAAGAGATTTTAAAAACTTTCTAAGGATGCCTTATCAAAATCTATTATGTAACCAATCTTATCAAAACCAATTATCTATTCAGCTGAATATGCATTTCTCAATTATAATTTTCCCCAAAATTAAATTTTTGAGAAGTTTGGATTATCTCAAAGTATTGCAATGACCCTACATGTTATACACAGAGGTCAGGATTTAAGATTTTCCCTCCTTGGATAGTTTGCTCCATTGGCCAAGCTAGATATAGCAAAGATATAGCTACGATATTATTATTTCTGTTTCTGCTAATTTCAGTTTTTGTCTAAGTAGTTGGGGACAATGGGTAACTAAGTTAATGGTTTGCCTTCTCTTTGGGGATTGCATAGATTCTATAGCAACCCAAGAGAGCCCTCCTTGCCACCTTTCTCCATCAGAACCCTAAAACAGCACAAGATATCTTCAAACTTGTTATCCACCCAAGTTTTTCTGGATGATTCTTATCTTACCAATCACAGTAAGGCATTTCTACTAGTCATTCATTATAATATACTACATATTTTCCTTCTGACTTCATGTTAAAAGGAGGGGATTAAAGTTAACCATTGAAATATGAGATTAGAAAAAAAAAAAAAAAAAAAAAAAAGGCAAATTCTTGCAGTAGAAGGCAGTCCCCAAAGCAAAGCACCCTATTTAGGACAAGGAAGTAAAGATATAACCAGGTGGTATCTTTCTGAAAAAAAAAAAAAGGACATAAGATTTGCATAGATAAGTATAAAATAATTAAACATAAATTATGGAGAGCTTGATTTTCCCACATTAATGAAGGAGAAAATTTCTAGTTTCTGGTTTGCACAGAGCAGTTTGCCAAAGAAGGAATGAATAAAAAATATTCACCAAACTGTTTTTAGTTGGTCAGGCTTCAGCTTAGAATAAAGCCCTGATAACCAAGGAGGTCTCACACCCTATTACTTACAACTTATAGGTAATCCTTAAAAAAAAAAAAAAAAGAATTGAATTCGGTCACTGAATGAAATCTTTGTAGGAGCATAAACGGTCCAACCTCATGTCACATGTTTGTGATTAGGGCTTACAAAATGAAACATGGCTCGTTCCTCGCTCAGTAGGTCTTAATAAAGAAACGGCACATATGTAAAAGTAGCGAGTTAATCTCATTTAGGACTATGAAAATAAGGAAATCGGCTCATTTGGAAGGTTTTGGATGGCAATAGATGCTCACTCTTCTGTTATATTCGACCTTCAAAGAGCTGTGGTTATTTGGAACAACTGTCCGTTAGTCGTGGTAAAAACCCGACACTGCCTGGTGTTCCTGCATTGGAGAGGAAATGAATGATCCTTTGTTCATTTTCATCTCTACTTCAGTTACCTTTGCCCCATAGTTAGAACTGAGCATAGGTCCCAGAGAAGAGGCCATCTTCTTTCTAAGAACAAAGGCTATCAGAAAAATGCCGTTTGTGAGACCGCTTCTTCCCAGGCAGAAACTCCGCAGGAAGTTCCTACGGATTTGAATTAAGTATTCACTTTGTTAAGCAGTACTCAAGAAACTATGGCTAATGGGCTAAAGAAACCTTTTCTATGGTTTTCTAGGACCAGTGGCCTCAGAAAAAAAGATACTACATTGCTTTCACTACTAAAAATAAAAGAACAAAGGAAGAATACTTACGTTCAGATTTCAGCATGAATAATGTTTTACTAGGACTTTGCCATGCCTCTGGAGTACATATTTTTTGCAGCTGCTCTGAGCTATAGTGGCATTTAGCAGTTTTTAAGAGCATATAGGAAATGGACCTAGGGGCACAGGCCTGCAATCTCAGCCTCATATTGAGATCAAGGATACACTGAAAAACTTTTTAACAATCTATCTTGAAGTTTTAAGAAACAAAGGGGAAAAGAGATGATTTAAGTTGTGGTTTAGTATAGGTTAATGATATGATGCTTGACTAGCATTTGTGAGGCCCTGGTTTCAATTTGCGTCATAAACATGCTCGTACACACACACACACACACACACACACACACACACACACACATACACACATACACACACACACACAGACACACACACAGACACACACACACAAACACACACACTCACAGAGAGAGAGAGAGAGAGAGAGAGAGAGAGAGAGAGAGAGAGAGAGAGACTGAGACAGAGACACAGAGAAACAAAGAAACAAAGAAACAAAGAAACAAAGAAACAGGGTCTGAGACACAGAGGGACAAAGGAAAAAGACAATATAAGAGAAAAGGAATATGGCCTCCAAACTGTTTAGTACTTAGCCTTTTATAAAAAAAAAGTTTGAGGATCTGATCCAGAACGTTCTGACCCAGAACATTAAGAAACAAATTGACAACACCTTCTCCTCAAACCTTGCGCCTTTGTAATCTGAATGCTTCTCAGCTATGTTCACAGAATCCACATTTAATATCTAGGGACCTTTGGGAATATTCCCACATTTGGTATACAGCATTGGGTCGAAACAAAGTCTCCAGTGAGTTGCCAAGCAATTTGTTATTATTGGATGAAACTATTTAAAACTCACAATTTTTAAGTTGAAATAATAAGTCTCAGCGATTTCAGAAGTTCCATGTGTGTCTATGAGATGCTCTGCCAATAAAGGAGTTTGAATTAATGTGGTCCTCATTAGCTTTCCTCTGTTAGCTACTATACTTGGTTTTGCTGAAAGTTCCAGAAATTAGCGTAAGGAACACAACGCAGGTTCTTGGATGACCTAGTAAGCAAACCACGAGCTGGCGCTGCTTATAAACCATCTGTATTTGGAGCAATGTTTTACAAAAGATGCTGGCACCTGAAGCATCATCTATAAGGGTAAGAGATTCCTGTAAATCCACTGTAGGAAAAAGAGCAGCCCAGTCACACTTGATGAGTCAGTTAAGACGGCTTAGAATTTCAATTCCTTTCTTTGAGCTTTCCAGTTGTTTTTCATGCATCTAACTTCACAACAGAAAACTTTGAGTTTATGGTACCACATTCAGCTTTATAAATTTTTAATAAAAGAAAAGCAAAAAACATATCAAGCATCCAGATGAATATATAAGTATATTGGTGTGTAAGAACACAAACATTTTACATGAATATTCATGTGTGATTTCTATCTACACACATATAGTGTATATATGTAATAACTATGGGTGTACATACACCTAATTGACTTCTCCAGGTTAAGTCAATTTTAATAATTTATAAATTAAATTTCCTTCTTATTTGATGGAAATGGAAAAGAATTCGTGTATAGGGAATAAATCTTTTCTCTTGTTTGGCTTTTTAACATAATTTACATTATAATTTTACTTCTCTGTGAATCCAGTGGAAGTAAACAACAGACCAAACCACCTAATAAATTTGTTTTGAATTTTCCAGTCTCCCCAGAGATCCATGTGCACAGACTTGGTTGTCAGTTTTTAAGTTTGGGGAAAACAACGAATCAGGTCTTAGGCTTCAAGCCCAATCAAATGATTGAGCCATTGATGAATTCATGTGTACCATCATTAGAAAATAATAGAAAAGGAGGAGGCACATAGTGGAATAGCTTATGTTACATCTAACCCCTCCTATCTCTTCCTGAATCTTTGCAGCCATGATATGAACAGCCCTGCTTTATCCCAGCCCCTGTTATGTGTCTGTGACAGGCCCCAAAGTAACAGACCAAGCAGACCATGGACTGAAAACTCTGAAACTGGAAGCCAAAATAAAGCTTATTTTCTGTCAAGTTGTTTATGTCAGATAGTCTGTCACCATGGTGACATCGAATTAATACAGCAGACATTACTGCTGCCAGGTTACACCAGTGGTATTGTTAGGACACAAACATGAAGGCATGAAAACAGAGGAGGTAAAGGATAGAGAATGTCTAGTAATTCAGATGACAGAAAGAACACGAACTTTAATCACAGATCTGTATCTTGCCAAGCAATCAAAATCATACGTCCTAGTTGGAAGAACCATTGCAGAGTGGCTTCAGTTCTGGCTTGAGGTAGAAAACAGATTCTTCCATACAGAAAGTGTTACCAGTGTTAAACAAGAAGCACTGCACGGTAGATGTCAACCATTTCTGTGCTGGACATACAGTGGGAGCTCATGGCTTGGCCTTTGTCTTCTAGGTCTTCAAGGTTAATTGTATTCTTTGCTGAGGCTGTTTTAATAAATTACCACAAACCTGGTGACTCAGACAGCAGACTTTTATTCTGCCACAGTGCTGGGTCAGAAGCAGGAACTTGGTGTTCCAGCAGGGTTGCTTCTTCCAAGCCTCAAGGGAATATTCATTTTGACCCCTTTCAACTTCTGGGGTCTGTTCTCATTGCTTGGCATCTTTTTCTATGTTTCATCTTTAAATCTTCTTTTCTTCTTTCTGTCTTGTTCTATGCTAGGCTCCCTCTAGCATAAAGGGTCATTCTTATTTAAAAAACAAAAACAAACAAACAAACAAACAAAAACAAACAAACAAAAAACCTGAGATGATATGTAAGGCTTGTCCAGCTCTTGTAGGATGAATTCCTTGTTTCAAGTTGCTGAGGACAATAATCACACAGTTTGTAATGTAACATTCACCGTTTGGCTACGTAATGTAAACTTCAGAGATTCTGTAGAGTGTGTCTTACATACTTACATATGTTAAGGGAACATACTTTTTTGTAGTCTACCAAAATAGCTACTTTTCATGAGACTACCCCTTAAAAGAATTGTATTTAAATTTTCTTTTAAAAGTAGCAGCAAACCCCCTGGCAATGGGGCAAAGAGACACCTGTTAATGGTGTTGTTCTTATATCAGTCATGGGCAGAGCAGATGGCAGTCCTTTGTTTATCCTAGCTTGATGCCTGGCTTGGTGGCCAAAGCTGTTTCATGCCTAGGGCACATAAAAAAGTAAAAAAGTAAAAAAGTAAAAAAGTAAGTAAATAAATAAATAAATATTAAAAATTAAAAATAAAAATAGTTGAAGCAAAAATAACAATGGTTTTGATGCTAATTTGGGATTATTTAAGGGTGATGATCTTCTCTGAAAACATTGCCATTGTTATCTATTAACTCTATATGCTATCAAATAGACATGTAAAATAACAGAAAAAAAAATCCCTAAGTAGCATATCACGGGGGCCATGGTTTCAAAAAGTAAGACATAAATGTGAATAAACTGGCAAAGAACTGTCTTTTAGTATTTTTCTTTTTAGTTTTTTTTTTAACCCACAAGGAAAAGCCACTAAAAATCTTTTCTTTGATTAAAACCAGACTAATAAAAAAGAGTTAACATCACAATAATAACCTGTGCTCAAGAACGGGAGTAAAAAGTGCCTTGCAAAAGATGGCTCCCATGTGCACATTTGACACAGAGAACACACTGTATGGCAGTAAGGCCTGATTGCAACCAGCTGCAAGCATGTAAGCTACACAATAGTATCTCATCCGCACAGCCACTTGGAAAGTTTCTGTCTTGCTCTCTCTTTTCCTTTCTCCCAAGAGCTCCATAAAACATGGTTGGGTCTTTCTCCTCTTAGTGTAGGCTGACTTTTTCAAGTACTAAATAGAAAAGAAAGATTTGAAGTCTAGAAAAAACACAAAGAAGCACAGGGTTCATTTGTTTCTCCATGGTTGACTGACAGATCTTCCTATGTAGCCTCTTGTGAAACAATCCGTTCTGTTTTCCAACAGTGTTGGCAGACTTCTTATCTTTACAGCCTAAAAACCACCACTGAAATCTAATAAACTGTTTTGAGTTGAAGCACTCACATCTCAGTAAAATTATGGGTTATTGATAAAGCAGTATCATTGAAGATAGCCTGAAATGTCATCCTGTCAGCTTAGTATCCAACATAGCAACTTACGATCACCATAGTGCCATACTCCCAGAAAGTTCTCTGTGTCCCTAGAAGAGTCTTACTTTAGCTAAAAAACTTTCTAGGATTGTAGGAAAGAAGAGAAATGGGGTGGGGTGGGGTCTAGAGAAGTTAGAGATACTCTTTATGACATGTACATATTTTTATATTAAAAATGCAACATCTTAGAAAAATGTGTGTTCACAGAAAACATTGCAACTTTAAATTAAAAAGGAGAAATTATTAAAAATCACTGCTTCATTCTTCTTAACAAGTTAAAGGAGGGGAAATAATGACACTGTTTGACAAACATCATTGTTTTTTATTCCAGGTGAAATTAAAGCTACTTAAAGGAAACAGAAATGTGGCAAAAAAATATCTTGTATTTTAAAATGAAAAACTTGCAGCAAATAACTACAAAATCTCTGAAAAAAATAGTTAAATAACAGGCAGTGTTCAAATCAATGATCTGGGAAGTGACCTTTATATGGAGGCATGTAGGCTTAGACTGATAACCCTGAGTGTTTGCTCCCCACCCTGAATCTGTGAAGGTGACCAAACACTACATGTAAACAGTTCCCTCCTCCAAGCCTCCTAGTCTAGTCCAACATATGAGGATGGGCCACATATGTTATGTTTATAATATTAAAGTCATAAAACATAGCAAAGTGTGCTTTCTCTTGAGTGACAAAGATTTGCCAAATACAACAATGGATGTAGATATCATTTACAGAAAGCAGGTTATACTCACACTTGGAAGTTCAAGGTACTTCTGGCTGAGGTATCATGGATGACTCACAATGTCATTCCTGGTTCACAGTGGTCCAATCATTCTTGTACCAGCCATCAGCAGTGCCATAATAATGTGAGTTGTTTATTACTTAAGCATAATTTCTAGGCTGCATTTATCACACTGATAGCCTCATGTAAGCACCCTTGCCTCTAGATTAAGGGCGAATGACTACAATTTAGGAACGAGAGTCATACCCATACTCCTGCCCTTCAGTGGTCTTTAGTATCATCATTTGGGAGGCAGAGAAAGGTAGCTCTCTGAGAGTTCAAGGTCTGCCTAGTCTACGTAGTGAGTACCGGGTCAGCCAGGACTAGATCACTACTTGGCTAACTTTTTGTTGAAAGTAACCAAAAAGCTAATTAAAGTCATTGAAACAAAGGAAAATTATTTGTTATGATTTACATCTCTGAGCAATCATAGGGAGTCTAGGGGCTCAAACTTCCAACCAAGATAGTTTATATTCATTTACTGCCTCCAGCAGGTAACCTTCAGCATCTTATAACCAAAAACATTATTAAGAGTAAGAGTAAAAGAAAGAAAAATGAGAACCATGGATGAACAGAAAAAAAATGTATCTTAAAATTAAAAAAAAAATAGCATACAAAAGGTAGTATTTTTTCATAACTAAACAACTTCAGGATCTCAGAGTATGAGTAAAGCATTGCTTCCCTTGAGTTTTCAAAAAGCTTAATGTTCAAAAGTTGGAGATGGTATGAGGAACTGGAGAAGAGCTCTGTAGTAGAGCTGTTGACTGTCAAGCACTAAGCCCTGGGTTCCAGCTCCAGAGCTGGCTAAACAAGCTAGGATGAGAAGAGAATACACGGCAAGGCAGGATGCAATTTCAGATGGCCATCTCCATGCTGTTGACTAAGTCCAGTTACTATATCATCAAAGCAGCCATGTGAAGAAGTATGAAGATCCCTGCTTCACAATGATATGGTTATGAGACTCAAAGCAGTTTCCCAGAGAGGCTCAGTCAGAATCGTGTACAGCTGAAATCTGTGGGTGACCAGTAAGGAAAACTCATAGCGTTATTCCAGATCCCTATCGATACAGCTCCGTGAAGCACACAGTAGTTTTGATATCTTGCTTTTACTATTTAACGTGTAACCCACATTTTCTAAATACTTGCACTGGGTAAGTTGTGGCAATGTGAGTTATATAGGCATCACGTACTTAGAGGATATAATCAGTATGAGAATCCATCACCTATTCCTTCACGAATGTTATGTTAATACTGTGTTCAATCATTTCGATTTTGGTGTAAGTATCAAGCATCTGGGCCTTGCACTATGTCCTCAGGTTTACGCATTTGTTGTGAACCTTGAATTTTGGTGGTTTATACTACTCATTGACTGTTCAGTCTTTATAATAACTCTAAGAGTTTTCTTAAACAGCCAATCATAAATGTCAAAATAATAAAAAGCAGATTCTTGTAACCACTGGATAGAGAACAAGAGAGTTAGCAACAGCAGCAAAGAAGTCGTTTTTGTTGTAAAGCATTAGATGCCAAAATACGTTAACATTTGAAGTTGTTAAAAACCCATCCATCGGTTACTCAATACAAGTTGGCAGGTCATTTTATTAGGAATTATTGAACAATTCTCTGAATTTTTGTGATCATGGCTAAGTGTCTATGTATACACTGTAGCAAACAAGAACAGCAGGAATAGTTCATGGAGAAGCTTTAGAGAACCACATAATGCTTATTTTCTTCCCAGAAAAAAATTTATTTACACCTTTACTTTTCTTCTGAACTTTACTGGAACTGACTTACTGGTGGTGCCTTCAGATCAGAGTACCACGTGTCTGCTAGACCAAAAATTTACTCCTGGTTCGTGAGAAAGTTTGACTTTGGGAAATAATGTGTACACTAAAACTGAATGAAACTAAGAAGCCTATGCTTCCTGAGACTGAGTGCCAAATACACAGAGCACAGCTCTTCATTAAACAGATACCACCAAAAATGTGAGAGTATAAGTCAGAATTCCTGGGTTCAAATTATGCTATTACTTAGTGGTTGTTTCACTTTAGGGTTTTACCATTACTAATTCTGATTTTGTTTGGCTTTGCTTTGACTTGTTTTACTTTAAGTCACAGTCTCTCTATATAGTATATAGCCACAGACCAGTGCCTCACCAAGCCTATATTAAAGAAGCTTCTTCTTGAAGTATTTGAGAATTAACAAAGAGATCCACAATTGGGCAATGGGCAGAGAGTGAGAGACCTTAGAGCTCTCTGTGGTAAATGGGATGTCTTCCTCAAACTGGTCCCCTGTGAGCTCAGAGGACTAGATTAAAGAGAAGATAGAAGATGGCAAAAGCCAGACAGAGGTTGTGGATAATTCCTAGGAAATTCCCATATGTGTGAGACTAACACACATATGGACTCACAGAAACTGTGGCAGCATACACAAGACCTGCACAGTTTCATGCCAGATGGGGTCCCTATACTGAAAGATGAAGCACACATGGGGTCCAACCCCAATCAAAAAGCTATTTGCAGTTGATGACTACTGACAAAGAGTAGGATCGGTTTTCTCCAATAGATCATCACTTCATAAACTGGCCACTCTGTGGGCCAGGCCCCATGCCCCAGAGTGTTGGCTAGCACAGGATGAACTCCATGGTTCTTTTGTGGACTTTTTGTTCTTTTTTTCTCTTTTGGCTTTTTTTTCCTTATTAGACTTATTTGTCCCTTGCTTGTTTGTTTTTGATTTTTGATTTCAATTTTGTGGTTTTGTGGGTTTTGTTTGTATATTTCTAATCCTTAATACCTCCATCTGGATGACAAACTCATGAAGTGACTTCTGCATTCTGGAGCCATTGCGCCACTTGGCCTCCTAGAAAGGAAAAACCTCAATCCATTATGACTATGTTTCTGAATATTTCTTTTAATTTGTATTTAATTGAAATAGCATTACGTATTTTCCCCTCCCCTTTCTCCCCCCAGGCTCTCCCAGGTACCTCATTGGAATTCCTTCCATACCCTCCACTCTCAAGTTGATAGCATCTTTCCTTGTGTATTATTGTTATATGTGTGTTTGTGTATGTGTGTGCATTACTATTACTCTAGTGAAGAAACATCAATAAGATGTCTTCTACTAACATACTACAATGTCTATTAATAGTATCTTACTCAACCCATACAGGAGCATTTTTATGAAGTAGATGAACTAGACACACACACACACACACACACACACACACACACACACACACAAATACACACACACACACACACCACCAACAACAACAACAACCACAAACAGGGAAGTATACTTTTGTTATCTCTTTGTTAATATCAATAACTATCTCTATCTCTATCTCTATCTCTATCTCTATCTCTATCTCTATCTCTATCTCTATCTCTACCTCTACCTCTACCTCTACCTCTACCTCTACCTCTACCTCTACCTCTACCTCTACCTCTATCTCTATCTCTATCTTTATCTCTATCTCTCTATCTCTACCTCTATCTCTATCTCATTTATATCTATATCTATATCATTTATATCTATATCATTTATATCTATATCTATATAATAATTTAGATAGATTGTGAGGATATAAAATCACATGTAATATTTCCACAATAAAAAAAAAAAAAAAAAAAAAAAAAAACGGGCAGAGTACTGGAGCAAACAAAAAAATGTATGAAGCACTGGCAAATTCATAGAGCCCAAAAACAACTTCTCAATTGAAGTTGTAGCATTACACTATTTTATATTAGTGTTGGAAAGATGTTTTCCTCTCAGTGTGAGATGAATGGCTCATTTGTGTGCAGTCAAGGAAGTCTTATGTTCCCTAATAAGCTACTAACAAATTGCAAAAACCTTAAATTTAGGACACATAATGATGTAAGTTAAAACACAGTTCTTGACATTTACTTTTCTAAAATCTAGGGAGATACACACATACACAGAGAGAGAGAGACACACACACAGACACACACATACATATACACAATACACACAGGCACACACAGACACACACCATCTGAATTTTAATTTTCACGAACATTATGAGTTCCAGCCTCACTTGATTTTAATGACATAATGGAACTAATACCACTTTGCAGAGTTAGTTTTAAGATTCAAAATAATGCATAAACATTAATAGTAAGAATTGCTGCTTAAGAATGTCTCCTGATAAAGTGTATTTTTCACCTCCTCCACATTTATGAAGCAATGAATGAAGAGTGATTATAGATTGGAACTAGACATAGATTCAGGATCCAAACTCAGAGGCTGCCCAGAAAAACTATCAATTATGAGGAATGTGATCTATTGTTTTGAGTTTTTATAGAACACAAGAGTGGAGTTTAGCATACATTTTAAGTAGATTTTTGAACAAGAAGAATTCCAACTTATCTCTGAATTACAGTTTTTTTTCCCCTGTGTTTCTTGCAACACAGTAGGAGACTCCTCATGTTAAAATCCACAGTAGGCCAATTCATCAAAAGCTTAAAAAAATAATCATGAAAAAGATGCATATGTATTTAATTTAATTTAGAGCTCTTAAAAATGAATACATTATTCAGACTTTTGATGTAAAGCCAAGAGTTTTCTCTGGGAATAGATTCCCACATAAAAATCAGACTCACATTGTGTATGATTTTAGCACAGAAGCAGGCATACCATACATAGAATATTACCGTTTACACATTTTTCAGCATTTTTCTTGAATTTCTTTTATATACCCATATTCTTGTTTTTTTCTTTCTTTTTTTTTTTGTTTTTGTTGTCATTGTTGTTTTTGCAGTACTCAGGATTAAGTCCAGAGCCTTACATCTGCCAGGCAAGTCTTACCACTAATTTACATGCTATCCATACCACTTAATGCATACCTTGGTAATAACCAAAAACTATAATTGGACTTAAGACTCATTCAACACAAAAAGAAATAATTTCTGGTAATAGAAACCTTGCCAATTAACCAGAGCTATTAGAGCCATAAATCTTGATGAACTTACAATCACAACTTCTAAACTAGCATAATTCCTAACTACATCCTAAATATTTGTCTTTATACCCACAGATAATTGTAGCTCACACCCTCATCAAGGAACCCTCTATTTGCCTTGAATAGAAACCATTACAGATAACAACAAAATGCAGAGTTATAGAGTTTAGTCCCAGTAAATACATCTACAACACAGTTGCACCTAGGGTTCAAGAATCACTGCAGAAGAGGGAGCAGAAAGATTATAAGAACCAAAGAAGCACCAAGTTTTGTGTGAGAATCTGTCTCCTAGAAATGTCAAAGAAGCTACACTCATGAAATTGCAAGAATAGGGCTGCTTGGCCATGATCTCAACAAGAAACATACAGTACACATGCTAATATGGAAGGGGGAAGCTCAAGACTGCACAAGGAACTACAGGCAACCTAGAAAAACTGACAGCTGGAGAAAAAGTATTCCCATGGAGGAGTACAATTGGTTGTACTCCAACCAAGTGATCCATCCTAAGAGTGTGTGTGTGTGTGTGTGTGTGTGTGTGTGTGTGTGTACTAGCATGCACACACACACACAGGCGAACACACATACACCAATTAAAGAAAAATAAGCCATTAATTTGGATAAGAGCAAGGGGGTGGGTACAAGGATGAATTGGGATACAGGAAAAGGAACAGGAAACATTAGACATGATGTAGTTATAATCCCCCAAAACTAAAAACAAAAAAAATTAAAAAATAAACACAAGGGCTGGAGAAATGGCTCAGCAGTTAAGAACAGTATGAGAATAACCTCTGGGGAGGAGAGGGATTTGGGATTCCAGAGGGATCTGGGAGGGAAAGAGGAAGGGGAGGGGAAGGCGGGCAGTTCAGATATGAGAGTGGATGGGAGGAAAGTACAGAGCATCAGGAATTTGAAAGTAGGTGTGTGGAGTGGGGGAGGGTGAACTGGGGGTAGCCACTAGAAAGTCTCAGAGGCCAAACTTAGTACCATATCATGCAAGCATTCCTATCTTCTCCCCCACATGAAGAACCCTAGTATAAAATGGCATTCACCTATGACCTTAAAATGATAAGCTATAGGTAAATAAAATAAGTGAGAAGCCAAGATTCTCTGGGATTGTTCAAAGGTCACCAACCAAAGCCCTTTGTTTTGCTGTGAGTAAGCTCTATTGTGCAAAACTGACTCACTTGTTGTTAGCTGCTGTTGTGAGCAGGAGCTGGCAATGCTTCCTCAACCTTTATTCTGACCAAGCATAGTGAATAATATCTCTATCCACGTGAAAAAAAATATGTCTTATCAGTACATTCAATGACCTATGCATATGTCCTTGTACTTACCAGAATATAGAAGAAAAGAAACTAATGTATGTCAAATGACCAACCTATGTATGGCCAGGCATCAGGCTATGCTTTTTATCCCCACTATCCTGCTTTGCAGTGAGACATTTATTATTCAGTGTGGAAAATGATGAAAATATTAGAAAATAATTAATAAATACTCTCAGTCAAAATAACACAGATATTTATTTAGTTCAGCACAACAACAATAGTTTGAACTTTAAGTTCTCTGAAGATAGTGTTTTAGAATGGCATAGTGGAGACATAAAGGTTACTCTGTAAAATAAATGGCTTCTGTTTAGCACTGAGAGATCAAATAATGTTCAAGAAAACCACCATGCCCCTTTCCTTCCCACTGACTGTCTCTAGAGTTCTTAACATAATGTTCATGTGATGTTCATGTGACAACAACAGAAGAGGGTCAACCAGAACTGTTGAAGTACTATTTTAAAACATGAAAGCATAGCTACTCCGGCTTGTTTCTTGGGGCCATTTGCTTGGAAGATTGTTTTCCAACCTTTTACTCTGAGGTAGTGTCTGTCTTTTTCACAAAGGTGTGTTTCTTGTATGCAGCAGATTGTTGGGTCCTGTTTATGTATCCAATCTGATAGTCTATGTCTTTTTATTGGAGAATTGAGTCCATTGATATTAAGAGATATTAAGGAAAGATGAATGTTGTTTCCTGTTATTTTTGTTATTGGCAGTGGAGTTATGTTTGTATAGCTACCTTCTTTTGGGTTGTTGGAGGATTACTTTCTTGTTTTTTCTAGGTTGCAGTTTCCCTCCTTGTGTTGGAGTTTTTCTCCAATTATCCTTTGAAGTGCTGAATTTGTGGTAAGATATTGTGTAAATTTGGATTTGTCATGGAATATTTTGGTTTCCCCATCAATATTGATTGAGAGTTTTGCTGGGTATAGTAGTTTGGGCTGGCATTTGTGTTCTCTTAGGGCCTGTATGATATCAGTCCAGGATCTTCTAAAAAAAAAAAAACATGAAAGCAGATGTGCATGTGTCTCTAGCAGTCAAAGGTAGGTGATATATCTAGGTTGGGTATTGGGTTACTCTTCTGATTGTATAGGCATCTTGTTATTGAGCGTTACCGATAATGTGAAGCTATTGGGTAATTTTTAAACATTAGAATCTCATTTGTACCCCATGGATGACGGGATGCTCTAGGCTCAGCCTTGTGGATTAGCAGAGCCATCTGCCAAGCTGGCATCTCGTGGGTGGCAAGGCCAATGTCTCTGGCTGCCTGAGCCAAGCATTGAGCATCAGTGAGAACATGTGGCCACTCATGGCCACAGGCCTTGTCTAGTAGAAGATGTCATCTAGAAGATGGCGACTGATTAAGAACGAGCCGGATTGGGTGCCACTATCGTTAAATAATTACTTCAACAAGAACCTCACAACTAAACACTAGAACTCTCACTATTAGTGAGATTTTTGTGGGTTGGTAAGAAGTCAGTCAAACAAGGAACAGAATTTATTACTGAGCCTGAGTGTCTTCAATTAACCATGTAAAATAAAAATTTGTTAGGAGACACATAAGATAAGTTAATTGGTGTAAATGATTAGGAATGTAAACAAAGAGAGAGAGTATCTTCCCAAGAACTTAAGGGTTTGATGGTACGAAGGAAGGGGAACCTATAGAATTCCTCTCTGAGGCTTCCATCTTTTGATGCTGATGGGAAATTTCAATGAAGAATAAGATCAAATTTATGGGACGTGTGAGAACACAGAGAGTGTATGAGACAGAGGCACCCAGTCAGGAACAAAGCCACAAATGTCTCTGTCTTAGAGGTCTCCAGAATTCGGTATCATCAGGTTTACAAGTTAAACCTGTAAGGATCTCCTTTACTCAACTTAAGGAGTAGGGCTATCATAGCTCAGTGGCAGCGTAAGGCTCTGGCTTTCATTCCCTGTGCTTAGAAATACAAGAAAAAAAAATCCTAAAATTAAAATTCAGTGATTAAACAAGGATGCTTATTATTCATCTTGTTGATTGTAATACATTTTCTTCTAAGTAGCAAACACCTAGAGAACTATGTCAGAACTGTTGTCAGCACTTAAGACACAGGAGTGAACAGCTCTGCATTCATTTTTTTACGAGCAGCAAAGCCACAATGGGAGAACGGATAGAAGTTGTTAATGGAGAATAAAATAATACTCAGAAAGCGAATGAGGCGAGGGGAGGTGTCAAGCAGCATCAAGGAGAAGGAGCCCGAAGACTGACTCCTCATTGGCCATTTGGCGACATCAGTCAAGCTCTATCACTTGGCTTTCCATTTCTAATGCTCATATTAGGGTGAATTCTATCCTCGTCTCCCCACATCCGCAGAGAACACACAGTAGAAGAGATGACACAGATGAATTTTGAGCAGGATAACAAAGGAAGAAAAATTATATTGAAAACTAAAATAACAGAGAAGGTTATTCTTAAGCAGGGTAGACTCTTCCATTAGAAGATGCGGCATGAGAGCCCTGTGCTAGGGATTTATTGTCACGTCACTGTGATGAAACTGCCTGACAGAGCCAAGTTAAGAAAGAAAAGGTTTGTTTCGATTCACCATCTGAGGGTATCGCCATCATAGCTGGGAAGTCATGGCAACAGGAGCTTGAGGCAGCTGGTCCTATCAGGTTCACATTCAAGGGAGAGCTGAATACAGGTGCTCAGGCTCATCCTTCCTTCTTGTTCAGTCTGTAACCTCATGCACAGGATGGTGCTGCTGTGTAGAGCATTGCATTAAGCTCTGGTTTCTGCTTACAGCAGTAAGAAAAAAAATGAAATTACCTTACTTTTTAAAATTCAAAGTAATATGATCTAATTGAGTAAATACAAGAGATAAGTGTGGTATATAATCTGTATTTTTAATGGTACTTTTGACCCTTGGGCATAACCTATTAGTTGTAGCTTTCTTCTTCCCATCACACCTGCCCTGAACCTGTTTGTTTTGCTGTTACCAAGGAGTAGCTCAGAGAAGAGATCCTGGACTTTGGATTATACCCATTCTGGCTCTCTCAGTCTGTATTCTATTTCATACAGACTCCAACTGTAGTGGAATGAGCCTGGAAACGCTGCATACAATATTAGAATTTTGCCTAGGGATCAGGCAAGGTTTTCTCAAATTCTATTTACTTTTTTTTATTATTATTATTATTGTGGCCCTTTAGGAACCTCAATAGGCCGGCAGTACGTTTAGATGCTCTCACATTCTTTGGTGTATATGTAAGCTTCCGACAGCCACGAGTTGCCTATTTTGAGTTTTGACTTTGCCAACCAGCAATTGCCAAGTGTTATGGGAAAATGAATGCAGCCAGCGTTAGTGATCATTTAGACTTTCATATGAGAGAATTTAAAGGGGAAGAAGCTGGGAATTGGATGTAAATGAGGAACACTGAGTGTTGTCAGGTAAAAGGCACGGGCAAGAGAGTAATCCCTGAAAGTGAAACACTAGTGGTTAAAATAAACAATATCTGCTCTAGCAACGTGTCCAGCCACTCAGCATTCTCTCAGCAGCTTTCATATGTTTAGTTTGCATAATACAGCACTGTGGAGTCATTTTAAAAGGATGAAGTTTTATCAAGAAGGATAGAGATGCCCCTTTTACTCCAGTATCCTACTTTGAGCATACTAAAGGCATGTTTCCTTTAATACATAATGTTCTTTTTTTTTCTGAGAAGTAAGTACCAGGGGGAGCAGAGCAGTTTCTGAGGAGGTGAATCCTGAATAACATCCTACCTGACTACTTTCTGCTTATGAGATCACAGGCAAGTGATAGAGTTTCTCGGAGCTTCCATTTACAAATTTGAAACTGGGGCTAAGACATGACAGTGTAATTATGAGAACAGAAGTGCTAGATAAGCAAATCTATCTGGGCTTCTCTAATACTCAATACACTCAAGCAACCATTGTCACTGTGGATGTGGGGAAGATGAATTAAAGGACCAAGGTCTCTATGGAGCCACAACATTCAAATCAGAGCGGAAATTCTGAAGTACTATTTACACAGCTACTTTTATATGCAACATGTTAGGCATTGACTGATATGAAATATGTAGTCCCTGCCTTAATGGGCTTCATGTATCACTGCAGAAGTAAGACAGAGAGTTGTACTTCAGAAAATACCCACAATACCAAAGTTGGTGTTAAGTATGAAATGTGTCTAGACTGTAATTAATTAGAAGTTTGGGAACCCGGCAGTGAGTGCAATGTGGAAGAAGCAACTCGCATCTCTAGAAGAATCATTATGCCAACCATTTGGCATATCCCTGGAGTGGTATACCAAACTTTTGGTACATAACTTGCTATCAGAAGCAACATGAGCTATTTAGTTTTCTTTTCACATGCTCCAAAAGAATGCATGAAAGACTGGAACGTTGGGGAGTTCAGCACCTGAGTTTGCTGTATAAATGAGATTAGGCATCATGTATCAACTCCATATAAAGCATGGAGTTTCAGGACATAACTAAGTTGGAGAGAAAAGCATAGTGATAGCATGTGGGGAGGACTAGTCGCCATGTTGGTCCTCTGGGACTGAGAAGCACGGTTCCTTTAAAACATAACTCTCCTTTTCTGAGGACTATGTTCCAGGGGAGCAGAGCAGTTGATGAGCAGGTGGATCCTAAACAGGAGCAGTTCCCAAGCCAGACCCTGTTCTAATGAGTGCTACATCTAAGGTCCAGCTTCAAAGGAAAGTAATCAAAGGCATTTCCTACCGGTAATGAAGGATTTGCCATTGTCTGGCTACAATGTCCTCATCAGTAAAACGAAGACATTGAACTACAGTGTCACTATAAACACGTTCATTTCGCCACGGCAGTTCAATTATTTTCCATGTTCTTTTGAACATTTTCTCCAAATTAATCTTTGCACATTGTTTAGACTATGCTGGATCAATGAAAAAAAAACTGAGAGATAAATAATTAGAAAAATGAGAAGAATTTCTTAATGAGCACAAATGATTAGAGTATTCAATCTCATGCATTAATGACTTTGGGGTGACCCTGAGCAAATTCTAAAGTTTCGTGGGCACAGAATTGATGCCTAGAAGATAATTCTGTCCTCCTACAGGTTAGATGACTGGATTACTCCCTATGTACAGAGCGTGTACATAGGGATTAAGGAAAACATACGAGGAAACCAAAGCAGTGCGTTACTAAACTGAATGGATCAGAGGACTTAAATCAAGTATCGTTCTTCCCTGGATAATGTCTGTGTCTTCTTTCACTGTGCAAAAGGCTTAATATCTGCCAGGTGCTTTCAACTTCAGCAGAAGAAGTGCACTTAAGTAGAATATGAGGTGTCACTTTGAGTGGTGAACTTTGACCTCAGACCTGGGGAGCCTGGCCTGAGTCTCAGGGCACTAGAAACTCATTTGTCTTGCTCTTGATGATTCCTTTCTTGTCATCTCATTTACAGAGTCTTAAGAGTAAAGATCTGAAAAAAGAATCTTTTAGATTTGTAGTCATGACTCAAAATATAGCTCCCATGGTATTAAAGGAAGATACTCTGGCCACCCAATATTTGTAGAGGAAATCAAATTAGGACCTTTCCTGTAAGCAGAGGCATCTGCTTGCAGCTGCTTCCCACTAGACATTGCTCTGAGCTGTCTAAGGCCATTTCCTTTCCCAGACAGCAACTAGAGACTTATCTGAGATCTCAATCTTAGGCAAACACTCTTACAAGAAACCAGGCAGCCCCCGGTTTTATACCATTAGCCCCTGTCTTCTGAAGAACTTCTTCAAAGGCAGCCGGTTGCCAAACCACATTTACAGCAGTTGATCATCCATAGAGAATGGTGAAGCACAAAGAATAGGTATAGGTTTTATTAACTGAAAGAGGAGAACAGTGCTCTATTCAATTAGGCTGTTGAGAGGAGAAGGGAAAAGAAATGAAGGAGGCTTTTGAAAAGTCATGTTATTGTAGATTCAGGGTTTCCTCAGACTCACTCATCTCAGCAAGGCCTGAGCCCCAACATGGATTCTTACATATCCTAAGAGTGAGGGACAACTAGATTTTGAAACAACAACAGCATATTAATACATATCAATGTCCCTTGCCAATAGTTTTCATGATGTAAGCACAGAATACCTGCCACATTGGATACCTTGTTTCCAGAAGAGAAAGCCTTACTGGTTACGCTGACTTAGATTTCTCCAAATGAACTAGTAAGACAACCAACAGCTTAAAAACATGCTTAGATGCTAAACACTTCTCCTACTGTATTATTTATTTATAATCATCAACATAAAATAGTTTTTTAAGGTTGTAACAGTAAATCCTTGACACATCTGCACATGCTAAAATTAAGAATGCTAAGGATGCAAGGTGGAGGTAATTGACTGTGTAAGTAAATACGAGACAAAGAAAATGAGATTAACTGAAGCTAAAATGTTGGACTGTGCTATGAGATTGGACAGTGTTAACCTCTCCTCCACAGTCATGTTCTAAGTGAAACAGACTGAGAATTGATACCACCATTGTTTCAATTGGAGAACTGTTTTCTTCAATATATTCCATGCAGGATGAAACACATCATCAGTTCTATGTATTCTGTCATGCTTTTAGTCTAATGATTACCTTGGAGCACAATAACTCTTGTTAATAATATAAAGGCTGATAAGTAACTGGTAGTTTGATAGTAGTATTCTAGACGTTGTATCTAACACAGATATCAGATATCTTGTGTAGTCTATAGCTAGTCTTCCTGGTTTACAAAGACAATGGAAAGTCACCAAGACTGCTCAGTTGTTGGGGCCACTTAAGCTTAAGGACCAGAGTTCAATCCCTTGGACCCACATGGAATGACCAAACCAGCTCAGTCAGTCAACAAGTTCTCCAGGGCAGGAAGGAGATTAAAAAGAAAAAAGACAATTTGACAACACTACAACATGATGCCAGCCAGTTCTGAGTCTCAATCGGGTTTATTTTTTCCAGTCTACATTGATACTACTTTAAGTACATGCAAAATAATAAGATTAGTTCTGGGTCAAGGAACAAGCAAGGCAATAAACAAAATCCTGTAAACACTTTTCTAAGGGCTAATCAGGATGACCAAGATAAAAGGACTGACACAAATGCCTCAGATGAACCACTCTGAGCTTTGCATTAATTCATATGTAAATGTTCTTAATCTGAGCCTATTTCTTGAGTCCTAGCCCGAGTCAGATTCCTTGAGCTTCCTTCATTGTCCTGGCCCCATGTCAAATTCCTGCCAAGTTTTTAGAAGCAGACCCCAAAAGGTCTCCACAATGGAAGGAGATAGTCAACAACTTTTGAAAGTTGTCTTCTGACATCCGAATTTACTCAAAAGCATGTGCACAGCCAACACACACATGCCCATGCACACACATGCATACACACTCATATACACTCACACACACGCACACACACACGCACACACACACACACACACACATGAACGCACACATACACACGATGAAAGACACATGAAAGAAAAGAGGGCTTCAGATACATAAGAGTGTGTAGCTTAAAAGTCTCTAAAAGCTAAGTTAGACAAATTTGGACAAACATCTTTCTCAAGAGATGACAACGTAGTGGGATATTAACCAAGGACCTGCAGCTAACTTTTAGTGATATAGAATATAAAAATAGCAAAATGATAAACTTAATAAAACTAGAAGATAATGTAAATTTATAAAAAATATTATATATATAATAAGAGACTGATGAATATTAGAAACTAGTTAATCCAGTGTGGGAAATGTCTTCCTACTGACATACAGAAATGTCATGGACAGAGGGAAAGTGAGATTTTTTTTTCTGTTTGAGAGATGTTACCCATATATTTCTCTCGGTGTACTAGTTCACCATTCCAGCTCTACTTGCTTAGTTTTTAACAGAATCTCAAAATAGAAACTATTTTTTGAGTATTGGATTTTCAGTTAGGCAAAGACACACTGTTTAAAGTCTGACAACTAGACATCTAAGATTTGAGAAAAAAAAAACTTAAGAAGCAAATATCCCTTGTTTTAACACAACTCAGAAAATTAAAAATCAGACAGGGCTTTAAAATAAGCTAAGCAGCTATGAAGAAACAGACACACACACACACACACACACACACACTAACACACAATATATATATATATATATATATATATATATATATATATATATCCATATATATCCATATATATCCATATATATCCATATATATATATCCATACACACACACACACACACACACACACACACATATATCTGGTTGATATGTAGTTCCTGATCTACCTGATTTGAGATTTGAATTTTCTCCAAGTTAAATACAAACACTTTTACAAAGAAACATGTCACAGCAAGGTGGTGGAGCTTCGGTATTAGGAGGAGCTGTGATGAATGAACTCGAAGAATTTGTGAAAATATCTACCACAGAATTGTACATTGCATACTTTGCAGAAAGCATGTCATTTGACAGAATTTTAAATGGCCAGTGCATCTATATAGTAAGGGAACTTCTATGATCCACAATAGTGAATCTCTTGAACAAAATGCTGTTCTTAGCAAGTTATTCTGTTATAGAAGACTCTTGAGCTAAATACTGAAAAAAGGGGCCAGTCTTGCCTCCAAGCCACTCTCTCACATCCAGCATAAAAATAGACTCTAAGAAAATGCCTTCCCTGGGGATTTCCAACTACAAAAGAGGTAGACTTTGCTACCATTGCTAACACTGTGTGAGTAAGGTAAACTCTATCGTATCTCCTTGGAGGTACAAGGCTGTGCATTTCTCCTGTAAGGGAATCTACACTGATATTTAGACAGTTCTCTCGGGTGAAATAAATACATTTCTGGGTGGTGTGGGAAAACAAAGAAGACATGCATACATAATTTAAATTCACAAACTTAAACAGATTCCATTACTGTAATCTTCATTGACTAAAGAAATAGAGCAGGCTAGCCCCTCCTCCATCCTTGCATACCTTCAGTTTATACTCCAGTGATGCCTTGCTCCCATTCAAGTAGAGTTAAGGACATCTTAATTGAGTTGTTGCCTTAAAAACACACCAGGAAAGGAGAAGTTTAAATGTTTAAACCTGTTGATTTTTATTGTTTTTTGTTTTTCCTCACATAAAACAATGGTCTCCCAACAATTGGTTACATAAGATGACCTATATAACCTGGCAAGGTGACTGCCAAACAAGGAGACACGAAGAATAGAAGTCACAGATGGCAGTACTTCTTGTTTTCATGGCTACTTTCTTTTGATCACTGTTACTACCATGAAATTTAAAAAAAAATTAATTTCTTCAAGTATAGACAACATTCCCTTTCTGGTCTAGTTCCTAAACACCTTACTTGTAATTGCATTTCTGAAGGTAGTTTTAGGATCAGTATTAACGCTGCGTGAGCTATTAAGAACATTCTATGTCATCAGTTAACTTTTCATGTTTTTCTACCCTACTTTATCCTGGTGAGCTTCTCTTGAGTTGCTCCCATCCCCTGCAATACCTTGTTTCTACCCATCTTCCCATGTTGTGTTTTATGGCCACGGCCACACTTTTGGCCACTGACAGCTAATGACAGCCCATTTCTATTCTGACTGCTCACCAGCCTTTAGGGAACATTATGTCACGATGACATTAACATCCTTAGATATTCACAAATCAATCTGCAAATTCAGATCCTAAATTGAAAACATGTTTCAGGAGAAATGAGAGGCAAGTTTTCCTGTATATTGTAGCGCTTGTTGGAATCATACAAGTTGGTGTTATGAAAGAAAGAAAGAAAGAAAGAGAGAGAGAGAGAGAGAGAGAGAGAGAGAGAGAGAAAGGAAGGAAGGAAGGAAGGAAGAAAGGAAGGAAGAAAGAGAGTAAGGACTCATCAAAATCATGACCCAACCTTTTCTTTTGGGGATTTATTTACAAGCAATTCTTTTCCTCCTTTGTCCTAGACCTAAGCAGTTTGAGCCTATAATTCAGGTTATAATAATGTGAAAAGCTGATAGAGTCTGAGAAAATGCCTCAATACAAAAGGGACAGAGCAGTCTATGTTTTAAGAATGGAAACTACATCCCTTCTACATCCTGGTTCCAACTCATACACACAAAGCAACCAGAGTCCTTCACATCTAGAGTAATCCTATGCTTCTCAGGGTTCCAGCACCTACCAGAAGAATTGAGAAACTCAAGCTGATGTTTTTCTCTCTTATCCCATTATAACTAAGATTTATCAGTTTCCTCAACTGTGCAAAAGTTTCTTTGAATTTTTTTCACAATAATTCTCTTCTAATAAGTAGATCCGCTTTAGGGAATGTCTAGGTTAATACCTAAATCATAAAAAGTTCAACACAGATGGTTATTGACAAGGTCAAAAGTTAAACTCTACATTCTATTAACAAAACAAAAACTGAAAATTAAGCATCTGTGTATTTATATTTCATGATTTTAAAAGTTGTAAGACTTTTCACATTTTCACAAAGATAAGAGAATATATGATGTTTTACTTTCTCTAGTCACAGAAAAGGCCTTTGACTGCACAATGCAGATAAAAAGATCCTTCTCTTTTCAAGGCAATGAATAACAAGGAGACTTGTTGACAGGATCGATGTGATAGGATATCAATTGCTGGTGATAGATCTAGCCATTGTTGTCTTGGGCTCTCAGTGCTGACTGAAAGGTCACTGGAACAACTAGAGAGGTGTTGTCCTCTTGTCAGCACAGCCAGACTCCATGCCTGTCTAGTACAAGTCACATGTGGTCCTAGGGGAGCAGTCACTGAGCCTCTAGTAATCCAGGATGGTTGTAGAGAAGACAGAAGCTGAAGAATACAACCACTGCCAACTTAGAGAAAAGTTCCAAAACTGTCCAGGATCTTCTCCTTTCAACGTCTTCCCCAGATATTTAAGATGTATTCACCAAAACACAGCAAGTAGTTCAGCTCCAACTTC
This sequence comes from Rhabdomys pumilio, assembly GCA_030674055.1. Lineage (NCBI taxonomy): Eukaryota > Metazoa > Chordata > Mammalia > Rodentia > Muridae > Rhabdomys > Rhabdomys pumilio. The sequence continues at coordinate 43,524,864 of JANHMN010000012.1, forward strand.
CATTGCCCTGGTTCCCAAGTCTTCTTATCCAATGCCTTTGCACAGGCACCCTGACTTAAATTTTACCTCTCAAAGTTTCCTTTAGAAGAGTGATGTTTACATTTACAAGTCAGCTTGACCAGCTTAGCTGAACACTGAGCTGGTAAAACTATACTTGCAGAGGTCATTCTAGAGAAGAATAGTAACTGTATCAAATGAGTATGGGCCATCCATCTTCAACAATGTGGAGTATACCACCTCAGCAGTATGGGTGGATATTACCTTATCTCAGGACAAAAAAGATGCATGAAGTACAAATATTCTCTCTCTCTCTGTCTCTCTTTCTCCCTCTCTCTCTCTCTCTTTCTCTCATTCTGCTTCTCTTTCCTTATGTCTGTCTGTCTCCCTCTCTCTCCCTTCCTCATCTTCCTCTCTCCTCTTTCAATGGTTTGATAATTTTAGCTTTGTAGTCTCTTCCAGGGCCATAGCAGATTACTGGAAGCTTAGTCACTGTTCTGCTATGAACATGCATGAGTTCTCTGAAATATCTACTGATTTAACAGGCCCATATTTCACTGATCCTGTTCAATGGACTACCAATTTTCAAGGTTTTTATATTGCAGCATTTACACCAATATCTCTCAACCCAGTCTGGGTCCTTGGGGCTTAATCCTCACATTAGAATTACTCTTAAATTCCTTAGCATATAGGAATTTGGGTTTAAAATTTTATCTACAGGTTTTAGAAGGGCTCACATTTATATCAATATCATGAAAGGTCTGTCTCTATCACTGTATATGCCAACTTACAATTAAAAATGAAGAAAAGTAGGAGTGCTCAGGGGAAAGGGAGGAGTGGGGAAGGAAAAGTAAAAATATGAAAGAGAGGTGTGTAGGCTCCTTGACTCCTGGCTGGCAGGTCCAGGTGAGAGGAGAGTGGTCCCAGTCCCACCTAGTCTCTCTGGGGCTGAGCCAGATGGTGAATGTTGACAGCCCAAAAGAAACACACCTGGCTGGGAGTCTTGTTGAAGCAGGAACTCAACTTTATTGAATCAGTCTCACGCTTATATAAATTAGGAGCATAGGGAAGGGAATTTTTGGTGGGGTGAGATGATGATGGAGGGTTTGAGGTGACTAACAGGGCCAATGGCGAGGCTTTACATTAGCAACAGTGGGGCAAAGGCAGAACCAAACAGGTCTTGCTGAGTCACCCTGGTATGGAAGTGATTGAGATAGGTCTCTCCCACAAGGCAGCAGAAACTCAACCAGGTTCGGGTTTGTCCACAAGGCCCAAACCAGGGCCTAAATGGGGCCCAACAGAGATGTACCATTTAATATTTAGTGTTTTGTTTTATATTGTTTTCACTTCATAATAACTTACCTTCATGGGAACTAACCTGGACCCTGTAAAAACTCCATTATACCTTTGCAGGGTAATACTTCCAAAAGCCTAACTTTGTGGGTCTATCTTTTAGACCCACAATCTCCACATTACCACTCATTGAAAACCTGAGAATTCTAGACATAACTTCTGACAACTAAGTTCCATTTCCTAAAGTTTCCAATACTTTCTGAATTATCAGCTCCATCGGAATCCCAGGTAGTCAGCACATGAGCCCAGAGGCATTTAACAACCACCTAAAACATCACCTCACCTTCTTACATGGACTACAAGTTCTTTCACTTTCTGGTTTCTCAAATGAAAACATCAATCCTGTGCAGGAGAGCTACTGCAGTTTGACTTCACAAATGTTTCATCTTCTAAAACCATGTGGCTGGTGAGTATAATTAACTTAGGGAGAAGAGACTGCTTTACTATTCTCCTTCAGGTCTCCCAAACACGTCTTTCTCAAATTCAAAATGCGTTTCTTTTATCCAAATACTGCCAAAGTTTATTCTACTACTGACTTTAATTCTAGATCTGATCTCTTACCTGAATGTCATCTAAATTTCTAGTATGGCTTTCTAGGATGATTCGAATGTGTCCTATAAATGTTAACGTCTTATCAGCTATGGTCCATCTTCAAGGGAAACTTAGGTTGGAACTCAAGTCAGGAGCTAAATGTAGAATCGATTGAAGAATGCAAGACTGGATTGTGTTAAGGTAACATCAGAGATCTCAAGAAGAGTCAGGGTGAATTTTAAATTTCACCTCCTCTTAGGCAAAGAATGCCATTCAAAACCAAATCCAACAGGAACACACAGGCAATCTGTGGTGTGTAATCTTAGTAACAAGTCATCGGACCTTTTGATGTAATGTGTTTTTATGTGCAGAAGTATTTTTATCTTGATAAGAGTCAAGGATCATGTCTAGTAGTCTCTGTGACTTTGCAACCCAAGCTACTCTGGACTCAGCTCCTGCTAGATGACTTGGCCCTGTGAGTTGGTTTTAAGATCAAGACTGTGTGCATTAAAGTTCCTGGGAACAAACCATGCCTTACCCTGAACTTTCCACAAAGCTGACCAACTGTTTAGAACATCAAAGTGGAGAGACTGGAATGCTGTAGAAGCCCCCTCACCACACTCTCTTAATAGCCATTCCTTGCTCATCTACGGGTTTGATGGAACATCTTTGTGACTATCAGACAAAATGAGAATGTATTAACTATTAATTTCCACCCATTCAACAGCTAAGAATTGCATCAAAAAGGTTCTAGGGTACCCAAAACGGAGGCTCCGTCCTCTTGAAGTAAACCTAAAATTTCTACCAATACATTTTTAAAATCTTGACTTATGGCTTTTGTTGTTGCTGTTCTGACACTATGAAGATTTCAGGTAATGGTTCGTACTTTGGAACATGGAATTTGGAGTAACCTAAATCTATGTTCCTAAGCAATGGTCATACATGTTTGATTCCAGAGTAAACTATTTTTCATTCCGCTTGAGCTGTGAGCAGTTTCTTGGGTGGAGAGCAACAAAGTCCATCCTGTGAGTTTCCAGCGGCTTAGGTATAACCAGCCAACAACCAGTTAGTTCTCTCAGCAATCATATCTTCTCTCTACTTTCTCCTACCTCTTCTGTGAGGGTGTTCATCTTTCCTTTGGAGGCGGCTCCTCCTGCTAGGAAGATAACTGGGTCCTTAGCACTGTTGCCTTTTAACAGACCCTCCCACTACATCTTAAGTCAATCCCCCAGAGGAGCAAATCCCTAGAATTAATGAGATAAAACATGCAGCCAGATGCCAGATGTCTGTGCCTCACTCCAAATCCACTGACCCTTTCCAGACTGCAGACACCTACACCCTGTGTCTTCTGCTTCCTGGAACTCACTCAGCGCCCCCACCCTTCAACTTAGAAGTTTCCTTGGGGAATCAGAGTGCAGCCTGTTCATACTTACTCCTCCTGTTTTGCAGAGAAACAAGAGGGATGCTTTTAAAGATACAGAACTACAAATTCCTTCTGTGGAGACGATCATCTGTGCAGCTTAGACTTCCAGAGAGGTAAGATAAGACATGTAACTCTCCCAGATCCTGCTAGCTGGGAGGAGGAAGCCATTTGCAAGAATGCCAGCTGCCATCTCTTGATGCCCACTACCATATTTCTTCCAAGCATTTTCTGTAATTCTGGGCAATGTATTTGACTCGATTTATCCTCCTTACTTAAGAGAGAAAAACAAACAAAACCAAACAAGAAGCCTTGTTTTATATTTTAGCCTTTTATTTATGTTCTAAGTGTTATTTAGTAACATAAACAATTATTTTTTAAAATTTGAAATTTTTGTCAATGACAGACAAAATATAGGAATGATTCCTGGATTATCTTTATCCCTTTCCCTCATGGAAAATTGGAAATAGTACAAAGAAATGAGAAATATTCGGGGACGATCAACCTTCCTCTCCTGCCTCTCTCTTCTTTCCTCTATCCTGCCCTACCCTTTTCTCTTTCCTTCCTTCTTTCTTCCCTCTCTTTTTTCCTGCTCTGACTCCCAGCCTTGCTTCTGAGGGTGTTAATGGGCAGGCACTGCCCCAAGACAACTCACAGGAGAGGTTACCTGTGACTATAGTGCTAAGTGGGAACAGGATCATGCTGAGTGTCTCAGTGTTACTTCATGAGTCAAGGTCTGCAGTCTGGGGATTCTACTGCTTTGTTTAAGGGTTGAGGGTTTTACATCCCTCCACCTACTTCTGTCCCAAGTGAGTCAGTGGACTTTTCCTGCCAGGCGCAGCCTAAACACTCCCCACTTGGCAAGAGTAGGGGGTGTTCCCACAATTGCTCACTGACCTTTCATCTCTTAAGAGAATGAAAGGAGCAACCCTAACCCCTCCCATGACGCCTGGGGAGCAAAGCTTACAGCCCAGAAGCAAATAGACAGAGTCATAGCCTCAGCACTCACCACTCTCGTCTTGTGCTAGATCCATTCGTCATGCAGAATGCCCTCCTGAAGGACATAACATAGAAACCCAGGAAACGTGAGCAGTATTGGCTAGCTCCTGTGTTTTCTCCTGGGGCCCCTCTGATAGCTAACAAAACCATGTGCTCTGGTACAGGGGGATCCCTTCATCCTCCCAGTGACGCAAACACAGCTGAGGATGGGAGGGTGCGGCAGCTGTGAGAGGCCACACAGCAGCACACACAGGGTCTGGGTGGGGTGACAGGTGGTCCCTTGGCTGGAAAGAAGACACTAATACCCCACCCCACTCACAGACACACCCCAAAAGTAATCTTTACTGGCTCACTGACTCAAGTCACAAGAGTTTGCCAAGCACAGGGCGGAGTGCCTGCTAGGGACGTTTTTGGTGTAGAGGCTAGGAAGGTGACAAAATGAATAAACTATCCTCTGCAGGGACCTGGCAGTCTAGATGGAAAAACAAGAAGGCAGAAAAGGGTGACTGCAAGGAAAACGGGATGAGCCAGTTCTCCTAGGATTCTGATTATTCACTCTTGTTTGTTTGTGACAGTCGTGAGTGTCCCAGGCTACCTTCAAATTCACTGTGTAACAAGAGAATGATCTGTTTGCTTCAGTGCTGGGGACCCAGTCCTCCGCTTCTAGGGAGGCATTCCACTAATTGAGCTACTTCGATGACCCTATTGTTGTGTTGGAAGCGTAGCTTGGTTCCGGATAGACAACACCAGGCCAAAACAGTTCCACATGAAGTTTATTGTAGGAGAAAAGGGCAAAGGTGGCAATGGAGAAAGGGCGAGGGAGAGGTCAGAGGGGTCTGCCTTCCCAGGTAAAGGTGGGAGGTGAGCCAAGTGGGTTCTGGGAATGTGTGGAGGTTGTCTTGGCAACAGATGTGCGGGTTCCTGTCACCTGGGTATGATGTCACTGGGTGCAGAACCGATCCTGATATCAACACCTGTGATATGTGATTTTAAAAGTCACTCCCTGTTGCCTTTCCTCAGCACTGCCCACCCTGTGGGCTTTCCTCAGACTGCACGCTGAACTTGAGATGTCTTTTCTATTCTCACCATCTGTGAATGAGAAATTATTCCAGGGCCAGCCCAAGCTTGCCTTCCAGGCTGCAGTCTTCCTGATGTCCTTGACTCTATCCCTGATACCGAGCAGGTGTTTTCCCCTCATAGTTCTTGCTTATTTCTCCAGTGCCCTACATACTCCTTGCTTATTAATTTTGATGTGTCTTTATCTTTTAGTAGACTACCGTATCCTTGAGAGCAGACAGCTTCAGCTTATTCATTTTAGTAGTCTTATCTTCTACAGTGTCTGCTACTTAACAAGCAAGATAGAAAGAGCTAACAAATCAATGTGTAATAGTCCGATTTTGGAAGCACCCCCAAAGTAACCTCCAGTGAGTCATAACCTGTGAACACCTCCACTGGGATGCATATAGAGTCTTTGACTTCATTCTGACCAATAGAAGGGCCGAAAGTATTAGGATTCTGCCCGTGTAACTACTCTGTATACAAATTTTGCAGCCCATAAGTCTTGTATTCATATCTGAATTCTTAATGTTGGCAATTTTTATTGGTTGCAAACAATACCAATTCATAGTGATGGCAGAATGGTTTAGTTCTGTCTCCTTTCTCATATGCTTTGAGTAACTGTCATTTAGTAGATACATATTTGGAATTATTGGATCTTGGCCAACTGATACACTTATTGTGAAATCTCTGTCATCTCTCCAGTCATAAATGGGGCATTAAACCTACTACATCAATGCTACTATAGTCAAACCAACTTTATTTTGATTTAATCCTTATGACATTATCTCTGGGTTCTGATATTTAAGATATCTTGCTTGCAAGCAGCATTAAACCATTTCAAAATACAATATCCTTGCCTATGATTTTAGAAATATTGTTTTTTATTTAATGAAATCAGTGATGTATTCCATATTCTTCCTATTACCTTTTATGGTTTTTCTCACTTATTCCCTTTTTTCCATTATTTTTTAATAACTGAAGAGTATAATATAGCTCAGTGGGAAGTGCTTTAACATAAATGAGCCCTCTGTTTGATTCCCCAATATTAGAAAGAAGGAAAGTACTTGAAGTATCATCCATTTTACTGACTGTCTCAGTCACTGTTCTGTGGCTGTGAAGAGACACCCTGACAATGACAATTCTTACAGAGGAAAGCATTTAACTGAGGCTTGCTTACAGTTTCAGAATTTTATTAATCTCATGACAGGAAACATGATGGCATGAAGGCTGACAAAGTAGCTGGGAGTTTTACACTCAAATCTACAGGCATCAGGAAGAGAGAGACTCTGGGCTTGGCAAGAGCTTGCAAAACCTCAAAGCATGTCACCCACCCAGTGACATGCTTCCTCCAGCAAGGCCACACCTCTTAACACCATACCGTAAGCATCAAAATATATGAGTCTATGAGGACCATGCTTCTTCATACCTCCACACTTGGTATTATAATGCAGAATTCTACTCTTGTCAGGCACAATGATGTATTCTTACAATATCAGAACTTGAGAATGTGAAGCAGAAAATGCTCAACTTCCAGGCCTGCTTGTACTAAACCGAAAATCTTATTTTATAAAGTAAATAAAAATTCTATCTCAACTGTACATCTGTTCTTGTGGTATAGTTTGTCTTTTGTATATGGTTTAGAAAGACAAAAGTGCATTCCCACTATGATTCAATATTTAATTATCCATTTCCTGTTCATTATTTTATTAGTTTTTATTTGTTTCTTTTAAAAATTTCCTATATTAAGTAACATGTATATCAAGTCAATACTTTTATCAACTCTGACAAATAAAGAGCCCATTTAGTTTTTAAATCTTGCCAACGTCATTCACTCTGTCTTTTCAGCTGTTCATGTCAGACACTTAAATTCTCTCTTGTTTCTTATACACCATGGGCCAAAAATTGTTTTAAAATTCAATGCTTGTTAAAACTCACCCCCATATGTATTCAACATATTTACCCTTTAGTTTATAATACTCTAAAGGTTCTTAAGTTTTACCTGGTCAATTCTAAACATAAATAGATCTACATTCTATAATTCTGATCATTCACTCTTGACTCATGTTTTTACCATTATATTTCTATTAGCAGTTGTGCTTTTCAGTGTTTCATGGGCTTCGCAGTGAAAAAAGTGTCTCTAAACTTTGTTAACATTTAAATTGTGTTTCTACTGGTTAAAGTGTAGGTTGGATTATGACTTTAAATGATGTGTTCAAATGTCATATAGTTAAGAGGTGAACTTACAGTGTGTATTTTCCATTGTCAGTTGATTAGATAATAAGTAATACTTACAGGCTTAATAAGGCACACCTGCAGAAGCATCTGTGAGGTTGTTATCTGAGAGCCCACTATGAGTGTGAGCACAGCCATCTCAGAGGCTGGAATCCTGAGTAAATAAAGGAGAAAGGAGAAAGACATTTGAGAAATAGCGTTTCCATTTTTTTTTTTTTTTTCATGCCTGGTGTGTCATCAAACAAGCTGTTCCCTCCCTGGGACTTTTTCACCATGGTATATAATGTGCCTTTAAACCATGAGTCAAAATAAGCATTCATACCCTTAAGTAGCATTTTGCAGGTATTTGGTCCACAGCAATGAGAAAGATAACTAATATATAAAACTTGTATTGGAAATGACATCTTTGGTATCATAAATCTAACCTTATGGTTTATAGGCCGGTAGAGTTCATGTGTAGGATGAATGTATAAAGCTATGGTTACTGAAGTCCTCAAATGTTGTAAGCAGAGCATAAGCATTTCAGTGAGAGATGAGAAGTCCAGAATGCTGATAGACATGTGATGGGGAAACAATGACTCTATCAAGAACTGAGCTAAAATCCTATGGTGATACCTCCTAGAAAAATCTATCTGGCTATGTTTTTCCTGTTCCTGACAACTTGAACTAGATTAACTCAAAAGTTATGTACTAAGTCATTATGTAGAAATTGCAAGTGGGCATGACTTTCAAACAGTGACACGGTTATTTTTCACAGCAAAAGATGCAGATGAATCAGAGGTAGACAAAGTTACTATAATTGCTAAAGAAGAAACCTGGCGCCTTGCTTATAGACAAGAGCAAAGGTGTCCCACAAGCAAACCCAACCAACTAAAAACTACAGCTTTTGAAAATACAAACTTGGAAGGAGAGAAACTAAACTGAGAATGACATTATAAAGGTTCTCTGACCCAGAATGTCATCTTGGTTCAATGGCAAAGGTACCCAGAGGCCACTGCTTCTGTGGTCCAAAGGAGCCAGGATGTACCTTAAGACTGACAGCAAAATTTGCAGCTGTCCACCCAGTGTTCATTTGTCACACATACAAAATTCAAGAGCTATGGAGACACATGGGCTTGTGATAGACTTCACAAAGCCACTGTAGCCATGCAACATGTAGAAGGGTCAGATTCCTGACCTGAAGCTCTTGTGTAGGCTGTGAACAATCTACAAATATAAATCTCAGGTTGCAGTGGATATTCCCAGAATATTGGAGATGCCAGGAAAAATTGTATGTTCTCAGAGGAAGCTTCATACACTGAATAAAGCCAACTCAGAAGAGAGGACACATATGCTCAAAGTAATAGAAATGAGTCTTGAGGCTTTGTCCATGTGCTTGACATAGAGCTGCAGAGATTAGAGTTTTTCCTTCTGAATTTTAATCTCATTTGTGATCATTTTGCCCTTATGATGCACCCTTTTGGAATGAGAATATTTATGATGTGCCTTTGTTTATTGGAAGTATGTAGCAGATTTTAAAAAGTATGCCTGCATACTTTTGCACACGTGTATGGGTGGCCATGGAGAACAGAAAAGGACCACACTGAGAGCTGGAGATACAGACAGCTGTGAGCTACAATATGTTAGGTGCTGAAAACTGAAGTTACATCCTCTATAAGTGCAGTGAATTCTCTTAACTGCTGAGCCATCTCTCCAGCCCATTAAAACTAGTTTTTAAATCTCATAGAGGTTCACAGTTAAGATATTACCTTTGATCTCAAAGAAGATTTTGGACTTTTGAACAGTGTTAAAACTATTGAAGACTGTGGGCACTTTTTGAAAATGAATTGAGTCTATTTTGCATTATGAAATGGCCATCAGACTCTTGGGCCCAGGAATGGAATTCTGTGTTTGAATGTGTTAACATTTAATTTCTATTGTCTTGTTGGTTTTATTAAGAAACACTCAAATGGCCCGGCGGTGGTGGCACATGCCTTTAATCCCAGCACTTGGGAGGCAGAGGCAGGCAGATTTCTGAGTTCGAGGCCAACCTGGTCTACAGAGTGAGTGCCAGGACAGCCAAGGCTATACAGAGAAACCCTGTCTCGAAAAACAAAAAAAAAAAAAAAAAAAAAAAAGAAAGAAACACTCAAATGAAGCACAATTTGGGGTATATTTCTAAAGGGTTTCCAGAGAGATTGAACTGATAAGACAGACACACCATAAATGTTGGGTGGAAGCATCTCATGCACAGGGCCCTGGACTGATGACAGTGGTAGGCAGGAGACAGACGGAAAAATCAGTGAAGCCTAGTGTGCCCCTTTCTGTGAATTCTGGTCATCAACATGGACCCAAAGTTCCTACAGCCACACTATTTTCTACAATGTAAACATTCAACTGAACTATGAGCCAAGATAAACACTATACCATTTAGGAGTCTTTTGTCACACATTTGGTCATAACACTATGAAAATAAGCTAATGGTTCTTTTTATTGACATTTACAAATTAGCATTAGCATGACATTGCACTGGTGTCTCCAGGCTTCCATTGTTATCTATGGAGAGAAACTGATCTCAGTCTAATTTACTTCTCTTAGAGGCACTTTGTCCTGATTTTTTTTCTGGCTAATTTTCAAATCTTTGTGTTGGGTGTTCTACAGTTTTAGATAAAAAAAAAAATCTACTGATGGATTTATTTATACTGGTAAATGACTTATATTTTCTGAAGATGACTGCTTTTCTGAAAAAAAATTTAGCAATAACATTATCAAAATTATTTTTCTAGGGGAAAGGGTATATCCTGCTCCTTAACCTTTCTGTGCTCATACTAATAACACACACACACACACACACACACACACACACACACACACACACACTTCTTATTTTGTTCTCTACAATTTTAATCATCATTTTTAAATTTTCTATATCATCTATCTTTGATGATTCCTTGAAAATTTCCATTTACGCATTTACTAACTCTTCAACAGTGTCTATCCTACTGTAAAATTATAACAGCTATAATTACGTTGGTTTTCCTATGATGGAGAATACACACACACACACACACACACACACACACATACAACTACTACCACCAGTATCACTACCACCACCATCAACAACAAACAATAAAAATGCAGACCAAAACCAAATGTGCTTTCTAAAGGTGCATTCACAATCTCCAACATTTGTGTATAATTCATTCAATTTTGAATCCACTAGTACAGTTCCATTATGATCCAATTTCTTCCCCAAATCCCTACCTTTGAGCATTTCACTGAACATCAAGCCTTGAACACACAGCCTTTGTCTAAACCCAAAACAACTTTATTTTTAGATAAGCCTTACTTTTCTGATGCTTCCTCTTCAATGGTCTCCTTTTAAAACTTTTTAAAATATATTTGTAACTATTTTAGTCTAATATAATTAGTCTTTGCTATCCAGCCAATAAGTGTAGTAGACAGAGAGAGAGCTAGAGGTTGTGGTTAATTCTGGGATGGTGGACTTGTTCACACTTGGTTAATGTTTTGATTTGATCTGATTTGTTTTCCTTGTTTTTTTTTTGAGACAGTTTCCAACATGTCACAAGCTGGCCTTGAATTTACTTTAAAGGTTTTGAATTTATAGTGGATTAAACTTGGAGCATTTTTGCATGTTAGGTATGTACTGTCATAACTGATATATATTTCCCATCTAGCTGATTATTTCTTATTGTGCTCTAGGATTTGATATTGTGAAATATATACATCCTTTGGATATCTTAGGAAACTTTCTATGAAATGGAATAAAAGTAAGATTTGGCTTTGTTTAAATGTTGAAGTCTCAGGAGACATCAGTAGCTTAGGAAAACTTGTTTGTTTTTAAGCATCTGGAATATAAATTAATATTACTATGATTCCTAGTTTCATGTGTGGAATAAGATGTATGGGATAAATTCTATTTGGAACTGTTTCCCTTATTTAGAACCTAGCTTTGGAGACATCTCCGATCTGTTGAATTTTGGTGATGTATAGAACCATCTAGTCATCTAGTACTTGGCTGTAGACCTTCGTTCTGAACTAAAGTGAGGATGTAGGCCAACTTTCCTGGGCCCTAGAGCTGTCATGTTCTCTCTCTACTGTAGGTAGAAATCAAAGACAAGTTAGCTTTACTCTCCTAACTTCCAGAGAGTCTATAGTAGTAAAAAAAAAAAAAAATCCCAAACCTGACATTTAGTGTTATTGTGTTTCTAACCTATGAGGATATGCTTTACATTAATGTGAACTCAGTGGGCTATTAAATATGAATATTATATCCAGAGTTTATAGGAATTTTAGCAGGCAATGCTTTAAAATAATCTTGTCTATCACAATTCTTTAATTATTAGTCAAACATGTTATTTATTAGACTGTATAAACTGTAATATATTATTGCTATATATATTGATATATATATCTTTATATATATGTATATATATATATGAATATATATATATGGATATATATATAAAGAGAGAGAAAAAGGTGGGAGGGAGAAAGGGAAGAAGGGATACAGGAAAATAGGAAAAAAAGGAGGAAGATAGGAAGGAAGAGAAGACAGAAAAGCGGAAGAGAAGACAGAAGAGAGGAGGAAGGGAGGGAGAAAGCAAGAGAAATTAAGAGGCTAATGAGCTGCTTATTTAGGCATTTAAAAATCATATTACAAATATTCAAATCCTATAAAAGATAATTTATACTCTTATCAAAATGAGACCACCCTCACAGAATCTAAACTGTTCATCACCATTTCAGTCTCTAAGAACACCATCCAGTTAGGCCAGGCTCCAAGTAGAATTCAATTTTGATGTCTCTTGGAAAGCCCATTTTTGACATGGCACAGGTTTCTTCCCTATTCTTTTCTCTCTTCTAGGCCAATATCTGACTGTAAAGTTGAATTGTGTTCTTATTTTGGCTATAAAACTCCCATTGTCTTTTAGAGAAGTTGAAGTTTACACATGGCAACAATGTACTGTACTTTTAGTTTCTGTGAATAGTATAAACCTCGATATTTTATTCAATAAACCCAGTCTCACTAATTCTCTTTGTCAGTTACGAAACTATAAAATTTCAGAGGTGAGGTTCAAACTATGTCTGTGTAAAATTTGAATTATCAGAGAACATCTCTCTTGATATTTTAAATTATATACACCCTTATTTCTTTATAACCATCTTCCTATTTTCTTCCTTTCTTAAGTATTGGCCTTGGTAAGTCTAAACAACTTATGAAGATAAGCATTTGGCTTCAATGTTGCTTCTGTCTTACTGTATGTTTTCCCCCTGCAGTTTCTTACCTAGAGGCAAATTATTTCTGTTTTAACAAAAGTTACCCACACATTTTTTTTTCTAAGATTCAATTCCAACCATAATGTTCCAGTCAATTTACGAAACATTTAATAGTATTCAAGTTTGTCATGGAACCACTGAGATCACCCCTCCGTTCTACCTGTGAGTAAAAAGACCCCTAAACAGCACCATGCTTCTAAGACAATAAAGTTGTGTTTTACTAGCACTAAAGCTATTTCTTCAGTGTCTTACTTGCCAAAGCATAGCTTATAAAATGTGACTCACAGGCAAGATTTAAAAAAAATAAAGAGAAAAAAAATTAAAAAAAAAAATAAAGAGGACAAACAAAAACTCTTTGTCAAAACGTGCCACTGGAGGATAAAAGACATTATGCTTTGTCTAATTAATTTTTGTCAACTTGACACAAACCTAGTAATATTGAGAAAACTCCCCCATAATATCAATCTGTACACAAGCCTATGGGGACATTTTCTTGATTAATGGTTTCTGTGGGAGGGCCCAGCTCACTGTAAGCAGTACAACTGCTGGATCCTGAATAGCCTATGAAAACAGGCTGAGTAAGCCACAGAGAGCAAGCCAATAAGCACGATTCCTCTATTGCTTCAGTTCCTGCCTCCAGGTTCCTGCCTTGAGTTCCTCCTCTGATTTCCCTCAGTAATGACTAGTGATAACCTGAGAGTTAAAAGCTGAAATATACCCTTTTCTTCCCATGTTGCCTTTGGTTATGATGTTTTATCACAATAGAAACTCTAAAATAAGGCAAACCTGGAAAGGAATAGATTATGTACACTCATCTGTATTCAGAAAAACAGAGTGTTTTCAGGAAGTAAAGACTCCAATCGCCGGGCGGTGGTGGTGCATGCCTTTAATCCCAGCACTTGGGAGGCAGAGGCAGGCGGATTTCTGAGTTCGAGGCCAGCCTGGTCTACAGAGTGAGTTCCAGGACAGCTAGGACTACACAGAGAAACCCTGTCTTGAAAAAAAAAAAAAAAAAAAACAACTCCAATCCAGTTAAGATGAACTCAACATAGTCTTCATTTTACTGTCCTATGACTTAGTATCCCCATAGCAGATGACAGTTGTTTTAGATTATTCAGATTCTGTATAATCTATATTCCATTTCTGAGTGAAGAAGGTTCAGGACACTGATATACAGCACTAGGAAAGCACTGGCATTTCTGGTTTGTGGTTTGGGCTTTGGCTCTCATTACTAGCTTGATCTCCTGTATTTGTTTATTCAATCCAGAAGCCTTATCCATGGACCGGAGCACAGATGCTGCCCCCACTTATGTATACTGTTTATATAATAACAAAAACACAGGTGTGGTTTTGGTGGGAATGAGTCCAAGATCTTTCCCTCCAGTCCTTAATTGGAACTCACATAGGATTTTAAGTCTGTGTACTATCCAAAAGAAACAGGCTTCCACACGTAAAGCTGACATAGTTTCATGAGACCATAACTGCTAAAGAACGTAATATTTTATGATAGCGGAATTGAATAAAGAAAAGAGATGAGACAAGGGTCACATCATCACAAAGCATCCAATCTTGACCCAGGTCACTGAACTAAATATTATTAGTCTTTGGCAAGCAGTGCTGTTCTTAATTCTAAGTCCATCCTGGACTATTCTGGCCAC
>JANHMN010000012.1:43539795-43595392 GCA_030674055.1 Rhabdomys pumilio
AAAAAAAAAAAAAAAAACTCCAATCCAGTTAAGATGAACTCAACATAGTCTTCATTTTACTGTCCTATGACTTAGTATCCCCATAGCAGATGACAGTTGTTTTAGATTATTCAGATTCTGTATAATCTATATTCCATTTCTGAGTGAAGAAGGTTCAGGACACTGATATACAGCACTAGGAAAGCACTGGCATTTCTGGTTTGTGGTTTGGGCTTTGGCTCTCATTACTAGCTTGATCTCCTGTATTTGTTTATTCAATCCAGAAGCCTTATCCATGGACCGGAGCACAGATGCTGCCCCCACTTATGTATACTGTTTATATAATAACAAAAACACAGGTGTGGTTTTGGTGGGAATGAGTCCAAGATCTTTCCCTCCAGTCCTTAATTGGAACTCACATAGGATTTTAAGTCTGTGTACTATCCAAAAGAAACAGGCTTCCACACGTAAAGCTGACATAGTTTCATGAGACCATAACTGCTAAAGAACGTAATATTTTATGATAGCGGAATTGAATAAAGAAAAGAGATGAGACAAGGGTCACATCAACACAAAGCATCCAATCTTGACCCAGGTCACTGAACTAAATATTATTAGTCTTTGGCAAGCAGTGCTGTTCTTAATTCTAAGTCCATCCTGGACTATTCTGGCCACGTGCAGTTTTTTCATTCAAATGTATAACAGATCAAAAAAAAAAAAACAAAAAAAAACCATGTCAAAGTCAGATGTGATAAGTCATTTCTTTATTTATTTTTGTGATAAACATTTTTTGTGTCTCCTGGAGGCAGATGTCTACCACATTCCAGCTGCTATGTCCAACTCACATGAGCCAAAAGTCAGCAGTCCAGACTTGGTTTCTACTCCATGAAAGACTGTTTTAAGTCTTCACAATTTGATTCCATGCCTATCATCCTAAAAGGTAAAATGACAGTCTGCTTCTTTTCCCCATTGTCAAGGCTAGTTTCCAAAGAAGCTTTGTAATGTTAAGATTCAGAGAACCTTTTATTATTTACCTGGACAGAACTCTGTCAACTCTTCTAAACAGCACTTTCTTCAAAGACTGCAATGACTGGGTACTGCATTCACATTTTACAAACTAATTTATGTTCAGATACTCAGTCCTGCGATAGGTGCCCTGGAGTTTTAGAAAGCCATTCCTCACTGCTCTAGATTCTGATTTCTGTGAATGAACACCAAAGCAAACCAGGTAGCAGATGTCCTTTCTGAAGCAGAGAATAGAATAGCTGAATAAATTAATGCATAGAAATGACATGGTACTTTGTTACCTATGAAAACTATAACATAACATATGGGCAATCACTCCAGATGCAATTTTCAAATTAAACTGAATCAACTGTTTAATATAGTATTCAGGCTGTTTATTACAGCATAAGAAACAAACAAACAAACAAACAAACAAACAAAAACCCAAAAAAACAAAAACAAAAAACAAAAGCAGAGATAAAAGTAACTAAAGAGTTAAGTCTTTAGCAAAAATAAGGTTGCAAGACACTGTGGGAGATCCATGTTCTTCAGGTTCTCTCTGTATTAACCTTACCCCTTTCGCATAAGTTAAAGGAAATGTATTAGCCCTGTATTCATTAGAAGGATGAAAATCACAAAATAAATAAATAGCATCAGATCTTGACAGCATGAGATAATGAATAGGAACCCTTTCTTAAAATGTTTGTTTACCCATCAAGCAAGAATGCAGGTTCATCGCCAAGGCTGGCAAAGCGCTTACGTTCCTACCCCATGTTCAGGGCACTAAATGCATGTGTGTCCTATGCCAGAGTAATTACTGATACTTAAATCTGGATCCACTTTTTCAAAAAGTTTTGGGTGTGAAGATGTTATGTGAATTTACTCACAAGACACTAACCAGCATAAAGGATTAAAAGGGTTAACTGTGGGGAAAGAATGTGACCCTGTTACAGCGGGGGAACTCATGAGTGTTAGCCAAGTCAGGGATACCTCAGGCTCATGAGAATGACGAGGCTTTGTCATGATCTGAGTATGGATGCTGATGTACTAACCTTTATATCACAGAGGTTTTGCTATATGGTGATTGTACTTCATGATTCTAAACTTACAGAAATGTCTGCTACTTGCAGAAGTACTCACTTGTAGAAGTGAGTTTGAGGTAATCATTTTAGTTCACATGATTGCTACAAGGCTAACACCAGGTCCAGCTCTCACAGGCTCACTGGGGCGAGTATCAGACAGTTTCTCTGCCACACCAATACTGATATTTTAGCCTGGGCAGTCTCTGTTATGGGAAGCTATTCTGTGTTACTAGCATACCCATCCCCCTCCTACTAGATACGAAAATTGCCTTTCAATACTCACCCCCCAGTCAGTAACAAGCAAAACTTCTCCAAACACTGCTAAAGTGTTCCTTGAAAGAGGGGAGATCTTTTCCATACCCATTTTTGTGAAACAACTGTAATTGTCACACAAAACTAACTTATGAAAGGAAAACTCTTATCCTAGGACAAACTAACCATGGCTCAAGCAATTGAAGGAAGGCTAAGAATGCAATGTGGGTCACAGATTGGAAGAACTATTTCTGTAATCTGTTTTGTTTTTAAATAACAAAATTATTTAAACTTCACTAATTTTTTTAATTATTAAAAAGTTATTAAAATTATTTTTAATTATTAAAAATTTATTAAAAATATTTAAAAATTTTAACAGATTTTCACACCATTTCTTCTTATAACAGGCTTGAAGGAGAAATGTAGATAGAATTTATTTATTATTTGAAGGTATCCTAACAGTCACCTAATGGACAAGTAGTATCTCTCAGAGAGTAGCTAGAGGCTAGATATACAAGTAGACAGCAGAATTCTGTTGTTGTTGTTTCGTTTTGCCTTGTTTTGTTGAGACAGAGTTTTTCTGTATAGCCCTGCCTGTTCTGCAACTCACTTTGTAGACCTGGGTGTCCTCAAAATCACAGAGATAGACCTGCCTCTGCCTCCTGAGTGCTGGGATTAGAGGCATGTGTCACCACACTTGACCAATGGCAGAAGTCTTGACCTAATTCCAATACTATGATCATTATTAGGTTTGCAGAGGGGTGATAGCAAATGAAATGGAAAGCAGAAATAAGTCTAAGGTTTTTCTGGTTCACATTAGTGGCAATAGTGTCCTGATACTTTTGTGACTTATAGCTGACCTTTGTTTTTTAATCAATCAATCAATCAATCAATCAATCAATAATTTGGACAGGATTAGATACGTACATATGTCAGTTGCTGCAGAAGCAGACAAAGGCATCCAATCTCCCGGTACTGGAGTTACAGATGGTTACGTGCTGCTTGACATGGGAATTGAGGACTGTACTCATACCCTCTGAATGAGTGACACGCACTTGTAACTGCTGAGTCTTCTCTCCAGCCACCTATAGCTCTCTTTTGCTACCTGAAAAATAGAGGGTTTACACTAGGTGAGTAGTGAACTCTCTTTTGTTGGCTGGAGGTCTTCAGCCCTCTCTAATCTGAATAGAAGAAAAGAAAAAGAATGTTGTAATTGTAAAGAATAAACCAGATATACCTGCTGAATATGTTACTAATTCCCCCACCAACTAAGGACAAATGGAGGAAAGAGTTGGGTAGAAAGTTTACTTTCAACTTGGTCTTGGCTACTGTGAAAGTTTTTCTGGAAACAAAAGGAGGCAGGACCATCAAGATGAACAGTGTGAAATGACGCTGCATTGACAAGGGAATCTATCCACGGGGAAAACACATAGATCTGTGAGAATCATTTGTGAAAGCAAGAAACATGTGTTGTGTTTCAGGAAAGAGTGCATGGATTTCAGTTCAGCATCATAAAAATAGCTATTTGAGTGGGAAGAAATCATGAATCCCAAAGCAACCCTTGAAACAATAAAAACAAGGAGCAGTCCCCTTAAGTTTATTTTAATGGGGGTGCTTATGTTCTATCATTTGCCAAATTCTCAGCACCAAGACATCCAGGCAGACATCAGTATTAGACCATTTAACTCCACCTAAGAGTGAAAACAGCCCACATCCATTGACATCAATGTAACTCTAGCAAACTGTTGACTGTCCTTCCTCTGTGATGTCATCGTTTTCTTTTCATCAGCGAGTAGTCTCAAATTCCTCTGTTATGGCCCTAAGTTTCCACATCAGAAAACAGTTTCTATATGAAGCTATCACACAAAGGTGTTTTCTTTCAGCAAAAATATTATATAGTTTAAGGAGTACCCTCCCCACTCTTAATACAAAATACACCATCTTTTCATTTCCCCAGTTCCGGGGTAGCAGAAAAGGCTTCAAATAGCTTACTGATAAAAAGCCTAGTTCTCTTACAAAATAAAATAAAGCAAAACAAAGCAACAAAACAAACAAACAAAAAGAACCAAACCAAAAAAAAAAAAAAACCTATAAAAATAAACTATACCATTAGACAAGTTTGTACCAGTTATATATCATATATATTTATTTGACCAAATTCATATTCAGAGAAACAAGTGTTGCAGACACACAAATGAAGAAAATGCATTTACACTCATCATCATCATCACCATCATCATCATCATCATCATCATCATCATCATCAACAACAACAACAACAACAACAATGAGAAGAAGAAGCTGAGGCAGCTAAGTAGCATGTACACTAAGGCATGTCCACCTATTATGTCATTTCTACCTAGGGAAGGCATGAGGAGTCAGTCGGCTCTGTGACCCAGCAATTACCTGGATGTAGTTACCCTTTTGAAAAGGATGTCTGTGTTTCTGAATAGGACTCGGCACTGGGTTAATTCCATTCCTGTGACCTTCCCTTCCTCTAGAATTCATCCTCATTTTTTTAAATTAACTTATATGTCTTTTCTTCTATTTAATCTTTGTCAGTTTATTCTAAAAATTCATGACAAGACTGAAAAGGGATTTCCCTGTGTTCCTTCTGTTGAATAAATTAAAGAGATCTACAGGAAAAATAAAAAGCCTTCCACAATAGAAAATCTTTTCTGAGGTTCTCCCATTATCTCTGCAAAGTGTTTTGTCTTATAACTATGGTTCCGTAGACCATCAAGATTTGAAGAATGAGCAGGCATTATGCATGATAACTCCATTTTGCTCTCTGGACTATTCCATCTCTGAAGCATTTTTTCTTTCTAGAATATCACAAACTCCAAGGACTGTGTGCCTTATGGCAATCATCTCTAAAGAACTAGAGTGACTTTTAGATGAAGCAATCATGTCATAGTACAGTTGAATCCTGCTTCCAACAATAATGATTTTCCTGAACCAGCAGTCCCTTGCAGAACTAGACATAAAACAGTGATGCACAAATACTTATAGTTTGACCAAGACCAATTATGCATACATTCTGACTCTGGCTTAATTCTTTGTTTGTAAATACTGCAGCCATTGGCTGTACTCTGAACACAGATCTCTGTTTTCACCTGTATAAAAACACATAGTAAATTCACCCCCTGTTTAACCCCATCTCATCTTTCTAATTGGACTGTAGATTGAGGATAGTTGGCTGGGAAAGCAGGGGGGTTCCTCCAGGCGGGAAGTTAGGCATGGCAGCTGTGACTACAGCGGCTCATTAAAGGCCTTCTCTACAGTTCCTCATGGCACGGCCCCAATGACATGAGAAAGTCCATGGGTTTTTACAGGCTTTAATGTCATGGCAGATGGTGGATGGATCTATATGTGTAATCTGTAAAACCTAGGGCAGACCTGAGTTAAATAAGGAGGGAGAGAGGGTAGAGGGGCTAGGTAGAAATGCTTAATTGGCTCCACCCTCTGACCTTCAGGCATCTCATTAGTATGTAAATCTCTCTAGGGCCTGAGGCCTGTTCTGACTGATGGCCATAGACCTCTCTGTGGGAGGGGCTGTGGAGGGCTAAAGCTAAATGAAAAGAACCAAGGCCCAGGAGCAGAGCTAAACTCTTGCTGTCAAATAAGGGTCCGGGGTTCCAGGCTTATGCTCAACCAAGCACCCAGCTGCTTCTCACAGCCCACCACTCCACAGTAGATAGCATGAGGACTAGTCTAATTTACTGGTACCCATTACCCTATAGTAAGAACTCTTGTCTGTGACTATAGTAGCAGTGATAGGTGTCATTCTACTTTGATCAAGGATTGAGAAGTCAGGAGCTAATGTGTTTAAAGTAATGAGTTTAGAATATAGATTTTAACCATATAGTTATAACATCATCTATGCACATATCCTGCCCCTAGACATTAGCCAAAAACTATCCCCTGTAATATCTATATCTGGACACAAAGAATCTTACACAATACTTGGAAGTCTATCCATTGTAAGTGATTTATTCTTCCAAATGAGTGGAGAGTCCCGCATCCCTCTTGCCAAGATTCATGGGAGGGAGCAGAATTGGGTTAGTGTATGTATTTTGAGTCATAGAAGAATGTGTGTTCACTGCTCATACAAAAAAAAAAGAAAGGGATTAAGAAAAAAAAAGGAAAGGAGTAAGGTATAAGTAATTCCATACATCTTGAAAGACGTGCAGTCTACCACATGCTCTTATATATCTTCTATTGTTACTGACTTTTATGGGGCTTATAGGATATTTCTTTAACCCTTTTGATCTTTCATTGAAGAACTGACCATATGGCTTTCTTCTTACTGCCAATCTGTCCTTGCTGGTGGATCCGTAATGTGCATAGAAGTGTGTGCTGGAAGATTCAGGAGGGGTTTTCTCCTATGCCCAAAGGAGGGCCATATCATTGCAAGAGTCAGTTCAGTCTGGTTGGCTTTGACTGTTATCCCAGTTTCCATAGTTACATTTCATTATTTTTGTATTGCCTTGAACAGTCTACATGGTCCCCAAAGTCTCTAATGATAGTTTTCCATCTTACACCAAAATTACACTATTACTATGAGGTTTCTGTGTGTTTTCCACTTCACTGTTGTCATAGTTTTATACCCTGAGGATAGTTCTCCAGAAGCCTGTATCTGTAATGTCCTTAGTAACTACTTTGATAGCCATGTACCTGCTTGAACTTTGTATAGCATTTATCTTAATAGCACCCCAAGACCCATTCACGTAGTTGAACTTCTGCTGACAGCCAGTGTGTGCCCTGATAATTACCTGACAAGTTGTACTTCTGCCAGCTGCTCTTTATTAGCTCATATGCTAGTAACCCAGACCAGTTGTAAAAGAAACTGCTACCATTTACTAAAACTACAAGTACTAAGTATTATGTGGAACACTTTATCTAGATTATCTTATTTGGTGCCTTTTCTGATGATCATGTCTGAGCCATCAATATCTTTTACCACAAAATTAAGAATCAAAAGAATAAAAAAGGATTTACGCTAAAAGCCATTTTTATACAATAGGTATCTGGCCACTGATTTAAAAAAAAAATATATGGCCAAAAGCGGTACATCTTTGACTTGTAAAAACAAAGAGATACTTGAAATACTTGGCAAGACTGTTTTCTATAATGGAAAAATAAGTTGCATGTCATTAAAACCCTATAATACGTTTATTTTTAAAAGCCTAAATCCTTAAATTGCTTATTAAAGGAATTATTGGTAGTGACTTGCCCATTAACCATCCAGGAAAAGATAAGAACTAAGGAATTTTGAGAGAGCTTCAGTGGGAACAAACTACTCTCCTCGGCAACAGGCTGGGAAAGGGGACAAGTAAGAAAGAAAAAGTTGGGTTTTACTGGTTCAGTAAGCATAAAATTAAGAACTATCAACAGTTACATTTTAGATAGAGCCTCTGTAGATTGAAATACTTAGGGGAATCAATAATGCTATTAGAAAAACAGTTGATTTATTAGTATTTAACCGTATTAATCATTATGATGAAACGTTGTTGGAATTCATGCCTAGATAATTACAGCAGTGCATGGTGTAATGATTTTAAGCAGTGACAGGTAAACCCTTTTTTAAATGTTGGCTGGAATGAATAAGTACTGAATTTCTTCCCTAGGGACCTTATTTTCAACACACCCTAACTTCTATAGACTTTGACCAGTAGCGTAAAGATAAGATCCAGCTACAATTATTTTAATAGCAAAAACCTCCAACCCAAGTGAGTGTCTTTGCTCTTGACAATACAGGGATGGGAATTCTTCCTAGCCTAGAGGTTCAGATTTTACAGGAATTTTACTGTCCAAACTTGATACATCACTAATCAAATGATAGCTTCCAATAGAATTCCTTTTTTTTTTTTTTTTAAAGTATCTGTTCACAAGAAAAAGGAATGGTTATGATTTTCATTGTGTGGCTCCATTAAGATAGGTGGTACTTTTAGTTATTTATCACTGTGTTTCTTTATTATCCATCACAGTAGCTTACATTTGACCAGAGTTCAATGAAGAACTACACTTCTGATCCTACACTCCATCACTAATTGTCTATGGAATGTGGGGCCACTCATGTAAGATAAAAAGAGACCTGGACTTAAAAACACTAACATCTTTTCCATCTTTGATGTTTTACTAACCATTGACTGAATATCCTGAGTATTGAATAATTTGCCAAAATGACTATAGGGCAAAGTAATGTCCTTCTCCAAACACGAAGCATGAAATAGCCCCCATCTTCTTCACTTAGTAAGAACTTGACTGTTCCTCTTTCCATCCATGCTCTGCCAGAAGAATACCCACCTCACTTCTTTAATAAAGAGTTTTCTGTATCAACTCATGTGTTAACAGTTATCTATCCAAGTAATAGGCATATGTTAGCTAGATTTGAGTTTCTCCCTTGTTGGTTTTCCAAATTTAGTTCTCTTAGATCCTTTTATTATTGCTATTTGATTTAAAAAAAAAAAAAAAAATCACTCTACACTTTTTAATTTGCTTGCAAAAATCTCTTCTGTCTACCACCAGGAGGCAGTGTTGAAGTAACTCTCAGGGGAAGAAGCCCAGAGCTGAGTATGAAGTGGACCATCTGAAATCTGCAGGATTTCTCCAGGAATAAAAAAACACAAAATCCTAATATCTCAACGGGATTACCAGCATCCCTAAAACAGCAGTTATAAACTATATGTATATATTCAAGCTGGAGCCCACTTTTAAAAACATCTTTGTGCTTTCTGTTACTTGTATAGGTACTGAAGTTAAGTTTTTCACTGTTTAAAGCAATTCAAAAATCTCTTGATTCCCTAACTTTAGCTATTCAGTGAATTTTCTGTGTTTTAAAGAAATTAATAAATAGTTAAAGGGTAAAGTATGTTTGTTTCTTTATTTAAAAAAAAAAACATTAATTTCTTAGCTGCTTTCATTTAAAATATATTAAGATCTTCAGTGAGGAATTTCACAATATTTTAAAGTAGGAATGTCTGGAAGAGGGAAAGAAAGCTCAAGCATGATTTCCACATGTATTGGACTCTCACAGAAGTACTACAGAGTAAATATCTTCATTCACATTTATAAGACAAAAAGAAAACCTAACTAATAAAGATCCCTCTACTTAAGCTGGAGCCTGTCTGAATCTATAGTTCATTACTTCTATACCATGCTAATAAATCAAGAACAAGATAGCAAGCAAACCGTTGAGCATAACAACTTTCTATCTAATCATTTCTCTATCTAGACGGGGTTATCCATTACAGTCTGAGCCATGTTGATTAAAGATCCCAAACTGCTACCAAGGGACAGTCCCAACCTCTGATTGTACCTCCTGGGTTTGTAAGAGGAAGTCTTATTTGCAAACTCACAGATATAAAATTATTGTTTGTTTGTTTCCTTTTCTAATTCACGGTTTTTGTTATTGTGGTTTGACATTAGCTTTCCTAAGACTCATTCTCCTTGGTTTAAAAAAAAAAACTAACCCATTTTTACCCTAAATTTTTCCTTTTGAATACTAAGAAAATCATGAAAGAGTTTTCTTTTGTCTTACCAATTGCCAAAGCCTAAGCCCTTGGAAGAAATGTGAAAAGTAATTAGTGTCATTTGTGACCTCAGGTCTCAAACCTATTCTCAACCCCACAGAGTCAGGAGATTAAATGAGTCTAGACTTGTGGGGTTTCTTTTTGTCAACTCTGTTTTAGTATTTTTTACTTTATCACTTCTGTATGCCTAGGTTTTCATAATAACAACTAAAATGTCAGAATCTTTATAAAGACACAAACTTATTCTTCTCAAATTCATAAATTAAATCTAAGAAGCTTCTGAAAGAAAATTTGGTTATGGAGACCATTTAGACCACCAGACTTCTTACAAGAGAGGAGTATATTTGGGGAATGGGATGAGGGTGAAGACAGGGAGCCTTACTTTGCAAATGTGGGCAGCTCATCACAGTCTTCCTCCTTTAGTATTTACACACCAAGAACTGGACTTACATGTATGCTACCTCATCTAGCTAGTAAGAATATCACTTACTTAAATAAAGGAACACGTTACCTCAGACATAAAGTCAAGTGCTGGTATTTCTTTAATGGATTTTCTACTAAATGTTAACAGATGATTGCGCAACAATATACGTCTGTGTTGTTTTTACTGGTATCTCTACTTTGGCTTGCTAAGATGCCCATGAAAAGTATCAGTGCTTCATAAAAGCTAAAGGCTCTAGAACTTGGGGAAGATTTGGTGAGCCAGCAAGCAGACTCTGAAGAAGACATCTGAAAAAGGATTTTTTTACCAAGATCGAGGAGCACCTGAAGTCAGCAACTTTCTCTACTTCACAGGTAGTGGAGAAAGCAAAAGCAAGTGCCGGAGAAGGGAGTCTCCGAACAAAAGCAAAACAAAGACAATGGAGTCAAAAATCCTGCTGGGACACGGCTCCACTCAGCAGGAGATGGCTCTTTTGTTATCGCCTCTCTTTGACTGGGACTGATTTGGGTGGCAGTTTAGAGAGGGAATCGGAGAAAGGAAATAGGAAGAAGGGTAAAGGTAACAACGTTTTCCAGAAGCTCACAAGTCACTTAACACAGGATGAGTCGGTTGGACGTTGTGATATCGGAGCATTTAAAACATGGAGCAGTTTTTTAAGACAAGGAAAATGAACTACATCACACACAGCTTTTCCAGGCTTCTCCACCTCACCGCCTACCCACGCCCCTGCCCTGAAAGAGACAAAAGTACAGCTAACCCAAACTCAGGTCAATAAAACACCCAGACAATTGTTTGCTGGGAAGTTCTGCTCCCATATGGCTACTTAGCAGTATTTAGCTGCCTAGACACCAATGAAAATTCCTCTGGTTCCTTTTTTTTTCCTCCCTTTTTCCAAAATAGTTTGCTCTTTTTATCCTAGCCACTGCCAAATTCAACAGTCACTTTAGTGCCCTAGTGTCTCTAATTCGAAAGTTAGGATAAAATATTTACCCTGATAAAGTGGGTCTCCTGTACCTGAGAACCTTCCATCCTCCTACTTCAAAGGCTGTTGCTAAAACCTTCTCTGTCTGGGGCTCCACTTTCTGTGCTCTGTTAATAGTTCAGCAACTGGTTGCAGCACAATTGGCTATTTGTCCTCCCGGCAAGGGACTGGTCACGAATGTGGCTACTAAGCCAAGAATTGGACTCCACCCTGCCAAATTTGGCCTTAAAGCATAAAAAGTAATTTAAAAAAAAAAAAAAAACCTACTTCTCTGTTGCCAAATACTCTAACATAAACATGATTCTGTTTTTGAAAGTAAGATAGATCAGAATTAGATCAAAGGACTATTTCTTCTTTGTACCCCTAATTCTGACCTGCCAATGAACAAGAGGGGAAAAATGCCTTAGGTCACAGGCTACTCATACTGCAAAGTACTCAGACCACAGATTACTGAGTACATACCCTATCAGAAACTCTTTTATCACATAAAAATGGGGGTAGAATGAGATTCTTGGGGGCCAGTTTACTAACATATATTTATACATATGCATATTTATAATATATGCTTATTTTATATTTAAATACATAAATATTTAGCATTCATTTAATTTATATGATATTAAAGTATTTATATATTTATTTAATATATAAAATATATTAATTATATTTACATATATTTCTACACTTACCTAAATAAACAATTATGTCTGTATTTATATGTATTTCTACCCTGGGAAGAATTTCTTGTCATTAAAATAACACTTTTTAAAAATGTTCTCTGCCAAAGAGAATAATAATCTAAATCAATTACTCTATTTCATTACACAGAGTTTTTTGTTTTTTGGTTTTTTTTTTTTTTAAGTCATGTTTGTGAGTATTTGGAAAGGAAAGAAAGATGGCTTTTCTGGGATCAAATTATTTTTATATTTTTTCCATTTTTAAGTTACATATTTACTAAACATGTACATAACACTTCAGTTTGCTAAGCTCCCTTTTGAGCTCTGTGCAAACATCAATGTGTTTAATAATTCAACAACCTTATAAAATCTGTACTATTATTATCTCTGTGACAGATGAGGACACTGAGAATGAAGAGCTCAGGTAACCTGTGAAGGCTCACTCTGGCATGAGTGGCCAAGCTAGGATGCTGGCCAGGCATTCTGCCTATGCATTCTGGGTTTTTCACGTTTAGACGGCCACGCGCAGCTTAGAACAGACCACACCAGACCAAACAGTTCCGGGGTTGGGGGGGAGGGTTATTCAGGAGATAGGGCAAAGGTAGGGGAGAAAGAAGTAGAAGAAGAAGATGAAAGAAGAGGGTGAGGTCAGGGGGTTCTGCCTGTTTTATATGGGCGGTGAAGTAGCCTCTCCCAGGTAAAGGTGAGGTAGCTAGGTGAATCCTGGGAATGTATGGCGGTTGCCTTGGCAACGATGTGGGGGGGTCACCTAGATGTGATGTCACTGGGTTCGAGCCTGATACCAACAACTGCTTCTTCTCTAAGAGAAACCTCAAAGATGAAGAACCTAAGTCATAGATACATGCAAACAGTTTACTGGGCATGATATCTGACCCTTCAATTTTAGCTATTAAGAGACTAGCACCAGCATAGGAATATTTCTTGAGTTGGTGGTCAACCTGGGTTACACAGAGAATTCCAAACTAACCTTACTAAAGTTTATATAATATATAAAATAGATAAAATCTTATTATGATAATAAATAATATATTTATAGAATATATAATAAATTATACATATTTATAAATTTGTTTAATTCATATGACCTTTAAATAGAATAAGGTAAACAATATATTCCAAATTAAAATAATAATGACTAGATTCTTATGTTCTCAACAAATAGTGAACCATGTGGGGGATGGTATATTTAAATGGTTTTTTTTTGTTTTTTTTTTTTGTTTTTTTTTTTTTGGTATCATTACTGTCACAGTGTTCAGTACTAGTTGAATAAATGATGAAACTTCTAAAGAAAATATTATCAAACCATTAAACTAAGTGAGATATACAAAATGTGTCAGTCAATGTTTGGGATAAAGTGATAGTTTTATTTGTGATGTTATTCAGTACTATCCATAACGAGATAGCATATCTTATGGTTATGCTATTCAGTACTATCCATAATGAGATAGCATATCTTATGGTTATGCTATTCAGTACTATCCATAATGAGATAGCATATCTTATGGTTATGTCAATAGTCACATACAATGGGCATGAACTTAAAGTCAAACCTGTATACATCCAAAACTACATTATCAACATTCAAATACATCACTACAAATCTTCTAAAAACATTCAGTAACTTTTTCTAGAAGTTCCATTTCCTGCTTTACACAGAACACGTAAGAGTGCCTTATACACTGAAAATGTGACATTTTTAGTGGCTTTAAATATCACATCAGAAAATATTAATCCCAAACTCATTATGTTCTAAAATAGTTGTGACTGTGACTATACCTACTTCAGATTTCTCAGAATTAGTTATGAAAAGTTACCCTTTAAGAAGGTGACTTTATTGGTCTCTGACTCTTTTGTCTGCTCTCTGGACTCTGCCTCCTCTTGAGTTGCATGTATATCATTGATATGAAGGTTTTTTGCTTTGTTTTATTGGATCTTATTTTGTCATGTTTGGTTGTTGTCTCTTAAAGGCCTGCTCTTTTCTGAAAGGGAAAAGAGGGGGAGTGGGTCTGGGGGAACGGGGAGGTAGGGGGAAGCTGAGAGGAGTAAGGAAAACTGTTTATGATATACTGCATGAGAGAAGACTCTATTTTCAACTAAACAATATACTAAAGTAATTAATTAACTAACTAACTAATTGATTAATTAATTAAAAAGAGGACTGCGACTGAGCTTGGTAGTAGAATAGGCTAACAATCCCAGGTACTTGAGTGTGGAAGGATACTAATTGCAAGTATTGAGATAAGTGGGGGGCAAATTCCTGTCCAGTCTGGGCTTTGGAGACAAAATTTAAAACAATTTTAGGAAGGGAGAGGGAGACAAGATAAGCCTCCGAGATTGAAGAAATGAGGTGAGTCCTCAGAAGCCCCATGGTGGAAGGGGTAACCAACACCTAGGAGTGTTCTCTGCCCTCACATGTGTAGCATGGCATGTGTGCTCTGCCCTACACCCTAACAAACAGATAGATGTAAATTGAAAAGAAAAGTTGTCTGTGCAAATCACTGAACAATTCTGTTTTGCAAAGACTAGAAATCTAACTTAGTATCGGGCCCTTGGTTCAACTCTGAGTACTAAGGGGAGGAGAAAATGTTACATTGAATATAAACTGCTATTTACAGTTCTAGCCTCTGCAGGTACTTGTTTCTTTAGACTCAGTTGTCCACATTAAGCCATAAACTACCTACAACTGAGAG
This sequence comes from Rhabdomys pumilio, assembly GCA_030674055.1. Lineage (NCBI taxonomy): Eukaryota > Metazoa > Chordata > Mammalia > Rodentia > Muridae > Rhabdomys > Rhabdomys pumilio. Next base: position 43,554,461 of record JANHMN010000012.1, read on the forward strand.
AAATTTGAGCTTCTTTCTATAACTGGTCACACAAAGTAAACAGGGGCGTTTTAAATACACTTTGAGTTTCAACTCCTGAATAGCGTGATTAATCCATGGAGAACCAATATATGCTCACAAACACCAAAACACATGCTGAATTTATGCTCAGGGATTTTCAAAGCATCCAGAGTGAGAACCTTACAAAGGGCAGATGATGTAATTTAGGGTAAAAATAAGGACTTGGCTCACACAGAAATTGGGGAAGCTGCACGGCATTGTACAGAATGAGGGTCCACACATTTGAAAATTACAGAACATTGAACGCTGCACCTTTCAGCCAGTGGTTCTCAACCTTTCTAACGTTGTGAAATTTTGATACAATTCTTCATGTTGTAGTGACACCCCCCAACCATACAATGATTTTAATGCTACCTCATAATTATAATTTTCTTATGGTTATGAATCATAATGTCAGTATCTGACATGCAACTTTCCAAAGGGATCATGACTCGTATGAACCTCTTTAGAATTTTCTCTATCAGGAGCTGAGCTGTCTGGAGATCTCCGGAGAGCAAAAATAGCTCCAAGAATCTTCTCTTAACATGATTTCTGACTTGGTTGGAATATCCAACAATTTTTTATAACAGCTTTTCTGACTTTGGTCAGAAAACCCCTGAGCTATCCAGATAGCTTTTAGAATTTCTACTAGCAAAAACCAGAGAGTTTTTAGAATAGCAAGAAAAGGCTGTCTAAAGCAGAGCAGAACGAACACACACACACACACACACACACACACACACACATACACACACACACACAGAGAGAGAGAGAGAGAGAGAGAGAGAGAGGGGGGGGGAGAACAGAACAGAACAGAACAGAACAGAACAGAACAGAACAGAACAGAACAGAACAGTCTGGAAAGCCATCTTAGCAGAAGCTTGGACCCACAGTTTGACTTTGAGTCATTCTTTTTGCCACTCCCAGACACCCCTTCTCCCAGAATCCCTCTCTATACTTGTTCTTGGCAAGAAGAAAAATACATATAAGTGTATCCATAGATGATCCATACCCTAGAAAAAGTACAAAAGCTTCTGAAAGAAATACCACAAATAAGTCCATGGAAACTGGACAGACTGTCAAATTACATCATCTTGTAGAAAATGTTGACAAACAAAAGCATGGTAGTAATGGGGACACGCATAGCTCGGAACTCGAGTAGAAAAGGATGCTTGCCACTGCGTATACTCTTGTGCCTTTAAATGTTTGTTTTCACTTTCTGGCAATGGGCAAAGAGAATACCACTTATTGGCGGTGTTATTATATCAGTCAAAGACAGAGAAGATGACAGTCCTTTGTTCCTCCTAGCTCGATGACCAGTTTGGTGGCCAAATTTGTTTTATGCCTAGGACTCATAGAAATCAAATCAAATTGGTTCGAATCCAGGAAGCATAGAGCAGAAAGAAGATACACAGAAACCTATGGACTGTCGTGCCGTTCAGAGACCTGCTCTCAAGTGTGTGGCACTCGAGGGCCACAGATTATCTTCTTGCTCACATGCCATGCCTCATGGATGAAAGATGTTACCCAGAGGCCTGCCAGTTGCTTGACAATACTGCAGCTAGAGTCACCACAATGTGTGAGAACGTGGTGGTCAGATGGGAGAGAAAGTTAAGTGAAGCAGCTTGACTATTGTGAAGAAAGAAGGAATTAGACACTTGAGGGTGGAGAGCAGTAGTGAGTGGATGAGCCCCACCACCTGGGGCAAAGGTGAGGTCACAGCCCAAGCTGCCGCGGAGGGCTATGTCTAAGTCCATAGCTATGCAAGGGCAGGGGTTGGTGTCTATGTCCATGGCTCATAATATTCCCATAAATATGAGGACGCTCCTGGTCAGAGCAGTTGCCAGGGTCCAGTTATGTGGGGCAAGTGGACTGTGCCGTCACACAGAAGTAGTAAGACTGAACAAGTCTAAACCCCAGAAAATCTCAGAATTGAAAATGGTAGGCATGAGGCCAGCACCCTGACAAACTACTTGATCTGGGACATTTAACCATGACAACCCCACTGAAAGGACCACGACAATTCACCATATCGTGAAAACCTGGAGTTCTACAAGCTAATGAGTTATCTAGATAGGCCCTGAGTGTTTAGCCTCCCTGGGCATTCCTTCCTGCAAAAGATTATTTAATCCCTGGCTCACCTTGAATTAAAAGCATGCATTCACATCTGCCATCAAATAAAGCAGTTTGGACAAGCTAAGATCATCTTCTTTATCAAGGATCACCAAGGGGGGAGGCCTTCGACATAAAGAGCCACACCTAAATCTCCCAGAGAAGGCCTTCTCTTTCCCAGTCCCTGTGTAATCTGACACTCACTCAGAACCAAACCAGATTACACTCCAGTTCTGGACCCAGCCATCCCCTTCCTGCCTGGCACATAGGAAAAGCACAAACCCTTGGAACCTGTTCCTCACCAACTATTTTGCAGGTCCTACACGTTGCCTGGATAACACAGTGGAGTTAGCCCTGATGAAGAAGACTTGGGTGAGTCAGCCCCAAGGGTATGAGAGCAGAAGGGGTGGCCCAGAGCAGGCTGCAGCATTTGGGAGAGTGTGCCTAGTTCCATGAGTGGGCCGCTGCACGATGTAGCTGTCCCTGGAGGCATGGGTGCAGATGAACTAAACCCAAGGACAGAAGAGTAGGAAAGCTGATCCTGCTTCCTCCTGATGGTGGCACTGCGTGGCCTAGCCAGAGCAGTGCTGGAGAGCTGCCCTGGGGTGCTGATAAGGAAGAGCCAGTGGGCTGATCAGCTCTTCTATCAGCCAGGTCCAGATTCAGGGCTCTGGGATGGCCCACCCCAATATCTATATCATCTGTGACTGGTTTGAGATTCGTGAAAGAGGCAGTCCTGCTGTTCCAAAATTGTAGGAGCTCCAAAACACAGGGAAACAACAGGATAACTGGGAAACGTCCCGATTAGGATCCAATATTGATAGTGTAACAGGATCCAGAGGTCTTCAACCACACCAATGACTCACAACCATTGCAATGAACCCTTGTTAAGTGAAGATGTGTAGACGCAGGAATATACTGTGGGACACAGTATAATATACTACAGCTTCTACAATAAGATATTTTCTATATACTTTGATGTGTTATTTTTTGTTATTATTGTTGTGTGTTTACGTATCTCTCTCTCTCTCTCTCTCTCTCTCTCTCTCTCTGTGTGTGTGTGTGTGTTTCTTTTTTATTTGGGGACGAGGTTGCAAGGGAAAAAGACAGATATGAGGGGACAGGGAGATGAGCTGAACTAGATACATGATGTGAAACTTACAAGGAATCAATAAACTATTAATGTAAAATATTATGTTGCTTGAATATAAAACCTATTTAAAAATTAGTTTTAGAAAGGCCAATTTCAGCAAAAGTATTAATATCTATAGATAATAGCTGTAATTAGAGTCATTTTAGGCATCAAATTAACACTCTAGAAATCAAGACTGTACAGTTAAGCTGAACGTGGTAGTCCAGGCCTGTAACTTCAGAATGTTTTATCGTCAGGCAGGAGGAATGCCAGGAGTTCCAGAACATGGTGGTCTACATAGTGAAGTCCAGGTCATCCTTGGTTGCCTGGTATGGACATATAGCAATAAAACAAAATCCAAACAATTCTATGGACATTATCAGTAAGTGGATCCAATGGAAACCTCAATTTGTAATCTCCTGGAACAGGTAAATAGAAAATTCCATCTGCCCCTTGGGTGTGTGTGTGTGTGTGTGCTTCAGCTGATAAATGTTTGCCTAGCACTTAAAAAGTCCCTGATTCAGTTTCTAGAACCCCATAAATGATGTGTGGTGACACATGTTTGTAATTCTAGCACCTGAAAGAAGGAGTCAGGAGGGTCAGATGTTGACAGTCCTCACTGACTGGACATAGAGATTTTGAGGAGGCTATCCTGCAGTGTGTGAGACTTTTATCTCAAGGAAAAAAAATTCTCACAAACTCCCACAAACTACTCACACCCCCACCACTTGGAGAAAAAAAATACCTCACCCCTTGATGCAGAGAAAAAAGAGTAGGAAGCAGAGGATGGAGCAAATAAAATGGAACACACGCTAATGATAAATGGGTAGTAATAAAAAACAGATGAAAGAAGAGAGGAATGAGGGCAGCTTGGTGGTGGTGACACACACTTCTTGTCCCAGCTGCCTGGGAAGACGAAGATGAGGGATGGATCCCTTAAGCCCACTAGTCTTAGTCCAGCCAGGAAAGCATAACTAGATCTCATGTTTATGAACAGAGGAACAGGCAAAAGAACAGGATGAGGAAGAAGAGGAATAGGAGGGAGAGTAGGAAGAGGAAGAAGAGGAGGAAGAAGAAGAAGAGGAGGTGGAAGAGAAGGAAGAGGATGCTGCTGCCATATTTGTAGAAATTAACTGATAATTTTCCAGAATACATGAATTAAATCAATTCATTGATTCAATTAAGCAGAAAAGCATATCAGAAACACTTAGGCATATCATAGTCAAACTACTGCAAACCAAAACAAGGAATCTAATCTTCAAATAGGCAGAGAATACAAGACAAAATTTCTTTCTTGAAGTAACTAAAAAAAACCAAAAATACAAAAAAACCAAAAAAACAAAAAAACAAAAAAAACAAAAAAACAAAAAACAAAAAAACCCTGACAGTTGACATCAAACTGACAATGGAGTGAGTTTTTGTTGGTAAATATCAATTATCAAAATATAACTTCTAAAAATTATACTGTGCACTTTAAATTACATCTATGAAAAAACTTATTTCTGGCCAGGAAATAGCTCAGTTGAAGGTTTCATCTATGATACGAGTTTAATTCATTGCAGCAAAATAATAGCAGTAGTTAAACTTATTTAAAGAGGCTGTGGTCACAGTTCAGTAGTGGTCTTTTTTTTTTTTTCCTCAAAGGGAATCTCTTATTTTTTTTATTAATCATTCCATTCATTTACATCTCAACTGATATCCCACTTCCTGGTTACCTCCTCCTTCAACCCCACATCCCACATCTGCCCTCCCCCCTTCCTTTTGTCTTTATGAGAGTGCTCCCCAACCCACCCTCACTCTCCAGCCCTGCCACTCCAGCATCTTCCTACTTTGGGACATCCAACCTCCCCAGGACCAAGGGCCTCCCTTTTGCTGCCTTCAGGTAAGACCATTCTCTGCTCCATATGTATCTGGAGCCATGGATCTCTCCAGGTGGTCTAGACTTTGGGAGAACTGAGTAGTCAGGTCATTCTATGCTGGTCTTGTAATGGGGTTGCAATCTCCCTCTATTCCTCCAGTCGTTCTCCCAGCTCCCCCACAAGGTTCCCTGGGTTCAATCTGATGGTTGGCTCCAACCATTTGCATCTGCATTGGTCAGTCAGTAGCAGCACTTTTGATTCAGTCCATAGCACCAAGTTAAGAATTCATTTCATAATCACTAGAGAACTTCAAAGAACAAATGCATTTATAAAAAACCAAGGTATTGTTTGCACTATTATTAAAACAATTTTAGTTATAAAATGAATAAAATACAAATGAATTATAATTGAAAGCATTAAAACAAATATTCATTCATCTACAGTGGCACAAATAAGTTATCAGAAAATAGTACAGGAGAAGAGAAAACTCTTTTCTGGATAATATGTAAGTTAAATGGGTATTTTAATCTTCAAAAATGTAGAATTGTGTTCAGGGTGGTATGCTTATAGACTTCACCAAAATACATGCTATGTACGTATGTATGTTTCAAGTACTGAAAAAATACTTTAAAAAAAAAAACCTGTAGGGAATAAGTCCCTATTCTTTATGTGTACAGTGCATATAGTAACCTCTTATGGATGGAAACAGTGAGAAAAGGCTAGTAATTTTATAGTAGAGTGTGGGTGCCCTGCCTAGTCAACCTAGTCAAGGCTATGTTGATGATAAAGTAATATTGATTACATGTACTCTCAAAGTGATATGAAAATGAACTTTCTGTTCTTTCTGAAATAGGCAACTAGATCTAGTCTGATCATGAAAATAATATCAGGTGAGTCACAAGTGAGGTTCACTCTATAAAATATGTGACTAGTATTCCTTGAAACTCTCAAAGTCACCATAAACAAGTACAAATTGAAAGGCTGGTTTAGCCTAGCCTAGTCTGAGTAGGTAAAACTACTGAATGTAATATGATAATCAGGGTAGCATCTTCACATAGAAAATAAAGACACAGGTGGGAGTAAAAGAAACAAATCTATTTGCACTTTAATAAATAATAACTATTAATTTGTAGCACAAGTTGCAATTGTACCACACCAATGCAAGTATAAATAATGCTAAAACAGATGAAGTTACTAAGAATATTCTTTATTATCTTTATATTTTTTCTATATATCTGAGTGTATCTAACTGGTCCAGTGTGAGACCCTTGCCCTGAGATGGAGCCCATCCCTGACACTACCTGGGTGACCAGAAGCCAGAGACTGGATGGTCCAGAGACTTAACAACCAAACATGAATGGCAGAAACAAGCAAACAGAACAAAACAACACATACACACACACACACACACACACACACACACACACACACACACACACACACAAAACAACAACAACAAGAAACAGTGCCCATATACTACCCATATACTCACAGACTGGTGCTTAACCTGATTGTCATTAGAGAGTCTTCATCCAGAAACTGATGGAAACAGACACAAACCTAAAGCCAAGTTTTAATATACTTACTCTATGATATTTGTTTTGTTTTTAAGACTTATTCATTCCTATTGAATGTGCATGAGTGTTTTCATATATATATACACATACACATACACATACACATACACATACACATACACATACACATACACATACACATACACATACATATACATGTGCACCACATTCCTGCCTGATGCTCTTGGAGTGAAGAAGTGGGTGCCAGGTACCCTGGAACTTGAGTTATGTAAACCACTCTGTGGGTGTTGAGAATTGAACCTCAGTCCTCCACAAAAACATCAAATGGTCTTAATTGGTGAGCCATCTTTCCAGCCCATTTAAACTATTTCCAAACATTGCTTCTTAATTCCAAGTTTAAAGAATAGTTGAAAAATACAACTATAAAGAGGTATTAAACACTAAAAAATGAAAGCTGACTTACCTTTGCTCTTATCATTCAAAGTAGACTTAAAGGCAAAAAGCATTACTTGACAAAGAAAGAGATGTAATAATGATTAAGGGTTTAACCTTCTGCAGAGATATCATTGCACACAGCAAAAATATTTCAAAATACAACAGAGACACATACAGGATCTGGTCATAGGAAAAACTTGTTGCAAGCTACTCTTTGTGGTCAATACAGTTAGAGAAGACTATAGTAGAACTGTCTTGTGTGTACAATTTAGGGATTGTCGCTGCAGTCTTTCCTAGCTCGAAAATGTCAGGAGCACTTCTCATACTGCAGCTATGACAACCACAAGTGTCTCTAAAATTACAAAATATCCCTGGGTTATAAAAACTCATATTATTTGCACGTTCAATTATAGACGTAGCTGCTGACATGTGCTGTCTATGTATGCATATAGAAACTCACCCATAAAAGTACACATGCACATCGTGCACACAAACATACACACACACACACACACACACACACACACAGACACACACACACACATACACACACATACACACACACACACACACACACACACACACACACACACGAGAGAGAGAGAGAGAGAGAGAGAGAGAGAGAGGGAGGGAGGGAGAGAGTGAGTCATATATACAGACAGACAAGCACGATAAACAAAAGTTAAACAATTGATGTATTTAGTGGTGCTGTCGGCAAGCTATAATCCATCTTGTTTTTAACTGATATGGAACTCTGACCAAGACTATATTGGACAAAAGCCTTCTGCTAGGGTGTGGATCAAAGACAGAGGAGGAGAAGGAGTAGGAGACGTGTAATAGTTAATTTTTCTAAAAGTTAAATATAAGGAAGAAATAATATCTATTTAATGCAAAATTTCCAAGAGTAAGAAGATATTTCCCAGCACATATTATAAAGTCTGACTAACGTGTACATCAAAACATAAAAAAAAAAAAAAAATCAGACATTATACATCAGTCTCCCTCAGAAACATACATGTGGAGGTCTTGAATGAAATACTAGTAAATCCAAATCAGTAAGACATGAAAAATGTGGTATTTAGCATCCACATGTCTTCAGTGGTAGAATCTTTTAAGTAAGGTCTGCGTATGTGTCAAAAATATGGTGCATCTGTGTAAGTGAATATAAATTACAGATGAGGAGCAAAGAAAGTCTGGGAATAAGGAAGTGTGACTTCCAAAGGGTAGTCACTACTTAGTCCCTTTGTATAATGTCCACAGACCATGATTCTGACCCAGTGACATTAGAGGTTAATGTGTGACTCTACCCTGAGAGAACTGCTGCTTAGACACAGATTTGTATGGATCTGTTTTCTGGAGCATTGAGTATGTTACGTCTCTTGCTTTTAGTGGTGAGTCCATGGATACATTCTGGGCGTAAACATTTATTTAGTAACAAACTTAATTTGATAATTTTTCAGTATATTTTATTAGAGTTCACTGAAAAGATGATTATGATGATAAGATGATGATGCTGGTTGTTATCTGATGTTGTGAATTGAATCCATAGTGTGTACATGTTAATATACTGTATCACATATATTGTATGTACCACAAGGTTACATTCCACATCTCTGATACATTCTGGAATATTCTTTATACCTAGCCTTTTCTGTTGTTAGGCTACCTGGAAGCAACTGTGTTTTTCTTTTAGGCTTAGACTGGCAGTTTCTCCTCCATGTTCATTATTGAAGATGTGTGCTTCTCTGCAGTGCTCTGGTGTAGGTCTCCATTTGTCTTTGTCCTCACTGCTTGGCCATGTTTAAGCTGTTCCCCAAGGTCTGTTCTCTTATCTCCTTCCAACTCCCTCAAACAACAGTTGGTGACGCTGGAATCTAGACAGTTGCACAACCTTTTTAATGTCAGTCTTAGAAGGCATGCTTTATGCATCACTGGCCCTGTGCATGTATAGTGAGGTAAAATTATTATTCTCGGTACTGTTTAGTCTATATTTTATTGGCTGGGTTCCTAGAATGACTCAGGCCACTGACTGACGAGTTACCCCTTCCTTTTCCTTTCTGAAAACAGGGGAGAGGGAGCGGAAGAGGGAAAGGGACAGGAAGGGGGAAAGAGAGACAGAGAGAGGAGACAGAGAGGATAAATTCTGAAAGAATTATGACTCCACCTTAAAGACACAGCACATCATTGCAATCTAATCAGTATAAATGTTCTATATCAATATGTATAATATGTATATATTCAATTATTGAATGAGAAGAGAAGGATTGAATCATGCTTTTGGAACTGATGAAATGGTTCAGTGTTTAAGAGCATTTACTGATTGTCTGGAGATCCTGAGTTCAGACATTAGCACCCATATTGAGTAGCTCACAATTGCCTCTAATTAAAGATTCAAAGAACCTAACATATTCTCATATTCTGGCTTCTTAAGGTACTTACTCATATGTGGCACTCGCGTGTGCACACACGCACACGTGCGTGCGCGCGCGCGCGCACACACACACACACACACACACACACACACACACACACAGAGAGAGAGAGAGAGAGAGAGAGAGACCTTCCAAATTGATTGTAACCTTTCTAATAACAGAATCATAATTTTTTTCTGATCATTTGTGTCATTCCCAGTGGCCTATGTTTTCTGTAAGATGTAAAATGTAGCATCCTTTATATAGTATCTAAAGGAAGACAATGGTTGAAAATGTGAAGGACACTGTGTATTTTGCAGGCTTATACCCTCTGATTATTGATAGAGAGCCTGTTGTTCACCTTTTTCACTGTCCTTATCCTGCTGGTGACTAAAAGTGGCTTTCATTCATTAATCCAGTTAAAATTCAGTGTGAACTAATTTGATACCTGGCACAGTTTAGGAAGCATTTCATTGAAATGAAGAAGACAGAGTATTGTGAATATAACAAAGAAGTAAAGGACTTACAAACTAAATGACATTTATATCTGTAGATTCCAAGACTAGAAACAGACATTTTGTCCATAAGGAACCTAATCATCTCACACAGAATGTACAAATTCCCTGGGACAAGATGTTGGCTCTGTCACTTAGGTCCCGTGAAACTCATGACTCCCCTTTCTCCCTGGAGGTCTGCCTACTGACTTGCCTGCCTGACTTTCTCACCTTATCTGATGTTTTACTCCATTTGATTTTGATGGATACTGGAGACCTCTGCTCCCTGGTGGCTTTTCCCATGGTTTGCCAGAGTCACCTTTCTCTTTTTTTTTCTCTAGAGATCGCCACACAATTTGAACACTTCTGTCCTCTACATTTGAAAATACCTCTTTGGCCTCCTTCCCACTCAGCTTTGGCAGTGTAGTCCTCCCATGTGGTCTCTTGGGATTCAGTGAGAAACAGTTTTACAATGTGGCTTGAGAAGTCAGGCCACCTGTGTTCAAAACATGGTCCTTCCAGTTCTTTACAACTTTAATTTCCCTCATGTTTCTTCACTTTTTCTTGCCTCAATATATCTCTTAGCCAACTGAACTTAATAGGTTCACATATCTTAGCTTCTTTAGTGGTCCCAAGGTCCGGATATTCACCAAAGGCTTAGAATGATACTAGCTAAGCCGAAAGCAACCTTTGAGAATTGTTCTTACCCATTGAAACACTTAGGTAAGTAATCCAGTAGCATCTAAGCCTGCAGTATTGTGAGCTCTCCACATAGAAAGAAGGCTAGAACTTTACGTAGAGCAAACACCCACATCAGAGTAGTGAAAATGATACTTGGAAAAACCAAGGACAATGCAAAAAACAAGTAAGGGAAGAACCAAGGTGGCCAAGGTCTATGTAGGAAGAGAAGAAGGTAACAAGGGAAGGGGTGCATATCAAGATCCTTATTCTACTCTTCAGCATCAGTATCAATTATAATGGATGAATACTGAGCCTTTCCCATAGGGTGGAAAGGCAAAGATATATAGTCACTGCAAACAACATTTCCATTGAGTTCTTTGCCTACTTTTCATAGCTATATTATATGTAAAATAAAATAATAAAACATATTAGAGGTTGCTTTGAGAACTGTCTACAGTAACTCAAGAGAAATATTCCCGTCGAACATGACCACATTATATTATAAAATCCATTTTCCACCACATTCAAATTTTAAAGAGTCAGCAATACTCCCAAAATACTATTGGTCTTCTCCATCTTTGTATTCACAGAGAGGCAACAGGCATGAAACATTTTATACCATGATAATGATTTTGAATTTGACAATGTCTAAGCAGCTTCTGGAAGAAAGGCAGACAGTTCTCCAAAGTGTGAGAGAAAGTCTTGTCATCATTACCCCTTCTGGTTGCATGGACAGAAGGTGGTCTTAAAAAGCAGCTAATCAAGATAAGCCCAAGACAGGCAGAGGGACTCCTCTATGACACCACTTAAATCTCTATCCAGACAAAGCAGGAAACAAAAAGAAAAAAACCTAGCAGCCATTTACCAGTATAAAACCCAGATGTTTTCACTTTCAAAGTATTGAGGGGGACACTGTGTTGTTTTCATTCAGAAAGCCATTGATAAAATGTAGAGCTGTCTTAACTTGATAGCTAAGCCCTGTTATCTATCACCTTTCTCTCCCCTGGCTCCTCTGCAGGGTTCCCATAGAAGCAAATCTCTCCCTTATCCTGTGACTTTCCTGAGTTTCTTAGTAACTCCCCATAGCTATGTCATCTCTGACCTAGCTCCAGCTTTAAGGGGGAAAGCCAATGCTCACAAAAATGTGAAAGGGAGATAGGCCTATGGCCAGAAGTCTCTGCTCTAAATCAAATGCATGCTTCTCGTTACTGACTTAATGAATTTGAACATTACATTGCTCATTTATCAAATTTAATCATCTAATTTTTCTGTCTGTTTGTTTGACATTGTCTTCCAATGCAAAGTCTCCTTAGCAGAGTAAAATTCAACCAGTAAGGAACAGTAGCTAAATTGTATAAATGTGTTCCTGATGCGACCTGAAACACACATCAATCAAAGTATTTAGAACACATTCTCAAAACTTAGTGGAGAAGAAGAAAACAAAACAAACAAAAGCAGCATTCTAACTACTGAAAGAATTATATCTGAAAAAAAAGGATGGTTTATGGAAAAATCAGAAAAAAATATCATACAGAACAAGGGAGTTCCAGTAGAATTTCTTACATATCACAGTTTCAAAACACTTCTTCCTCCACAGTTCCACCACCTCTGAGACTTTCTAACATGTCTGCATGGACTTAGCACAAAGTATTGTACATAGAAACTCTTTAATTATCATGTATATCTTCATGAATGAAAGTGGAATTGGATGCCTATGATAACTACTATTGAATAAATAAAACTCACAAGCATATCATCAATATTTATTTTCCATTTTCATTCTGAAAGGAAGTATACTGATAAAAAAAAAAACTAAATAATACACACACACACACACACACACACACACACACACACCCTGTACTTTCCAGTCTCACTGGTTAATGTTGCTTTGCTCCATAACATGTTGGAAAGAGGGCTGTAGATGCATGATTGTTTTCTCACAGAAAGCTGTAGATGAGAAATAAAGGAGTCTTGATGAGCATCCGTCAGTCAGTCCATGGACCTATTTACTTGGTGTGTGGCTTCCTCGAGTCTATATACAGATACAGTAGACACTGTAGGAACTAGAAACGCACTTCCTTTCTCCGATTGGAAACTATGAGAAAGCTTGGTGCTTGAGGAAAGCAACGGGTAGGAAGAAAGGGAAATAGGGGTATAGATGTTGATTTGCATGGTTAATGATCAAGTAGGCTGGTGAATCTATTCCTGGTGTGTCGTGTATTGTATGGTTTCTTTTGATGATCATTTACAACACTACTGTCTTATCATTGGAGGTCACACAGAGGGCTTAACTGTTACTTGGATTAAGGACAGGAAGGACTTGGAAAATCAGGGATCCTGTGTGGTTAAAGTCTGAGAAGAATGTCTGTCTCTTTTGTTAATCACTGGGAAACAAGTCTTTAAATGCAACATCCCTTTGTACTCAAGAATAAGGCAGGGCCTTTCCCCAGCATCATCATTACAAAGGCCCTCCTTGCCAGTAATTCCTTAAACTTCCTATGGTCATTAACACTTTACAAGGCTAATCAATCAACTACAAAGTCTGGTTTACTGATCACCAAACTTAAATAAAATTGTCTTGTTCATTGCCTGCAAAAACAGTTGTAATTGGACAGAATAAAAGATGATCATTATTATTGTGTAGAATCTCAGGTAAGAAAATTGAATATCCAAGCAACCACCCCTGAGTTTGAGTATTGAAAAACTATTTTAAAACCATGTTTTATCAGTCTTTTCTTGTAAATCATTGGTTACCTCTGTCTAGAAGCATGCAGCAGCTTCTCTCCTCTAAACAGCAAACATCAACAAAACCCCTAATCCTCACAGGACACCTGTTTTCTGCAGTATCCTTTCAATTTACAGTATAAGAGTTCTCAAAAAAAATGTAGCCTTTAAACTGAGTAAAACTTTGAGCAGGAAAGGGGGTCCTCCTTAGGAAAGAGCATACTACTTTGTTGTCCAGTGCCCAGTGGTTAGTTCTGAAAACATATATACAAGTAACATATATGGACTCAGGTTATATTCCAGGATATGCATATATATATGCATATATATATGAAATAATAATAAGAGACCATGGATTTGGTAGAGAGAAGAGGGGGTATATGGAAGGGTTATAGAAGAAGAAAAGTAAGGGGAAAACATTGTAATTAAATTACAATTTAAAAAAGAAAAACAACACATTGAAGAAAAGGCCATCCAGTGACCAGCCCAACTTGGGATCCATCCCACTTGTGGACACCAAACCCTGGCACTGTTACAGATGCCATATTGAGATTACAGACAGGAGCATGGTTGTTCTCTGAGAGGCTTCACCAGTAGCTTACTGAGACAGACGCAAATACTTACAGCCAACCATTGGAATGAGGTCAGAAACCACTACGGAAGAGTTGGGGGAAGTATTGAAAGAGCTGAAGGGGATGACAACCCTGTAAGAAGATTAACAATGACAACTAACCCAGAACCCTTGGAACTCCCAGAGTCTGAGTCTAAGTCACCAAACAAATGGGCTGGTTTGTGCTGGAACCCTCCCACCAACCTACCCACCCCCCATCTTCTCACATATGTAGTAGAGGACTGCCTAGTCTGGCCACAGTGGGAGAGGATGAGCCTAATCCCACAGAGACTTGATGTTCCTAGGAAGGGAGATGCTAGGGTAGGGGTTGGGGTGCAGGAGCACTCTCTCAGAGGCAAAGGCCAGGGGGAATGGGGTGAATTACTCTTGGAGGGGGAACTGGGAAGAGGGGAAACATTTGGAATGTAAATAAATAAAACAATTTTTAAAAATCAACACATAAATATAAAGTAGCCTTTAATTCCACACCTCTAGATTCCATTGATGTAGATTATACAGTTCCCACCATGACTTTAAAATCTCCAATGTGACTCCCAAAGTCCTATGTCTTGTGAGCAGTGATATGCATTTGCTTTATTTGACTTTTCAATCACCTTTGTCACAGTGATCACTGCTCCAAACCATTTCTTACCTAGCTCTCTAGGGCACCACTCCCTTGGTTTTCCTTCTAACCAGGTCATACTCTAGATTTATTCTGTTATTCTCTGCTGCTCTATTCAGTCTCCCTTATCCTGTGTATATTGAAACGTTGAATGTCCTAGACATCACCAATCCTACAATTCTGTTTCCTGCCTGCATTAATTCAGGCAGTGTCTAAAGGGCTTGAAGCACATTACTTGTGACAACCCTCAGATTTACATGTCCAGCCCAAATGTTTTGAGGACACAACTCTGCCTCCTCTCACCCAGACTTGCTGGTGTCCATTCCTGCTGTGTATCAGTCTAAGGAGCCTGAAGTCACACTTGAAGCCCATGCAACTCTCATTCCACATCTGAATTTAGTATATCCAAATGGAGTGACACATCCAAGATCCGTCAACATTATTTGCACATGTTCTCTTTAACTAACAAGCTGACTGTAACATGCACATAAAAATGTAAAAAGCTAAGAGTGGGTAAGATTCTTGAACAGGATAAAAAATGTAAGAAAAATGTTCTTGTTTCGTATTACGATGGTTTATGTAGCTTGGCTACAATACCTAGACGATTGTTCAGGTGTCTGTGATGGTATTCTTAAAATAAATATGTTGAGTGCTTATATCTGTAGACTATGAATAAAGTAAACTGTTACACACAAGTATGACTATAATGTAGTCTGTTGAAGGCTTCGAGAGAAACAAAAATAGAGAACTAAAGAAAAAAGAGCTAATCTGCAGACTGTCTTCAGATTTCAGACAATAGCATCTGCTCCTCTCAAGATCTGACTCCAGCCTTAGAGCATACTTGTAGATTTTGAAATTGTCAACTCCTACTATTTCCTGGAGTAAAGTCTGTATCCTTTTTCCCTGTAAGTCACACGTAATGATCATGTTTTTCTGAATTACCCGAAGAAGGACACATATAAAACATAATGTTTAAAACCACATGGAGTTGGCAAAGACAATTTACAAATAGAAAAATATCACGTTCAGCAGATTAATCAGAAGAAAACTAATATATCTTTGAAATTATGCTATGTGGCAATGAGCAAAAAGAATTGTGGGAAGAGTCTTCAGTAGTCACTCAGGAGCCAAATTGAGAGCATGTGGCTGAAATGACATTGAACTCATTGTTTTAGTTTGAGTCACTGTAGCTATGATGAAACACCACGACCAATAGCAAGGTGGGGAGGAAAAGGCTTATTTGTCTTGTGCTTGAACATCTTTAGTCTGTCTGTGAAGAGAGTTAGTACAGGAAATCAAATGTCATGAGAACCCACTGACAGGAGCTGATGCAGAGGCCATGGAGGGGTGCTGCTTATTGCCTCACTTATTGTCTGTCACAGCAATTCCCCACTATCTGGGTGCCAACTTCCTTCAGTGATGGACTACAGATGTGGAAGCATAAGCCAAGTAAACCCTTTCCTTTGCTATTTGCTTTTGATCATGGTGTTTTATTATAACATTAGTAAATCTAAACTAAGACCCTCATATCAGACAATTAAATATAATTTCAAAATTTTATCTCCAAATGCAAAGACAAGCTTGTAACTTTTAGAAAACAAATGCAGGAAATTATCTTTGTATTTGTGTATACTTCTTAAATAATTGTCAAATGTGTTTATTTAAAAGTAAAACTATGATATGTTCCGTATTAAAATTGTGTCTTTTATCTTAATAAACTCCATAAAGAAAAGAAGAGGCATGTTTAATACATGTAACAGAAAAACATAACAAAATGGATAGATAACTGTCTACTAAGACTAGTAAGAAGAATGAAAACAACTAACTATTCTTATTGACCAAGAAGCTGATGCTACACTCATTTATGTTTGACTATTTATTATACTCGCATATTAAAACTTGGCTTAAGTTATCTCCATAGGCAAATTATACATGCCCTAACTTGCTGTGTAAACAAATTGTAATATAACTGAAGTACTGTGAAACCAAACATCTGGCTGTCAGTGTATTAACAGTGTATCAACTAATGGATGTACTGTATCCATAAAGAGAAAATGTTTCATCTCCTCATGTCCATGTAAGGAAAGTACAATTATATTCAATCATATACATTCTGTATGGCACATCTTTCCTCTATCATTGAAATTAATCTTACATTTATTCCAGTGGGACTATTTAAACCAACCTCTTTCTAAATTCTTCCTGAACTTTTTCTAGAAATATTACCTAGCTCAAATGAATTGTTAAATTTTCTTCAATAATTATGAACAAATATAAAATCAGGTCATTAACTAGAATTTTTACAGTGCAAAATGAAAATAATAGGAGAAGCTTTTATTTTAGTTCTGAAAAGACTGAGGCGGTGAGTCTCAAGTTTTAAGCTAGCCTGGGTTATATAGAGATACCATCAAAATATATAAGCATATTTATATACACATACATACATTTATATACACATACATACATAAAACACTACATCAATCAATCACTTAATTTACATGAACCATTGTAGCAAAAGTTAGGATCTTATGTTACCAACCCTGGTAAGCATGTTTATTACTTGCATATCATGGGGTTCTGGTGAAAGGCTAAATTGGTAATAAATAAATAAATAAATAAATAACCTTTTGAAAATGTGTAATTTCACAAGTAAAATTGAAATCTACGTATGATTTTACTAACAATCATGATTTTAGTTATGTATCAGAAATATATCTATTTCATGCAAACAAGAGATGTGTGTGATGTTTTTCATAACAGCCATGGTAAAAGTGAGTTTGAAGAACTCCTGTGTGGGGTATGCACTGGCACTAATAGCACTGGGACACAGAGACAAGAGGATTATCCTCAGCTTCATTGAGCATTCAGGGCTAGCCTGTGCTGCAGGAGCCCCTGATTTAAAATTCAAAAATAGCAGCAAAGAGAGGAAGATTGGTAATCTAAATAACTTTAAAGTCCAAAGGCTAGAAAACAAGGAAAATTGATATTAGCAAAAAATAAACAACAATGCCATGTCTTAACAAGAAACAGCATCAACTGTCTTATGGAAAAGACATAAAAGATAATATTTTTTGAGACATAGTTTCATTATGTATCTCTAGCTGGCCTTCAATTTATTATGTAGACCTGACTGGTCTCAGACTCAGAGTCCCTAGCCTCTTCTTCATAAGTGTTAGAATTAAAGGCACACAACAACGCATCTGGCAAAATAAACATTAAAATATATCTAATATTTAAAATATTTATGTACTACAATACTAAAAGATAAGCAGACACTATAAAAACATGGAGAATAAATTTAACAATAGCAAAGCTATCAAAAAAAAAAAAAAAACAGCAAGAGAATCATTAGAAATATAGTGTCATATCTATGAGAGAGTGGGGAAGCCATTGGGCAAGGGACACATATGGGACTCCCATAAACTGGCAATCAGCTTTCTCGTAACTGTGTAACGTACTATTAGTTCCATAATCAGAAGGTTCATTTTGTATCTCACATCACGAAAATCAAACCTGTTTCAGAATGAATCAGGAATGACGGTGATGGATCAACGAACTGATAAAACTCAAGGTGGTAAATTAGTATTATAACGTAGCCACAGGATAAGATTAATGCCAGCACAATACGCATGGTGAAAGGGAGCTACAGGAAGATGCAAGTCAGACTGTCAAGTACCTCATGTACATTCAGATTTTGTCCTGGGGATAATGGCTTTTATATGATTTCCTTTAATACAAGCTCTGTCTCATTTGTCTCAAGTTTTGTATCAGCAAATGTCTCAGATGAACAGGCAATAAAATGGTTGGCAATAAAAGTGTTGAAAGTCAAACTTACTCACAGATTACAAATGTAGTGAGTGGAAACACTAGTATTCCTGACTGTGCAAGCAAGCTTATTGGCCTGGGGCAATGAACTCAGACTACTGAAGATCTGACTGGTCGTGATCTTTAGACCTTTCCACTCTGCTGCCACTCTGAATTCCTGCCAGGTCGGCTGGAGTCCACCAGCTCTTCCTACACATATTCACGGATGAACTGTTATCATCTGTCTAAAAATCTGAAGGGATGTGTTTCTTATCTCTTCCTGGTTTCCTCTGCATTGCTAGTATTTCTCAGAAACAGCTCCTTGACCATGGAGGTTGCAGGTTGTAAACTTTGCAAAAATACATTGAAGAACACTGAAGAGAGAGATTTAAGGTCAAAGCAAATTAATATATAACTCTCAGAGTTTCTTAGGCACAGCTCTAGTTAGCTCCCCCTACCACAGATACACAGATACACAGACACACAGACACACACACACACACACACACACACACACACACACAAACACCCCCCAAACACACAACACCCACACACTCCAAACTTCCTATTTTACTTGTGTAAAATTCTCTCCTGACAGTGAACAACTCTTTTCACCCTTTCTATTTTCTGTATGTCCTTACCCTTCTTTTCATGCACATGTAGTTCAGTCTACGCTGCAAATCTCCGTTCAGGCTTGGGGCACAGTGCTTGCTAAAGATGCCCAGAGTTCTTAGTTCAACACACAGAGCCACAAAAACAAACCAAACAAAGCTCTTCATTTGGTTAGTATTTTGGCCATAAGACTTTCCCAATCTAGCTCAACTTTCGTGACCTGTTCACAATTCTGATTTTATAGTGAATTCCTAAATATGGTCATTTGATCCATAAATTGACCAGAAATACTATGTCCTGTTAATTTAATGGGATTCAAGCCTGTATATGTAGAGAATTACGAAGCTGAGGAAGAAACTCATGGGTTAAGTTTTATGGTGAAATAATTGGTTGTGAAACAGTTTGTCTGTATTTAAAAGAAAACCCATCACAGCTTTAGATGGTGCACACTTTTTTTTTTTTTGTCTCATTTCTAATTTCCTGGTAGTTACACAGCATTAGATCCAACAAACCATTTCCACTAAGTTTATGGTCTTCAAGTTCATGCTATTATGTTGCTATTGTTAGTACATGGCTCCCATTATCAAAGACATTAGTCATACTGTCCAAGATGGTACTTGAATATCCCTCATCACATCTACCCACTAACCTGTCTCTAAGAGGGCTGTCTGTGTAAAGGTTAAAAAAGAGAAGGATAGTGTAGGCAGAGCCTACACTCTGACTAAATTACTTACTTCATTTTGGCCACAAGTGAATCAGATGGTTTTATGGTTTCAAACCAAACCAAATATTCCACAGTCTGATGTCTGGGGGGGGAGGGGTGACACTCTTGTGGGACACAGTGAACCTTAAGGACGTTGAGGCCTTGCTATAGAACTAACTTCCCAGTAGCAAGCCCTTGAAAGCTTCTCTGGAAGACTATAGCCAGGCCTTGTTTCCTTACCATTCTCTTTGATTATTGGTAAACCTGAGTACAAAGAACGTCTACCACATACTCCTTCTGTCATAAGTGATCTACTTATTGTGACAGAGTCTTATTTTTTTTTAAGGTGTAGACCAGGTTGGCCTTCATCTTGTAACCCTCCACCCTTTACCTCACTGACATATGCTACCACAACCAACCCATGGAAAACCTTTTAGTCATGTCTATCAGGTATTTTATCACAGGGACAGAAAAGCCACTGATACTTAAAGTGACAATCTATTTCCAAAGGACAGTATGTGGGCAAAAGTATTATTACTCTGTGAGTAATAATCAAACTGGAATTTGATTATTAGGAAAAAGAGTCCAGATATCAGTTAGTAATGGACATTCTTGGCTACAATAGCATATTCTGTGGGTATCCAGATGAAGGACCGCATTTAGGAAGCCACAAGAGGATCACATGAGGAAGTAATACCAGAACTCAGCCAAATATACCTGATTTAGAAACTCATAGGTATATGTGTGTCTTCCCTACAAGACCCTGGGGGTCTCAGACAGTCAATTAGTTTTCTTTGTGATCTATAACCCTTCAAAGGGAAACATTTTATGGAGCAGACTGTTGGGCATTTTTTTTAAGTGGGCTGAGATGAAAGTAATGTTTTTTTTTTTTTTTTTTAAATTGGATGACAGGAAAGTGTGTCATCTTTGTGAACAATTTCACTGTCTTGGGATGTTGGGAAAAACTGGTCTCAAGATTTTATCACAATGGCAGCCTACACAAATATTTCTTTGAAACATCTGTTGTCACCTTGTCACCTTTAACATTCATCTTGCTAATGGTTGATACTCTTTTTACTCATCTCACTGTGTAGGGCTTTCCTCATGCCTGTGCCCATTCTAACCTCTATCATAGACATCTTAGCTCAGCCTAGAGTTGTAAGCCAAGCCAACTTCCAATCATGGATCACAGCTAGATCATAGGCTTGACCTAGGTGAGAAACAATGACTCAGGGATGCAGAGACCATGACTTACATCCTTTCCTTTCACTTCTGATATCAAATGACTATAAAAAAACCCAACATTTAGACATAGATTATTGCAGTAGCTGGTTCTCAGATGAGTCATATTAACCGTTTCTGAATTTATGGAGTTAACTAAAATTGAGCGTGTACGTGGTTTCGGGTGTGAATCTAAAACATGAGACAAATCACGACAGCTAGAGAAAATTTAAAAGAAGCTGTTACCATGCCTCCTCTCCTTTGCTTGAGCTGCTTGGAGATTACTGATATACAGAACAGTGAAAGTCCAGCCTCAATGGTTGTTTACCTTCCTGTTGGGTTTTGCTTGTAATTACTGAGAGGTAATGCGTGTGTTAATGATGCTGAGGCTGATGGAAACTTACTTGCCTGTTACACATAAACAGTGAACCTGGATATCACTGGGATGTGATTCTCTGTGAACCTAGATTCTATCTTATCCCCCAGGATGTCTCTTTTCCTTATGCAAGCTTGGAGACTGAAGAGACAAGCATACTACCAGTCGCCGTCACCTCAGTGCTTCTGAATTAGCAGTTGAGTGTGGATGAGAAAAAACAGGCTTCAAGTTCTGCCTGGTTACCATGGAGAGGCATTTTCAAGTGCAGATTTCCAGGAGCCCTACAATAGGCTCTCAAGTGCTTCACAAGGAAGGACAACCATAGGATATTTGCTTATCTTTTGAGAATAAGAGATAACTGTCTCTGTAACGGTTCTGGGTTCCACATGTGATGATTTGTGGGGAAGAGATAAAATCAGGTGACCAATCTCACTGTTTAGAACAGGAGAACTGCCAAACAGGACACACTGATAAGTTCATGTTAGGTCAACCAAAGATACCAAGAGAGTGCTGTTTCTCTCTATCAGTGGGGACACTGTTAACATTGAAACTCAGGAAGAAGAAAACCTTAGGAGATAGGGGATGTTCCTTTCTTCAGACAGGTTTCCAGAAATTTTCAGTCAGGAACCTAAAATCCACTATAGTCAGTATATTCGTAGACAGAGATATCTTAGTCCTATAAGACATAGAAACTGGCACCTAACATCCTATGACAAAGCCTATAATACCCCAGATTGTGATTCCACAATTCTGTTACAAGTGATGAGACCAAGACGAGAGGAAGTACACTCAGAGGTTTGTTTTTAATTGGGTATTATATTTACATTTCAGATTTTATCCCCTTACCCCACTTCCTCCCATCACCCAGAAACCCGGATCATCCCCTCTCCTCATCCTGTGCTCATTTGTAATATACATACTTGTAATGTCTTCAGAACTGGAGATGTTGGATAAAGATCTAACATCTACTTTGGTATCTCTGTAAAACCAGTAGTTCATTGGCAGTATTGGCATAAACAAGGCTATACGCTAACTCAAATGCATGGCTCATTAGTTTCCCGTGATAAAAAGTGATTAGACAAGTGAACAAAAATGATTTAATAAAAAGAATGAATTTAAATCAACTCTCTGAGGCTCACCTTTATCGTGTACAAAACAGAAGGGCTGGGGTGGGGGTATGGGGAGATTGTTCAGCAGGTAAGGGTGCTTGCCACTAAACCCAATGATCTTATTTCAATCCTCAGAACATGTGGCAGAAGGAAACAATCAACTATCTTGGGTTGTCCTCTGATCTATACTCATGAGATATCACACACACACACACACACACACACACACACACACACACACACACAAACACAAACCACAACATTTATAAATAAATTTAGTAAAAAATATTTTGAGAATTTTGCAGTTGATTAAAAACAACTCCAGATGATGTTTGCTGATAAGCAACTGCCCATTTGACTCTGTATGTGTTAAATAACAGCACTTATTATCAATACTGTCATGGCGTATTGATAGCAAGACAAATTGATAACTTTAAATTGAGAGTGAAACTCATTTCTGCCTGGTTCACAGACTCCCAGCAGCACTTCTTTTCTGGTTTTAAATAAACCACCCTCTTGCCAACCTAGGCATTCATGTGCAAGTCTCAAATTAGGTCTTGACTCCTGTAAGGAAGTGTTTCTCAAACATACTTGTCCTGAATCACACACTGTTCCTAGATACACTTACATCCCAAATTCATTTGTTTATGTGCTGAGTGTTTCTGGCTTGCCATGGTTTCCAATGTCATGCAGACAACACTTTGAACTGAGATGTTACCAGTTAAAGGCAGAGAAGAGGCACGGATATGCTAGATTTCACAACTTCCTATAATATTATCACAAACTATCGGTCAAATTCATATTTCATAAAAGAGAATTATTATAGCTACTAAATAAATTTGCTGTGAGCATATTCATATTCAGTCACTAAATGACATGCAGTTCTACCAAAGAGTGAAAGACGTTGTATAAAAGTGCTTTTCTTATCAGCTCTAGAACTTTCCCCATTTCTCACTATAAACTGATAAAAAAAAATCTTCTGATGAGCAAGATTTCCCTAAGTGGATGAGTCACTCTTAGCTATAATGATAACAAAGGTGCTGAGCAGAGGCTAAAATCAATAGCATCAAGAGTTGAGCATGTAGCTTTAGAGTCTCAGCCTTCTGCCACCTTTTGTACTTCAGTCACACTACTTAACCTTTTAAAGCTCTGTCTTCTTACCTTAAAAAATGATAACAATGGAACTGAATCCTCAAATTGTGTTAGAGACCGTTAAAAATAAACGTTACAGCTAGTCATTGTTACGGACTGAGCTTTTATACTGGGCTCCTTCCGAATGGAGTAAACCAAAATGGAGTCGCCGGTGTTAAGTTTGGACATCAATAGATGAAAGTGAAGTTGATAATCGGGCTTGAGTAACAAGGAGGGAGATGATCGCTGAATTTTCAAAGCTAATACTAGAGCCAGCATGAATAATTCAGGTACCACTGGTATAATGGGGAAGACAAGCTAAAGTAGGCTGCCGGCAATCACTCTCCCCTGTATATTGTACAATTCCCTTGCTTCTGCTCATCCTCCCACAGAAGAGCTGAGTACTCTGTCATGTCTATCAGAATACCTCATCTAAGTCCTTGTATGAAACTGTCCAATTTCTGAATAACAACAACAGCAGCAGCAACAACAGCAATATCATCATCATCATCATCATCACCATCATCATCATCACCATCATCAACAACAACAAAAACAACATGATTAAACGTGGAAATTGCATTTGTTAAAATTTTGCTTCTCAACATAAAATGTCAAATGCTTAGCCTATAATGAGGGGTCAGTGACCTTTTATATTTATTGACACGTGTAACTAACTCTAAAGTATCAAGTGCGGGAGAAATGATTGACAGGGGGGACATGGGAAATTAGACATTATCTGTCCTATAGAAGAACTACAGAAGCAGCTATCTAAGGGCACGCTAGCCTAACTTCACTTCTCGGTCTCTCAAACATGTCATGTCTTGAATGTTGTGGTTGCTTTCTTTGTGCTCACACTTTATTGCTGGGTCCAAGAATCCTAACTTCCTTTCAGATACAAAGTGAGCACAGGGCATGCTGCTATCTACCTGGATGTTCCAGCCCTGGGCCTTTAACAATGCTCCTTCCCTGCTCTAAGCTCCAGAGGTCAAGGGTCTCCTCTTTTACTGCTCCACAGTGGCCTGTTCACACCTCCCTGGTAGCACACCTACTTCCACGGCTTATCTCTGCTAGATTAGGAACATCCTGTCTCATGGCCACTTCCTTACATTATCTCCTGTGTAGGGAACACTGCAGGAGTCTGTCCCATTCTTTGGACCCCATTGTGTAGATTCACGTGGAACACAGAGCAGCTTATGAAATCATTTGCCTTTGCTAACTCTTTCTCCGTCCTAGCTGATTTAGCTATTCACTCTCTTTATCTCTTATTGGAAGCGTGTTTTCTGTTTCATTTCTTGAAACATACAATATTTATGGCAAACAGGCTACAGTTGGGCAAAACTGTGTTGGTGGGGCATGTGCACACACAAACATGGGTGTGCATATGTATATTTTTCTTCTCTGTTGTTCTACTTTATTGGTAAAATACAAGTGTGTGTGTGTGTGTGTGTGTGTGTGTGTGTGTTCTCATTTACTTTATGTAGAAGAATTGAAAGAAGATATTGGCCACTAAAAGAAAATATGTATCTTCTAACTGGAGCTAAGACATATACTAATTTTGGCAGCTAAAGACTAAAGACTTCCTATGCAATTTATAGCCTTACACTAATCTCAGGTACTTCAAGTTTGGATTTCAAGTGTCTGCAAGCTGTCACTCAGACATTCGTCTGAGTCTCTTGTCCTGCATTAGTGTCTGAAAACTGATTGTCACTGACCCAGCTCCCTTTATGCCTGGAAAGCAACTTTCATCTACCCTTTAGGAAACAGTTCAAACAACTGGCTATGTATTTTCTTTTCTGTCTGGCCTGTACATCTTGAGGAAACACCATGTTCTCAATATTTTCATTGTTGTCTATTGTTTTGTTTTCTTCTGTCTCCCACTGTTGTATTCTACAACAGCCCCCACTCACACCTCTACCTACCCTTGTGTCTCTTGTAGTTCAAACTATAAAATCATTACAGATCAAAGAACTTTTTACTCTTTAGATATGAGACTTGGGCCATGGTGTTTGCCATATTGACATGTGTGTTCTCAGTAGAAGCTGTTTTCGAGGTTTAAACAAGTTTTTCAGTAGGTAGCACTTAAGTTTAGATCTTTTACTGTTTTTGTGGTACCTAAGTACACTGTTTAAGATCTAGATTGTGCTGTGTGTGTGTGCGTGTGTGTGTGTGTGTGTGTGTGTGTGTGTGTGTGTGTGTGTGTATGTTTCATGTGTATGAACATGCTTGCGGAGGCCAGAGGCTGACACTGGATTGAGTGTCTTTCTTCAGTTTCTTCCACCTTAGTTTTTAAGACAGAGTCTCCCACTGAATCTGGAACTCAGAAATTCACAAGCCAGGCAGCCCCAGAGATACCATCTTTCTCTCCCCAGACTTGGAATTATAGGCACACATTGCCATTCCTGAACTTTATATCCCTTGCTCTTTATGTACTTGGCTTTTATTCTGTCAGGTACTGGAAATCTGAAATCAGCTCTTTATGTTTGCTCAGTAGGCATCATATCAAGTGAGGCAAAGGCCCAGTTCCCTCATTCTTGCATGATGCCAGTGCAGCCTTAGTTCTGCAGGCATGGGAATGCTGCAACCAATGCACATTCTGTTACCCTATTCACTGTCAGTGAGTGCTGCTAGAACATTCTACTTTCTGCTCTATGCTACTGTGGGCTGGCAATTGCAATGTTTTCACTATATATACAACTTCTCTGATCTTAAAAAAAATATGATTGTTTAATTGTGGAACACAAAGAACCAATAGTTTCCTAGAACTTACAGGTATTCTGTGTCTTATTCTCATAGCCACGATACAAAACAAAAACAAAAGTAAAAAAACAACAACAGACACAAAACTAAAACCTGACCAAAGCAACTTTAATGGAGAAAACATAATATAGTTAGCCACAATTCCTGGTTCCAGTCCATCATTGTGGAGAAGTTAAGGTTAAAGGAGCCTGAAGCTGCTAGTTGCTTCCATAATCAAGAGAAGAGAAAGAACAGATGTGTACATGTTTGTATAAGTACACTTTTGACTTGGTATACACCAACTTACAGGGTGGTACCACCCACCTTTAGGCTATAATATATTCCCACATCAATTAAGGTAACCAAGATAATCCTCAACAGACATGCTCTCAAGCCAACATAATCTAGATAGTCCTACACTTTTCAGAACATTCCAGACTATGCTAAATTGACAGTTAAAGCTAACTGTCACAATGTGTTGTCATCAAATTTGTGTATCTTTGCCTTGTATTCTGTTCATTTTTAAATTTTTTGTTTTCAATTTCTGGCTTGACTTACATTCTAAAAAATTAAAATAATTTTGGATCATTATTAGGAGATAATTTCTAACCATTTCTGAAATGGTCCTGAATATACTTTTGTCATTTGCATAGTATATTTATGTGAAACAATATTGATGACTGTTACGTTTTATATTGCCATATAATGAGGAGGGAGAAAGTAACTTGTTGGGCCTTGCCAAGATGTTCCCCTGAGAAATCATAGCATAGGACAGGCCTATAAAGAAGATTTATTATGAGAGGAAGGGAGGGGAGTAGGGACCTGGAAAGGGGTGGAGCCAGAGAAAAGATGAGGACAGGAAGAGAGAAAGAGAGGAAGGGAGGAAAAGAGGAAGAAAGGAAGAAAAAAGAAAGAAAGAGAGAAAGAAAGAAAGGAGAGTAGAAAGAAAGAAAGGAGAAAAGAAAGAAGAGAGGAAGAGACAGGTTAGCAATAAGGAGAGTAGAAGAAGAAAGAGAGAGTAGGAGAAGAGAGAGAGTAGGAGAAGAGAGAGAATAGGGAAAGAGAGAGAGCAGGAGAAGAGAGAGAGCGGGGCAGCAAACAGTCCTGTAAGTTGCCATGCCTGGCTACAGATGATAATGTAAGCTGTTTTAGTTCCTGAAAGATGCCTAGTGGATTTGTCTGTAAGACAATAGGACTAGAAAATAAAATATTCATCAACTCTGAAAACTATTAAGCATCTTTATGTATTGTCATGTCAAATACACTATTCAATTGATACTCTCATGGGCATTGTGCCTGTATAACACATTTAGAAATACAAGGCTTAGACCCAGTCCTTTAACTTTTTTAACTGATTTGGGATGATTAGCCTGTGAGTTAAGGGACTATAGCAAATTCATGACTTTGAGTTTATTGTTAGGGTGTTTTCTATATTTTATTTAGAAATAGCTGAGAGGAGTTAACAGACAACAGTCCAGGTTACCTTACATGGATAGTTGGATTTCAAAACATCAGAAATCCATTGAATTGACATCACAAATATTTCTATATTAATGTTCATTTTGATTAGAGACCTGTCTGCTCCTGACAGCTTCCTGTCTTGGATTCTAAGAAGAAACTGAGCATCCTTGGAGTTACTCCAGTTGTGGTGAGACAGTCACTAGGCAAGAATTGCCTCTCTCCATCTACAGACAAATTACTGTCCAGAAAAGGACACACATGCAGAATAGTCGACTGATTATATCTGCCTAGACAGAGTAATCAGCCCTTAATAATTCTGCATCACTAAGGTCTGTCAGATGATTCTGGGCCAGAAGGCTGAACATTTGATGCTCCAATGTTCAGTAGTATAGGGGCTCTATACTACTATATATGTTCAGTGGTCTCTATAAATTGGCTAAGTTTTAGAAGCTATGCTTAGTGCTTCCCATAACTTCAGTTAACTCAGTCATTCTGGATTTCTGACGGGGTTGAAGACCTATAGTCTCATAGCCAATCCTGGCTATTTACCTTGAGAGAAAAGATCTGAGTGGATGGTTTTCAGCTGACATTCATTCTAAAGCCAAGAAAAAAGCCAGGTTCAAAACTAAGTGTTTTAGTGAAGAGAGATGACAGAGGTTCTGGTTAGTCAACAAAATGATGGACTGGGTATTAAGACTATCTTGTACCTCACTGGTACAAATAGGAATAATTATGCTTTAATTGTATTTTGAGAGAAAAGTTTTATTTTAACAGGAAGGGTAATATGTAGGAGGAGCTAAGAGGGAAGGAGCACCGAGAGGAAAAGATGGAGTAAGGAGAGGAGAAGATGAAGTAGATGAGAAGCTAGGTAATGAGAGAGAGAAAGAGAGAGAAAGAGAGAGGGGGCATGGAGGCAGATGTTCACGTGTCTCCAACAGTCAAAGATAGTTTATATATCTAGGTTGGGTATTGGGCTACACTTCTGATTGAGCATTACCATACTTATAAAGCCTTTGATTAACATTAAAAAAAATTGTATAAAAGCAAAATGGAAAAGGGGGCACAGAATAGGCGTTTTCTAGGGAGGAGAAATGGGGAAAGGGGATGGTATCTGAAATGTAAATAAAATATCCAATAAAAAAAAATACACTATTCAGGCAAAAGTTAGTTAATTATGTAAAAAAGAAAAACAACAATCTTATTTTATGCACATTTATTTTAGTCTTTAATAAATGATAATATATATATATATTAAATAATTATTTTTAAATAAAAAGTTTTATGGTTTATTATCAGAAAATGCTTGAGTTATATGCCTAGAGTTGATAAAATTTCTCTAGTGAAAAGAGACTTTGAATGGAAAAAATATAATAAGTTTTGATCTATGGAATGAAAACCATAATCCCTATCTGTAGCATATATTTCATATAAATTCATTAAATTAATGAATATTAATTATCAGAATTATGAACTAATGAATAATAATGAGCAAAATGCTAGATGCAGTGTTTGATACTTAAAGTATATTAACTATTACCTCCCATTTCACAACAATATCTCAAGCCAGTTAAATAGTCAGGGTTTCTAGAGCCAAGTCTTCTTACGATAAAGAGAGAGCTTTATAAATTCTATCAAAAGCACTAAAACCTAGCACCATACTCATTCATGGAGAGATGTGCTGTATACCTGTTCTATGCTAAGCACCTTACCCTTGACTCTCCCTATGATCCCTGAAGGTGACTATTTCAGATTAGTACCTTCTTGTCAGTTCTAAAACTGAAACCTGGAACTAGTTACCCATTTACTGGGTTTATTGATATAAGATGCTTCAGAAGTTAAAATTTGGCTTGATTTGAGACATTATATTTATTCGTAGACTTTATCTATTTAAAGTGAACATTAATCTGATACATTATATAGGTATTAGTAGGTTTACTATCGGAACATTGCCTCAAATCCATTTAAAATGTTAATATATATTTTTAGATTACTAGGTAACAAGCAATGCTTGTACTGCATTGATTTCTGGGCATTTGGAATTCCCAAACCCTTTTTAAGGATAATAGAAAAGATTTATAATTAAATTTTGGTGACAATTATGCATGTCTGTCAATTTATACATTGTCAATGAAGTAAACACTTTACCTATGTGAATGCGGTGGTGTAAAAAAATTGCACCTTAATAAAGATATCTTCAAAAAACTAAAACGTATCAGCAGAGTTATTAGGAACATTAAGTTTAATAAGCTGCATTTGCAGGCTTTCAGGACTAATATCCCAATCACTGTGCTCTTTGCCGATAAGTGGGTTTGATTTCTGATGCTACAGATATTAAACTGGCAGGTTTTTTTTTTTTTTTTCGCTAAAGTAAGAGAATATAACAATAGAGACTGAGAAGAAACAAAATTAATAAAAAGAATTTGTAAAAATTGCAACATTAAAGAAAAAGTCAACATATCATTTCCCTTATAAACTGCTTCTGAGTTACACAGTCTTGAAGACCTTTTTTTTTTTTTTTTGCCTCTGAGCATCCACAGAGTTCTATAAATCTACAGTGAAGCTTAATTCTCACGAGTCATCTGTATTATTACAGAGCTGTAAATTTGCTGACAGCAAGGACAGATAGTATCCAGTTTTCCCACTGTTCAGGGTACACAAATGATGCCTAATTGGTTTGATATGTATCTAAATTACATTAAACAACTTCCTCAATAAAATTTTATAAATAAAAACACTTTACTTTTCTATATTACAAATTAGTCCATCTGTTCTCCAAACTTTTGATTAAGGGGTTGGAGGCCAGCGTTGTAACATCATGTAGCAGCAAGGCCAACCAAAGGTTCAAGAGCTACACTGTTCTCAGTGAAACAATTCCCAGGGAAGAGGGCGTTCCAGTCGGTTTGTCAGATGTAGAATCCAGAGCTTTATCTGCTTCACAGGAAGATATAGTGATTGTGGTACAGTATTAACACGTATATCGTCTCAACATTAAGAAAATAAAGATTGTCTAACATATTTGGAAACAGTCACTCTCTGCATTAGAATGTTTAAAATCTGTTTTCTGAAGTAACTGAAGTACTCAAAACTATTAGGGCCTTGTCTCTTATAATAGTCATATAATAGTAACTATATTCAATACTTAAAATTAGCTGAGCTAGTCAAGAATACAAAGGAAAAAAAACCACAACTCAGAAATGTTTATCAACAATTCGTTTTCTGATTTTTACACAACTCTTTAACAAATTATATATCCAAAACAAAACAAAACAAAACAAAATCTTCTTTTGCCATTATGTGAGGCTGTACGAGATTTGAAACTCAATAAATACAATACAATCTAGTTTTCTGGGAGAGATCAAATTTTAAATTTGTCTTCCTTTTTATTCCTAAAGCCATTTCAGAAGAAAGATGGATGGATTCCTCTTTGGTTTTTTTTCCCTGTCTGTTTGTTTTTAATTTGTTTTGACACTAGACTGTGAAAAGTTGTTATTCATTCTTGACATGTGGAAAGCAGTCAGGTGTCTTTGCTGTTTTAGACAGCATCTGTTCTGCTGTCCAAAGACAATACAACATTAATATCTCTATTACATGTCTTTGCATGTCAAGCTAATCCCACCCAGAAGTGCAGGTGCAAGGACAGACTTAGCTTAGTTTTACAAAGCATGTCCATATGTAAGTGTGAGAAGGTGTGTGTGACTGCATGCAAAATAAAGACAGCCTCTCATAAAACATATACTCCCAAGGTAATTTGCAAGAGCACTAATATTAAACTAAAAATCACAATTCAGGCAGAATTTTCTTAGTTGTCTGTCAAACCCATTTACAGTTCATTTAGTGTAATTTAGTTCTTGTTGTTGTTGTTTTGTTTGTTTGTTTGTTTGTTTGTTTTCAAGACAGGGTTTCTCTGTGTAGCCCTGGCTGTCGTGGAACTCACTCTGTAGACCAGGCTGGCCTCAAACTTGCCTGCCTCTGCCTCCCAAGTACTGGGATTAAAGGCGTGCGCCACCACCGCCCGGCTGTAATTTAGTTCTTACTGCAGGAAAATCAAAACTTTTGAAGGACAGATGAAACTTTCATGATTAACTAATTCTAAGATGGGAATAAAATTCTTGCAGCATGTAGCCAGTGATTGTCTTTTTTTCCAACTCAATATTTAAAAGTATCATAAAATACTGAGAAATATCATATATATATCATATATCATATATATATATATATACATTTATACACACACACACACACAGTAAATTTTAAGTAGTTTGCTAAACAGCTTTGGCACTAGTAGACAGAAGGCAGAGTTGTGCTGACTAGTGACATTATTCTTTTAGAAGCCATGTCATTATAAAGCCACTTATGGCATGCCTTGTTTGGGTTTCTTTAAAGTATGAGAACTTAGAAAATGCTTAAAATTCCATCCCAGTACAGAAGCTTTCAAAGGATTAAGTTTCTCATTCTAACTTGGTAGCTTAAAAGATCCTTAGTTTATATAGATCTATTAATTCCCCTACACATTAATTTTGTGGATTTATGAAGAGCTTCATAAAGGTGTGAATTTTAATAGTTCTGAGAAATAGAATAAACCCAGGCTGGAGAGGTGGCTCAGTAGTCAACAGCACTGACTGCTCCTGCAGAGGACCCAGGTTCAATTCTTAGTATCCCCATGATGACTTAAAACCATATATCAGTCTGGTTCTGGAGGATTTGATGAGCACTTCTGACATTCGTGGGCACCAGGCATTCACCTAGTGCACAGACATACATCCATATAAAATATCTATACACTTCAGATAGTAAATAAATCTCAATAAAGTTTAAAACTTAAAGCAAACATCTGCTTCTGAAAAAAATAAAATATGCATGCTTTTCCACAGTTTTCTCTGAGCTCAATTAAAGTCCTTGGAAATCACATAAGACAAGCATAAAAAAAAGCTTAAATGGTAGAGAAAGGAGGCTGTCTATTTAGAGATCCTGGGATATAAGGAATGACACAGGAGTGAGTTTTTGTGATTCTTCTAGGAACATAAGTATATATGCTGTGTAAATCACACTGTACAAAACAAGTTGATCACTTGGAAAGATCCATTAACACAGACAACAAAAATCTCTACTGGAGCCTCATTTCTTTGGCCAGAAATATAAAGAAAAGAGCAGCTAGCAAGACAGAAAACATTCAGTAAAATTTCCTGACACACAGAAATAACTGTGCCATCCCTCCATTTGTGCTAGCAAAAGCCCAGTGGGGAGCTAGATTTACCCCTTCATAGGGCTCCAGATTTTAGATGCTAGTCTAGAAGGTGTTACAACTCTAACATCCTCTGTCAGCATGCTGCCAAAGACTTAGCAGAAAAGCAGTACTACCTGCCTGATGGTAATGACACCTCATTGCCTGAGGTGGCAATGGAAGAGATTTAGGGACCCAAGAGCCTCTGCTCTATCTATCTGGCAGTAACAAGACACTACCCCAGCTCTGTGTTGGAATGATACCCAAGGGAGCTAGTATAGCACAGAGCTTTACTATTGTCTCAGTGAGCCAGAGGCTGCACATTTCTCCTGTCAATGAGGATACACCAAGAGCCAAGCCACACCACCCCTTCCCAGACAGGATCACATGGCTGGAGGCCAACACAAATCCCAGCTTTATCAGTTAATAATTACGAGATTCTTTCTAAGGTGTTAAGTGGAAAACCCAGTTCTTCCCTCATTTGCCTAAGATGAGCTATGAAACTTTTCTCTCTCCACAGTGTTGTCAGAGGAAGACTATATCAAGATATAAATGAAATCCATAGTCTCTTGACATATTACATCAAGTTTACTCATCAGACCACAAGGAAGAGCTGCAAATAAATGAACATAAAATTGTGACTATTAACATCAAGGGAGGGAGCGTATGTGCTGGATTCTCTCGAAATGACTTTAAAATAGTATTATAACATGATTTCCATTATTTTAAGATAGTATACAAATGAGTAAATAGGAAAAAAATCACAAAGGAGAAAATAGAAAGACGAGGCAAAGAAATGGAACATTTGTGTCACAACTGAGAAAGTCAATACTACTGTGCATTCGATACTAATTTTCATTGAAGACCAATTCAAACATCGGAGCACTGAAAGTAGCGACATACTCTTGTAATTCCAGAACTAGGGAGCTTTAGGGAGGAGGATCACAAGGTGTACTCCAGGCTAGACTACTTAATAGAAAAGAGGGGAGGAGAGAAGAAAAAGAAATAAGAGGGGGATGGAAGACTAGAAGATCTGAATAAAACTGTAGACCAAAACATAACACAGATATCTGGAGACCTTTCTACCCAGCTGTTTCTCACAACACATCCATCAAGTTCACACAGATCTTTTCCCAGGATATATTATGCGTTGTGTAAGTCATACAACAAACCTCACCAAATTTAAGACTAGACTAAGGCCAGATTTTGTGTGTGATCACAATGGATTGAACCTGAAAATTTCCCATATATGTTATGTGTCATGTAAACATGCTTGAACAGCAGCCTACCTCATGAGAACCTCTATCTTTTAAGATATACGTAACCTAACTATGCCTCAAGGAAAAGCTTTATCTCTTGGGAAATATCAAAATTAGCAGAAAGACTTTACAAAGATCAAGCAGAGAATAAAAAAAATACAATTGTTAAAAATCACTACAGCTGAGAGAGACGGCTTTTTGAAAAGATAGGGAAAACTGCCATTTAGCTAGACTAAGAAAACAAAGAAGATTGAATAATCAAAATCAGCAGTGAAATATGAGAATTTATTACTGCCCCAGCAGAAATAAAAAGATCAAAGAAGACTCTGATGAAATTATGAATCAATAAACAACCTAAAAACGGATACGTTATTAGAAACATATAAACCAGCAAGTAAACAATGAAGAAGTACAAAATTTTAATAAAATTACAATTAGCATGTAGTTTGAATCAATAAACCCAAAGTTAAGAAGAAAAGAAACTTGTCAGATCTGAAACAAATGAGTTTTAGCAAAAAATTATTCAATGCCAATCCTTAAATGCTTCCAATAGATGGAAAAGAAGGGAATACTTTCAAATGCAGATTAGGAAGCATGTCTCTGATACT
This sequence comes from Rhabdomys pumilio, assembly GCA_030674055.1. Lineage (NCBI taxonomy): Eukaryota > Metazoa > Chordata > Mammalia > Rodentia > Muridae > Rhabdomys > Rhabdomys pumilio. The sequence goes on from JANHMN010000012.1 coordinate 43,589,365, forward strand.
AAAACTAGCCTACATAAAAGGAAACTACAGAGCAGGATCCCTGGTGAATGTAAACACAAAACTCCTCTGCAAAATTAATAAACAAAAAACAACAAGATAAAGAAATCATATGACATGACCAAATACATTTCATTCCAGCAATTTTTTTTTCATTCCAGGAATTTAAATGTAGCTTAATACATAACAGTCAATAAATATGGTGCGTTACTTCAGCAAATTAGTAGATAAAAAAATCAAATGATCATCCCTTTATATGGGGACAGATAGTGCTTGACCAAAGAACACTCATTCACAATAAAGTATCTTTATCAATGAAGAGCAAAAGAAGCTATCTTAACATAGTACGTGAAAGGGAAGAACAGACCAATCAATTATCCTACACAAGGGTGACAAACCTTATATCCTTGTTCTTGAACTGAAGAGTTACTACTTGTAAGATGTCTATACTACCTCAAGTATCTATAGATTGAATGTGTTCTTTATCATATTAAAATGACATTATTTTCAGGGGAAAAAATTTCTCTCACACATTTTGTTGTTTTTGTTCTTGTTGTTTTGTTTGGTTTTTTTTGCAGGGTTGGGATTAGAGGAAGCTTCAGATTGAATGCAAACTCTGGGAATGATACAAATGTACTCTACCACTACCAAGTATCCCTGTCTATTTGTCTTATCAAGGAATCTTAAGACTCACATGGGCAAAAACCAGAAAATCCGTCTTGAATGAAAGTACAAAACTGAAAGCATTAATATCCTCATATTGTTCCTCGCTCTGTTGGGTTTCTACCTCCCAGCAGCCTCTGGGGAGAAGGTCTCTCTGGGCGTGACCATACTGTTAGCCATGACTGTATTTCAGCTGATCGTGGTAGAGATCATGCCAGCCTCAGAAAATGTCCCTCTGATAGGAAAATACTACATAGCTACCATGGCTTTGATCACCGCCTCCACAGCCCTTACCATCATGGTGATGAATATCCACTTCTGTGGGGCTGAGACCTGACCAGTGCCACACTGGGCCAAGGTGGTCATCCTGAAATATATGTCCAGGATCTTGTTTGTCTACGATGTATGTGAGAGCTGCCTCAGCCCCCCGCCACAGCCAGGAGCCAGAACAAATCTCGAAGGTTTATAGCAAACTCCCAGCGTTCAACCTGAAAACATCCAGAAACAAAGACCTTTCCAGAAAGAAGGAAATGAGCAAACTCTTAAAGAATGATCTGGGATACCAGGGTGGGATCCCCCAGAATACTGACAGTTATTGTGCACGCTATGAAGCACTGACAAAAAATACTGACTACATTGCCAAGTGCCTCAAAGACCACAAGGCCACCCACTCCAAGGGCAGCGAGTGGAAGAAGGTAGCCAAAGTCATAGACCGTTTCTTCATGTGGATTTTCTTTGCTATGGTGTTTGTCATGACCATTTTGATCATAGCGAGAGCTGATTAGGAGGAAAGGGGAGGAGTGAGTTGGTAAACAGATATTTGGAGAAAAATCAATAAAATTCATCTGTAATCTGCCCCCCCCAAATAATATCTGATTTCAAAATATAATAGAAATATATTAGTAAAGTCTACTGATCCTACCAAGACAGATAGCAAACTGTATGCATATACTTGGCTGTTTTGAGACTACCAAGTATTTACCAATGAGGGTTGATCCCATGCGGCTAAGTCTTCAAATGCTAAATTTTTACAAGATCCGGTTGCTTCCCCTCCCAAAGACAAGCAAATTCCTACGTAAAACAGTCTTTGTTGTGTAAACCTTGCTCCTAAATTTAAAGTTTTTGGTTAAATGAAAGTGGCTACAGACAATTACTTGAGAGAATAGAATTAGGCCAAGTTTCAGTTACCAGGGAGGGGTTTCCACTGGTAGGGACCAGCAGGGTGGAGGAGGAGAAAGCTGAAGGAAAGAAAAAAAGGTCCCCTTGAGGCCTGATGAGTCATGCATACAAGGCCAGGAGAGGTGGATTCTGAGGACAGGCTAACGGAGCAGAAATAACCCAGAAGAGACTTCAAACAACAAGTACCTGGGACCTCTCCTGGGGAATTAACAGTCTATCTAGTATATAGAAAAATAGAGCATGTGTAATTTGCCCAGTAATTGTGGTAAAGCTGATTAAAAATTCCAAAGGACTCTGTCTAGGATATTGGAGTGGGGGTACTGACCCTGTCATATTAATAACTAATAAAATTATTAAATAGAATTTAAATACCATTTACAATTCACAACAAGAAGAGAATACTTCCAACAAACTTTCTAGAGTAACCTTGGTGTTCACACACACACACACACACACACACACAAATGAAGTTAGACTCACATTACATGTAAAAAACAATTGAAAACGTGATTGAAGATTTAAATGTAGGAGATGACATAGTACAATAAAAAGAAATCATAATGAAGTATCTTCATCTGATCCTACTACAGCTGTAAACAGTAACTTAATAAACATATGAGATGATCTCTAATTAAAAAGCTTCTACACAACAAAGAAAATATTTCACATATGAAAAGTACAACTAGCTGAGTGAAAATCATGTTTAAAAACCGTACACATAAGTGATGAATTTCTGAAGTATATAAAGGACTCAAATGCATTAGCTATAAATAAAAACCTCATTATGTCACCAATCATCAGATAAACATAAATTAGCACAACAAAATATTGAATTGTATCTGTATTTCTATACACACACACACACACACACACACACACACACACACACATATATATATATATATATATATATATATATATATATATATATATATATATATATACATATAAGTATATAGAATTTCATTTATATGATGCATGTAAAACAGTAAAATTCCCCTCACAATAAAATAGAGAACTGAGTTTCATTTCTCAGATCTATGTAGAAGTGGAAGGAGGGAATTAAGTCAATAAATCAGTCCTCTCATTTCCACATGTACACACACACCCATGCACACACACACACATATACACACATACACATATACATAATTAACATGAACACATAACAACAATCAAAATAAGCATTAAAGAAGAAACATTCTATTAGTAAATTAAGAGTGCCTATATTAATATCACCTTATGTAGAAAAGGAAATATTACTAAATACTGAGAGGTAAATTGTACAGTTATAACCTCATGATCTATTTAGAAAATACAATAGCCCAAAAAATTGCTGCATAGCAATCCACAGAACTCTGAAGGTAGTTACTAGAGCAGAAAACAGAAAGGCCAGTTCAAAGCTATAACTCAAGCTTTAAAACTTTATTTTTTTCAAACCGTTGTGACTGAAACTAGAAAGTCAGTAAAATAACAGAACAAGATCATTAACAATGAAAATGAATATTCCTATCCTAGGACCCACAGAACACATGACAGAGAATATCATGGACTGTAAAGCAAAACCTTCCAAATTTAATGAATTAAAATGACATACACTGTATTCTCTGGCCATGGTGCAGTAAGCCTAAAAATTGATAATGGAAAGATAGAGAAAAGAACTACATATTTCTAAATAAACCATGGGCAATGAGAAAGCTTCAAAGTGGTGTGTACTGAATGAACGCAGACACACAGGATCTAAAGTGTGTGGACTGTTTCTACAATACTGTCGAAGGAATGTCACAGTGCTGAATACTTTTATTAGAACTGAGAAAAGATGTAAAAGAGAAAACCACAAATTTAAAATACATAACTATGAATTCAGAATAACCTAAGTATTCTTACTATCCTATTGCAATCTAAAGGATACTTTGCTCAAAGCCAAGACTCAGTTGGATCTATAACTATCTCCTTTGCCATCTTAAACTCTGAGTCAAGTATCTGCTCAGTTGCACACACCTTGTTTATTCGTCTAAGAACTGCCTGAAATTCTGTAATACTGGTATATTAACCTGAATCTTTCTATGCTGTCTCATCCCCCAGATTAAAGATAAGAGTGATTTTTTCCCCCAAGCTTTCCAAAACAGCAAGTCTTGAGGGCATATGAAGCCATGATGAGAACTCAGGATGTCCTCACTCAGGCAGGAGTCATTATGACAAGTCCCTACAAGGCAGTAATCAGCTTATGATGAACAGCAAATTGTCCCCTCAAGCAATCAAACTTTCTCTGGAGTCATCTGTCCTCCTACAGACAGATCTGAGACAAGGATAGAAAACCACAGCTCCATTAGAACTGCTGGAGAATGCAGCTATGCAAACCTCTTCCTTGCTTTCATCCTTGATTCTTCCACACATGTACCTAAAGGTCACACTGGTGTCCAGAGAACAGGGCTTAAGATGCTAGCCCCTGCCGGGCGGTGGTGGCACAAGCCTTTAATCCCAGCACTTGGGAGGCAGAGGCAGGCAGATTTCTGAGTTCGAGGCCAGCCTGGTCTACCGAGTGAGTTCCAGGACAGCCAGGGCTACACAGAGAAACCCTGTCTTGATAAACCAAAAAAAAAAAAAAAAGATGCTAGCCCCTTGTTTATTTCTGGCAATAATACTGAACAATACATATTTCCCTGCTTCATAATTACTCCATGATTTTAATTGGCAGAGACTGGTCTGATAACATTCCCACAAGGTCAGGTCTCTGCTCTGTGAATCTGGTAATACTATAAATTGTTACTGATTTTCATATGTATATGACTATGAGAAGGAAAAGGTTATTGGTTTCTTGAAGATTTCAATGTGTATATGCACACAAATACACACACACACACACACACACACACACACACACACACACACACGTACCACACAAAGAAGTACCTACCATATAGCAGTTACAAAATTGGGGCAAAGTGGAACAACCTATTTAAAATTGCAGCCCTGGCTTTCATCTGGTACACACTTCTTATGTTATCTAACTCCCATTCTGTTCTTTTTTTTTATTGGATATTTTATTTACATTTCAGATGCCATCCCCTTTCCCCATTGCCCCTCCCTAGAAAACCCCTATCCCATGCCCCCTTTTCCTTTTTGCTTTTATACAATTTTTTTAAATGTTAATCAAAGGCTTTATTAGTTTGGTAATGCTCAATCAGAAGTGTAACCCAATACTCAACCTAGATATATCAACTATCTTTGACTGGTGGAGACACGTGAACATCTGCCTCCATGTTCCCCCTCTCTTTCTCTTTCTCTCTCTTTCTCTCTCTCATCACCCAGCTTCTCCTCTACTTCTTCTTCTCTCCTTACTCCTCCTCTTCCTCTCAGTACTCCTCCCACCTTAGCTCCTCCTACATATCACCCTTCCTGTTAAAATAAAACTTTTATCTCAAAATACAATTAGATCATAATTATGCAAATTTGTACCAGTGAGGTACAAGATAGTCCTAATACCCAGTCCATCACTTTGTTGACTAACCAGAACCTCTATCATCTCTCCTAACTAAAATACTTAGTTCTGAACCTGGATTTTTCCATCCTGTTCTTAACACATATATTTTTTAATTTAGTTTCTTAGCTTTCTTTTCCTTTTGAAAACTGGAAGACTAATCAAAACTTAATAGGGTCAGTCATTGTAAGATGTGGAAAGCATAAATTTCATCTATCAAAATATGGAACAGTGATTGTCAAAGTATGATTTGTATCATACTAATAAAATAACTGTATATTCTATTCATCTTACTTCTAACTGCTTGTCTGTCTACTATCTATCATCTATCTAACTATTCATCTATTATTTGTCTATTGACTATCTATCTATCTATCTATCTATCTATCTATCTATCTATTTATTGTTGGGGATTGGTTCTAATGCTTAAAAAACTTAAAGGAGATTTTTTTTTTTTGCCTCTCATTTCCAGATGCCTCCTGTTGAAAAATGATCTAAGCCGGGTGGTGGTGGCGCATGTCTTTAATCCCAGCACTTGGGAGGCAGAGGCAGGCGGATTTCTGAATTCGAGGCCAGCCTGGTCTACAGAGTGAGTTCCAGGACAGCCAGGACTACACAGGGAAACCCTGTCTTGAAAAACCAAAAGAAGAAGGAGAAGAAAAAGAAGAAGAAGAAGAAGAAGAAGAAGAAGAAGAAGAAGAAGAAGAA
>JANHMN010000012.1:43595402-43615439 GCA_030674055.1 Rhabdomys pumilio
AAGAAGAAGAAGAAGAAGAAGAAGAAGAAGAAGAAGAAGAAGAAGAAAGAAAGAAAAGTGGTCTAGGAATGGACTCATGTGAGGATAATTCTGAGTGCTGGTTAGAAAACTCTAAGAAATCAAGACAAGAATCTTGTGACCTCAATTTCTTAACAAATACAAATTGTTCTTAGATTATAATTTTATGACACTCCTAGAGACAGACAGGAGTGAATTCTCTTCAGATTACTTATTAAAACTGGCTATCATTATTTGTTTATAAACTTCTATGGAAAAACATGACTTGCCCACCACATGTGACTTGCCCTTGGGATTACACGTTTTATTCATGCAACTCCTCTTAACCCTCAGAGTATAAATTGTCTGATGCTCTGAATAAAGTTGGTTATTGGATGAAACTTTAGTCTGCCTCATTTATCAGCTCCATTCTCTGAGATCACACTGCCTCTAGAGTGGTAATTAGCCTCTCATGGCTGAATCAACATGCGGCTGTTCGACAGAACAGTCAGGTGTCAAGGAAAGAAAAAGGAAATTGAGATAGGTTACAGAGCCTCAAGGCCCAGCCCTAGAGATGTACTTCTGTAGAGTGAAAAATTATGAAAATCATTTTTATAGAATAAAAGTATATAGATTCTTCTTAAGTTCTTTTAGGGACAAGGGAATTTTCTTTGAAACAAGCCAGGCCAGTTTCAGGAACTGGCTGTAAAGAATGAAAATCATCCAGGTGGAGAAACACAATGACCGGGCTGTGGCTCTGTGGCTGAGCAAATGAGAAATAGTTAATAAATAGCTGGTAAATGACAGGTAGGACACAGTGATGGTAAAACCACATTTTTGAGAAGAATGAGTGTACAAAGTAATTCTTCGCAACTATAAACCATTTAGGGTGGGTTTCTCTGGAATGTTTACTATTCTTATGTTATGTATCCTTGGTAACCCCTCACTCCCTCCTCCCTCCACTGGTTTGTGGTTTTATGCTTTAAAAGACCCCTTAGCCCATCACTCTGGGCCAAACCCTGCTCTTGAGAGAGAGCTCGAGGTTGGACCACCGGCCAATTTCCCTAATAAAGCCTCTGCTGCTTGCATCCAGGTACGGTGTCTTGGAGTTTGTGGGTGTTTGCGACTTCCCGAGACTTGAGTAAGGGTCTCCCGAATTTGGGAGTCTTCACTTCCTCTAGCAAAGCCCACCTCCTAAAGGTTCTGAAACCTTCCCAAACAGTGCCTCCAACTCAGAAGCAAGCATTTAAACAGAAGAGCCCCTGGGGGACATTTTCTACTTAAACACAACACTGTTTATTCTGTTCTAGTCTGTTCTGTGTACCAGATAGCACATTATACGTTAAAGATAAATCAGCTACTGAAAGACCCCCGAGGGGACCCTACCTCCAGTCTGGACCGGCGCTTACCCACGGACACACGAGAGAGACCTCCTTGATGCATTTGCATAAGGTAGTTTAATAGCAAGGGCCCTTGGGTTGAAACCCGTCCCACGCAGGAGACAAGGGATTTCAACCCCAGAGGTGGGGGTGGGTAGGGGGGAGGGGGCGGGGATGGAGAGGGAGTGGGGGGGGGCTATTTACGGGTAGGGGTAGGGAAAGGCGGGAAAGTTTGGCGCGGTTACACACGATTGGTTATTTCAAATATCAGCAACTTGCAGAGGTGGCAGGATGGCTAGTTAGGACTTGTCTGGGCATGCCTTTTTATTTTTCTTTGTGGCCAGGAATGTCTTCCTGCTTTGGGCCTACCCCACCCACAGGTGGATTTTCTTCCCTGAGGCTTGAGGAATGTATCCTGGGGCAGTGAAAGGCCTGGAATCATATATTCAGTTCTGCTTTCTTGGAACTAGTGAGCCTGTATATATTTTATAAAATGGTCTTTATAATTTTTTACTCTACAATACAACTGTCTTTTCTTCCCCCCCCCCCCAGACAGGGTTTCTCTGTGTAGCCCTGGCTGTCCTGGAACTCACTCTGTAGACCAGGCTGGCCTCGAACTCAGAAATCCGCCTGCCTCTGCCTCCCAAGTGCTGAGATTAAAGGCGAGCGCCACCACCGCCCGGTCAGATACAACTGTCACTAGTAACCTCTCTGAATTTAGTAGATATGTCATTTCTCTTTTACCTTAATAAGTTTTACAAGATTTTCAACAAACATCAACCTCATTAAGCAGATAAAAGGAAAAGGTGATTATTAGCCTTGGGCATTGCTCTTCTAACCTTTCAGAAGTCAGTGCAAAAAATAGATTGTGGGGGAGAGTGGAGTGTCACATGCTGGTAAACCTAACAATTTTAAGGGTCTTGCAGAGGTTTGAATGTAAATTTGATGCCAGTCTGGGCTACAAAGTGAGACCTTCTCTTAAAAAAACCAAAGAAATGGAGGTAGCTCTCAGCAGTAGAACACTTGTCTCATGTAGAGCATGGTCTGAGTATTGAAAATTCAAAGGACATTCATGGAGGACATATTCTCCGAATTTTATGATTCCTCTGGTAAAAGTAAGGCCCCCTACTTATAAGCTACTCTCTAAAATGTCAAGTTTTTAAATTCTAATTTTTAACATTAATTTTTTCTCTTTCTGTGTTTCTGTCTCTCTGTTTCTTTCCCTGCCTGCCTCCCTCCTCTCTCCCCCCTCTTCCTCACCTCTCCCTCTCTCTCTTTCTTTCTCTCTCTCTCTCTCTCTCTCTCTCTCTCTCTCTCTCTCTCTGTGTGTGTGTGTGTGTGTGTGTGTGTGTTTGCGCGTACACATGCGGCACCTTTGTGAAGCTCAGGACAACTTGCTGGAGTTGTTTCTTTTCTACTGTGTAAATTCTGTGGATTAAACTGAGGCATTCAGCCTTACTTGCAACAGCTACAACCCACTGAGGAATCTTCCTGGCCTCTTGTAGCAGAATTCTATATTATAATACAGTGATAGAAGAAACTTCGTTCAGCTAAAATTTTCCCTATAATTTCAATAGATTTGGCATAAGCTAATAGAACTATTTCTCTTCCACATAGTTATTGCTGATAAGTATTGTTTCTTCAAATATTCTCTTCTGCCTTTTAGCAAAATAAATTCTTAACAGCGGGATTTCTTTAACGCTGGGTTACGGTAGTATGCCATTCACTTCTGTATCTCTTAGGATACCCGCGTCAAAACTTTCAAAGTACATGCATTTAATAAATACTGGCTAAAGACACTAATGAGTAAATGAGTGGTCACTTAGTATCTTTTTATATCTTTTTATATTAGTATCTTTTTATATTTTTAGGTTTAAAGCCATACTCTGGTTGCCGATTCTAGGAGGCACCATGCATCAGTGTGCAGTTAACTGAATATTAAGGGAAGAAAGAACAAAACTTGCAACAGAGTAAAAAGCATTTGCTGCAAGCAATCTCTCTCTCTCTCTCTCTCTCTCTCTCTCTCTCTCTCTCTCTCCTGCTCTCTCTCCTGCTCTCTCTCTCTCTCTCTCTCTCTCTCTCTCTCTCTCTGTGTGTGTGTGTGTGTGTCTGTGTCGTCTGCGTCGTCTGCGTCTGCGTCTGCGTTATTTTTCCCCCCAGCCATGCTGTGACAAGTGTGACAAGATAAAGCTGACAGCCCTGACTCTGTCTTGTTCCTGAATACTCTGGCACTCAGAGAAAAAAACTACTCTGGAAGCTAAGAACTTTGAACCCCTCCATGTGTCCAGGCAAATCTTTTCTTGTTATTTTATCTCCTAGAGGAGAACAACCAAGCACTCACAGAGAGAAAACTCAGACTGAATCAGAAAGTCTCTGATTCTGATTAGTGCAATAGGGCACTAATCTTGCCCTGTAAGCAGTGCTTCCTGACCCTATCACCTCTTCAGCATGTTTCAATGCTGATTAATTTCCTTGCATATTTGGAGACTTTCAAGCCACAGTAAGCTGTCCCAAATGAGCATTTTAAACTTTCAACATGGAGCGTCCCATACTTTCAATGAGATTTGGTGGGTTTTTACTGTAACAAGCTCCGTAGGGACTAGGTACTTGCTGTTGATGCTTAGTCAGTACTTTTAAAGCAAATGTGTGTCAGCACTGAAAGTCAGATTTGTAGCTTTTAAGTCTTCAAGAAGCATCAACTGACTTTTTTAGCTTTAAGCTAGAATACTGAACATTTCCACTGTAACCAAAGAGCAAGTTCTTAGGGATGTCATTTTTAACAGTGTTGTCGACGGCTCTAGCAATTATGGCTAACACTTATTTCGTACTTTTAAGAACATTCAAAGAACATCTTTGCTTATGTCCCAGGGTGAACTTTGAAGGAGAACGTTCACTTCCTCATCCATTTTACATAAAAAAAACTGAGGCTTAGGCAATTAAGCAATTTCCCAAGACTGTGCAGAAAGCAAGTGTAGAGATGCCCAAAAGGAGCCGTTGAGTTTAGAGTGCTTCCTTTTCACTGGCTTCCAACTCTCTGGGAAGTCTCACGGATTAATATGTTATCAAGTAATCTACTGATTACACAGACCTGTATCCAGGGTAAAGCCATCAACAGGAAGTACTTCAAAACTCAAAGTAGCATCTTGATTAAAAAAAAAATATATGCTATTACTCTTTTGATGGTCAAACAGTGTCAGACAAAAGCCATGACTACAAGTAGCCATTTGTAAAAGGCACAGGGCATCTCATCGTCCCCTCCCATGTACCTGAAGCTTCATACCCCAAGCTTCAGAATGCATAAGGACTACCTGGAGGCTTTCCAAATTTTCTGAGCATCTTTCCTGGAGCCAGTAAAGGTTCTGATGAATTCTGCAGACCTGAGAACACAATCTGCATTTTGCAAAGAAGTCTATCGTATATACTGGAGGGCATCCTCTGACTAGTTTAAAAAAAAAAAAAAAATATATATATATATATGTATTTTTCATAAATATGTATTTACATAAATATGTATTTTTTACTTTTGACTCTTAAAACTGCTTGTCATTAACATGGACAGCACTTCCTAAAGTACTTACTGAAAATGGCTGTCAGTTTTTATATGAACAAACAGCAGGTTCTGTTTTGGTAGAGATGGGCCAAGAACAAAACCCCACACCCAAATGCATATCCACCCTTGGCCCTCATACCTATGTCAATCTGATATATCTGAGGAACTTTCAAGGTGCTAGGAAGAACTTTTTACAGGAGAGACCATTTCTACAATTCAGGAAGAGAAGTGTTTGGAAAAGTGCCACCATTTCTTGCTTTCACTCTCAAGTTACCCTGATGGTTAGTTAGGAAGTGACTAAGGCTTGGAGTGGCACATCTTAAGGGTGGTTAGATTGACAACAGTAATAGCTGCCCTTAGGTGCAATCAGAATGGTAATTCCCATAACTGGGTGTGGGAGCTGGCACCTTTCTTCCTTAAAGGGAGGAAATTTCACTTTACAGTGTAGGTTCAGACATGTCTTCCAAAATTTTTGCCACTTGAATTTTCAGTTTTTTTTTTTTTTCCTGAAAACTCATGATGGAACTTGGGCCTTTGCATTATTCTAAAGATGTGAAATCAGGTCAATACCTGAGTAAAAAGACACTAATAAATTCTCAAAGAATCTAACAGGCCCAGAATTCCCCTCAAATTCCTTTCCTTCCAAATTGATTTCTAAACAGTAAATGGGTGTATGTCATTAGGAAAAAATATTCCCCCCCTTTAAAAAATAGTTATTAAGTACATACCATAGCTTCTAAATAATTTGGAAGATTTAGAATTTAATGTTCTTTTCAAAGAGATCCCAGTGTTTCTCTTGGAATGGGATTTTCAAGATTTCAGTGAACAGATTGGGAAGGCAGAAGGGAGCTTGTGAAATTGCATGCTTATTTTTGAGTCCATGGGCATTATTTTGGGAACAGAAGCAGTTTATTAAAAAAAAAAAAAAACAAAAAAAAACAAAAAAAAAAAACCAAATAGGAAGAAAGGTCTTTTTAACCAAGCAATTTTAGCCAATATAATCTCAAGTAAAAATGAGTTCATATTTAACAATTTACTCATTTCAAAGATGTAAAGTTTCTAAGTTTTATGAATTGATGACATGCCGGGCGGTGGTGGCACACGCCTTTAATCCCAGCACTTGGGAGGCAGAGGTAGGTGGATTTCTGAGTTCGAGGCCAGCCTGGTCTACAGAGTGAGTTTGAGTTCGAGGCCAGCCTGGTCTACAGAGTGAGTTCCAGGACAGCCAAGACTACCTGAGAAACCCTGTCTCGAAAAGCCCAAAAAAAAAAAAAAAAAAAAAAAAAAAAAAATTGATGACATAACCACAGACTTTCTAAGGAAAGTTATTGATTTCTTTTTACTTATAGTTTTAATTACATATTGACAAAGGACTATAAACATGTATATCATACAAGCTGTTGTTTAATATTTTATAGCAAGGTATACAGGTCTAATCAAGCCAGCCAACCCTCCCTCCCCTTAGACATTTGATATCTGTGATGACAAAGTTTGAAATATACCCTCCCAGTGACATGAACTATACTCAATTATTGTGATATTGAAGATTATTCTTGTGATGCAGGTGTTTAACCCATGTCTATAGCCAAGACATTATTGTTTATGAACAAACATATAAAGTCTAAAATTGTCCCCTCTGTCATTATGATTAAGGCAATTAAAATATCAAAAGACAATTACTTATCTTGTAGGATCCCCGAATAGCACTTTCTGCTTTTGTTCACTTATTTAAGAACATATTCTTTTTGATTAACACAGTAGCACTTAAGGATACTCTTATCCTTTTCTGTAGCCAGCATCTGAAATGCCCGAGTGAACAAGATGTCATTTGTCCTACATAAGGGATCTTCTAATCAGAAATGTAAGTGAAATGGGAGTTCACTCTTGAAAATTAAGTAATAATATAAAAATTAAGTTCTCATGTAATTACTCTGTAATTAAAGTAGCATGCCAAGATCCTATGCCAGACACAAGGATTCGTTTTCCATTTAAAATAATTGACCTAAGGTGGAGAGATGGCACCATTGTTAAGATCACTTTTTGCTCTTACAGAGCATGTGGGTTCAATGCCTAATGCCCAAATAACAGATTAAAACTGTCAATAACAACCTCTTCTGCTTCCATGGGCACCAAACACACACACACACACATACACACACACACACACACACACACACACACATACACACACCACTAAAACACAAAATAAATGTAAATAATAAAAACTAAAATAAATGATCCATGTGGTGATGTGGTGATCCCTTTAATCTGGAAATTAATTGTTAGTCAAATTATAATTGTTCACATTACTTATTTTTGAATACCTTCCTGACTCTGTGTGTGTGTGTGTGTGTGTGTGTGTGTGTGTATGGGTGGGTGAGGGTATGGTGTATTTGGTTTGCTCTTTTGAAATGATTTCAGCAGAAGCCTTGGTTGGCCTTGAATTCATGATTTTCCCAGCTTCAGTTGCACAATTTAGCAGACTATAAGTATGTGTCAACAACACTCGCCGAATAGTCAACTGATTATATCTGCCTAGACAGAGTAATCAGCCCTTAATAATTCTGCATCACTAAGGTCTGTCAGATGATTCTGGGCCAGAAGGCTGAAGATTTGATGCTCCAATGTTCAGTAGTATAGGGGCTGTCCAGGTGTTCAGCAGTCTCTATAAATTGGTTAAGTTTTAGAAGCTATGCTTAGTGTTTCCCATAACTTCAGTTAACTCAGTTATTCTGAATTTCTGACAGGGTTGTCTATAGTCTCATAGCCAATCCAGGCTATTTACTTAGAGAGAAAAGATCTGAGTGGATGGTTTTCAGCTGACATTCATTCTAAAGTCAAGAAAAAAGCCAGGTTCAAAACTAAGTGTTTTAGTGAAGAGAGATGACAGAGGTTCTGGTTAGTCAACAAAATGATGGACTGGGTATTAAGACTATCTTGTACCTCACTGGTACTAATAGGAATAATTATGCTCTAATTGTATTTTGAGAGAAAAGTTTTATTTTAATAGGAAGGGTAATATGTAGGAGGAGCTAAGGGGGAAGGTGCACCGAGAGGAAAAGATGGAGTAAGGAGAGAAGATGAAGGAGAGGAGAAGCAAGGTGATGAGAGAAAGAGAGGGGGGACATGGAGGCAGAATTCAAGTGTCTCCACCAGTCAAAGATAGTTTATATATCTAGGTTGGGTATTGGGTTACACTACTGATTGAGCATTACCATACTTATAAAGCCTTTGATTGGTTGCATTACAAATTTTGAACAACAGTAGGCTGTAACACTGGGAAGACCTCAAGTGGGGGGGGAGGGGTAACCAAGAACAGTGGAAAGTTAGTTAGTTCTTGGAACCACCCAGATGACTTGCATCTTTCTTTGTTGTCAGGAATGTGTCTTCCTGCTTTGGGCCTTCCCCACCCACAGGTGGGTTCTTTTCCCTGAGGCTTGAGGAATGTTAATACTCTTCCCGGGATGTATCCCAGGGCAGTGAAGGCCTGAAATCCTAAATTCAGTTCCGCCTTCTTGGAACTAGTGAGCCTGTATATATTTTATAAAATGGTCTTTATAATTTTTCACTCTACAGCTACCACTAACAGAGTAATAACCTCTACAGTTATCTTTCTGATTTAACTAAAGAGCTATCAAGAAGAGCAATTTGATCATCTGGTTTCTATGTGAATTTGAAACCTCTTGGTATCAACCAAATTGGAAACTAAATAACAACAACAATCGAATCAAATGAACTCAAAGTTGATTCTTTCTCATTATTATCGAGCTTAAGCTGGTTTTAAAAAAAAATGTAATCATTTGTAGACTAGAGAGGTGCTGTGTTTTAGTTCTTACTCAGTGTACAAAGATATTAATACTGATTTATATCAAGGTTCAGAGAGGAGGGCTTCTTCCAGAATGGTTCTAATTCTTCTGTCCCTAAACAAGGGGCAGACACATAGACATTACCAAGCAAAGCAAGAAGATTTACTAAGCAAGAACTCGGTTCTGAGGGAGGAAGCTGGGGCAGGGTGAGAGGGTAGCAGCTCAAAGGGGTTGCAGGAAGGACCAAAGCTTTTATGACATACAGCTCCAGCACTTTGGCTTTTGTGCACATACTCTACCTGTTCCAATAGGTCTACATTCAACTATGCATGTCCCTTGTCTTATTAGCATCTTAAATATCTGCTCAGAGAGTGATGCAGAGATGTAAACTGGCTTTACTGTGTCTGACATGGAGGGCAGTGGGAAGGGCAGAGGGAGTGATGGGGATGAATAAGGAGGTGCAGATGGGATGGATGGACGCCAGATTTCTTTTTTGTCATTTGTTTTATACATATGTTATACATATGCTAATTTTTAAGGCCGGACAAAGCCTTCTGGGCCCCACTTTGAACTCTACCCTCTGCTTCATTAATGTCATAGAAAACATGTTAGA
Organism: Rhabdomys pumilio; assembly: GCA_030674055.1. Classification (NCBI taxonomy): domain Eukaryota; kingdom Metazoa; phylum Chordata; class Mammalia; order Rodentia; family Muridae; genus Rhabdomys; species Rhabdomys pumilio. The sequence continues at coordinate 43,604,748 of JANHMN010000012.1, forward strand.
CCTCATGCAATAAGCCCAAGTTACCTTGTACTTGTCTTAGTCTCAGTGTCATTTTGTCATAAGGAGCATTATTTCCTATGTCTATGCGTCATATACTGTCATCTCTGTCTCTAGTTCTACGTCTCATCTCTATCGGCAAATAAAATTAACAAGAAAAGCACAGACTCACATGCCATAGCATTTAGTATACATGACATAAAATAGTAATGTTTTTTATAGGTCCTTCCAGGAACCCAAGACTCTTCAAGACTATCAAAGCTGATTATAATGATTCTAACACATTATTTTTAATCTTCCTCCTTGTTGCCTTGACACAGAAAGTTGTCGGTAACCTGCCAGGCTTTCAGGAAGAAAAAAAGCATCATTGCACTGAAGTGACCCCCAAACATACTCATGAGCAAAGGACAGTTTCATTTGAGAAAGCCCTGGAGGAAGCAGTGAGAATTGCTGAGCAAATTTTAACCCTTGACTTTTCTGGGTTTTTAAGAGTCTATGTGAAGATGTGGGGTGCACAGGGAAAAGTCTTCTGCTGTGCATTTAATTACATGGTTGCTAGGTGGAAAAGCTTCCGTGTGTTTGTTTTGTAACAAATATGCCTCTCCCAGAACATCATTTTTTACTCGAATGAGGAATCTCCTAACAGTTCATTGTTTTCATTGATTCTTTTAACTATTAAGGCAGGGAGGGCATCACTCCGTAGGCCAGGTTGGCCTTTAACTCAAGATCCTGCTGTCTCATTCTTCTAAGTGCTGGGATGACGGTTGTGCACTGACGGTGTTCAGCTTCATGATTCTTTTTCCTACAAAGCAAACCTGTCTGTACAGTGTCAGCAACTGACAGCATCTGCCTGCTGCTGTTGAAAACACTAAGCATTCAGGAGAAAATCCCCGTGTGGAAAATTTGCAGTCCTCAAGATGGGTATGAAAGGCTCCAGTATTAAAATATGTAGTGGATGAGCTTGGACATAATGCTAATGATTAATTGAGTGTGATTTTTTTTTTAAAATAGTGTAGTATTAATGATATGGATATCAGAATAATCCAGTGCACCAATAAATTTCAGTATCAACGTGTGATATAAATATTTTAGAAGATGGTTTATTTATTTATTTATTTATTTATTTACTTATTTATGTATAAGACAGGTAGTATCCAGGCTGGCCTGAATTCATGATCTTCTTGCTTTAGACTCCTGGCGGAGGGAGGGTGTTAGTATTCTGTCTAAACTCCACCTCCACAGTTACCTGGCAACAGCCAGGTGTGCTCCGCCCCACAGTTACCTGGCAACCGCCAGGTAGGCTGGCCCACTATAAAAGGGGCTGCTTGCCCCCTCCTCTCTCTCTTAATCTCTTACCCTCTCTTTCTTACTCTTACCCTCTTGCGGCTCTGCCCCCTCCCCCCTTCTTCTCTCTCCACGTGGTCATGGCGGGCCTCTACTTCTCTACTTCTCTACTAGCAATTACAAAATTGAATTCCAGAAAGCTGAAGCGCCTTTTCAATCCCACAGACAATAAATATCAAAAGTGTGATTTGAGTGTAAGGACTTTTAAATTGTGGCTCCCTTTTTGCTTATAAGGAATTTTATCTTCTAGCTTTAAACTGTGCTAGTAGTTTCTGTCTCGCCTCTATGAGGAAGGGGAAAGCAGAAGAGCACAGATGTGGAACCAAAGTTTATACTCTCCCACAGGTGGGAGACATGCAACTTTGTTTTACTGGTTATGAATTACAAGGGAGAAACAACAAACGTGTTTTTCTTTAATAAAGAAACCCAGTTTTACTAGGTGTTCTGCTGCTTGAACTGTTAGCATAGGGATGGTTTAACACTACTACGCAACTTAGAGTACTTGTAGGCATTTAGAAATATAGAAATGGGAGCTCTGAGGCCATTGGGGAGTTTACAGGTAGAGACTTGGCATCCCGCGATTTTTCTACTCCCAAATCAGTTTAATTTACATTACAAGTCAGGGCGTAGAAGTTGAGTAATACTTTAAAATAGTAAATTTACCACTTCCCAGGCTCTGAAAAAATCAGGAAGCTCGGGTCTGGATAAGTGAGATGAAATTGTGCTCTGAAATTTAAGGCAATCTTTGAAACAGTTTAAACACCTCAGGTGGAGTTCAAAGGCTAAAGTCAAGAGAGTTGTGGGGGAAGTGAGGAAGTGAGTCTCCCCAGAGTGGTATGAAGTCCCAAGTGATGCTTCCCAGAGGTGAAATGGCTGTGTTTGGAAGTGTGGGGGTGAGGGTGGGGGTGGGGAGAGTGGCTTGCTGATCCAGATCTGGGGGGAGGGGAGGGGAGGATGGGTCGGTTGACGACAACCTGGAACTGCAGTCAAACTCTGCATCCCTATTCACGTTCCTCAACTCCACACCTGCCCGATCTGTTGCAAGCTTCACTCGCGATTTATTCTACTTTTCTGTTTTTGTCTGACCTTTGACTATTGTCCAAATTTATTTTCGGACCTTATCCTGAACACATAACCCAGACATCAAGATGCGGTAGAACTCAAACGAAGTCCACATCAAGAGCACGTAGAAGGGAAATAAAAGAAAGGAGAGGATGGGGTGGGGAAGAACAGAAAAGGAAGTAAAAGGCAAGTAAGGTTTTACCAGATTGCAATTTTAGCCTTGCTGCTTAAATCCGCTTTCATTCGTTCCTAAACAGCGCCACCTAGTGCCCATTGTATCTCATTGACTTTTTTCCTTTTACCTTTTGCTTTGGGTGGGGGCAGGGGCGGGGACCGCAAGGATCAAGGAAAAAAAGGGCGCGGATGCCCTTAGGCTGGGAAAAAATAACCGAGAAAACAACTGTCTAGTCTTAGCGTCATTGAAATTTTAAAATAGTATTTTGAAAACATTAAATAAAAGGCTTTCAAGAAGCAAAAGTGATTTCGGAAGTCTTATGAGATGACTGCTTCTGTACACATTCTCAGGTTGATTGCATTCCCCGTTATTCTACACTTCCTTTCGAAAATCTTTTGCATGTCTTCATGTCTGGGAATCATAAGATAAAAAAAAGAAATTTAAAATTTTTTCCTCATTTCAGTGCTCAGCCCACCCACGGCGAAAACTGCAGGGGAGAGACGTTGCCATTTGCCTTCTGCCTCGAAAGTTTGGAGTTGGCAGGGAGAAAGGGTTAACAAATGGCAGACTCGTTGCTCTCTTTTTAGCGTCCTAGGCGGTTCGGGGAGGCTCCAGGTAGCGCAGGCACAGAGAGAGAGAGAGAGAGAGAGAGAGAGAGAGAGAGAGAGAGAGAGACTGTATCATTCCCAGGACAGTGATTTAGCCTAAGAGAACCGTTTGGCCTTAAAACAAATCACTTATATGCAACAGGGACTTTATCAAATTGAGGGAATCCTTGTAACTTAGACAGACTTCAGCAATATTTGCTGAGCGGGGCTCCCGGCTCCGCTGCCACTGCCGGAGGAGAGGTATCTGGCGGTGGTCAGCATCTGTGCGCTGCGTTTCTCTGCACACGTTAACAATCAAGTTAATTGAATTCATTGGAGTTCAGAAACGGCCTCTAGCTCTGAGAGGGCTTTGAATGGCCAATTTCTCTCCCCCACCCTCCACTCCTCCCCGCCTCTCATCCCGCCCAGTCCCTCCCCTCCGGGTTCCCCAGTCTACACCTCCCTCCTCCACTCCCCTCACCCCCCACTCCCTCCTCCGTCCTATTAAAACACCCACCGGCTCACTTGTTAAGACCCCCTTAAGTTGGAGGAGGCAGAAAGGCAACAACAGCGAAGAAGGAGAAGTCAAGGCGTCTGGAAAGAATTACCCAGTCCTGGCTTCGAGCAGCCCATTGAACCGGGGACTTGAACCAGCCAAAGACTTCTTCATTCTGCTTTTGCTAGGCTCTGCTGAGTCTTCACCAGGCTTTTAGGTTGATGTGAAAAAAAAAAGAGACTTTGCGTTGTCGGAGGGAAGGGGATTGGAGCAAATAGCAAAATAGGGGGAAAAGTTAATTTATTTTTAAAGCACATTTAACAAAAAGAATTAGAAGACTTCAATGCAACGGAAATAATAAAAGAGAGAATATTAGTAAAATTTCTTCTCAAAGAGGGGAGAACCAAGCACTTAAGGGTCCCCCATCTTTTTTGTTTTTAAATGTTGTTTTTAAATTTCTTATTTTTTTTGGCCGGTCGTCTCAAATTCATCTGATTTTTTATTACCTCAATTTTGGAAACTTCCTTCCGCGACCCTCCGGGACCACACAGGCGCAGGACGAGTCTATGAGCAGGAGCTGAACAAGGTACGTTATACAGGCGCGTTTGGGTGAACTTTGAATGCCCTAGATAGATCGGGGATAAAGAAGAAATTATAACAGAGCTTTTAAAAAAAAAATCTAGTTTCTATAGAAATATTTGAGGTCTGAAGTCCCCCCCACCCCAACAGACTGCACATGAGGGAATATTGCCAATCACTATCAAGTCTCCAGCATACCCTGGGTTTTTATCATCCGGTGAAATCCGCTGCTTCTCTGGGCGCACAGGTAACTTGCGTGGCCAAGGAAAGCTGATTGTCCCGAGGTGTACTTTTCCACTGGGCATCTTCCCGAGCGTCAAAGGGGCTCCCAAGTTAGAAAACAAGGATTTCCACTGTGTTAGGAAAATTCATCTCACAACTGTCCTTACCTTCCTATCCTTCCCTTCTTTCTCCCCCACCCCCCCACCAGTATGTGGGCAGGAACACCCTGACACAGTCCTGTGCGAGGGGGTGGGGGTGGGGGATGGATAAACAACAACAACAACAAAAATGCTCAATTTTGTCTTACACTGAAAGGGTTAAACAGTCCGGGCTTCCAGCTACGTTAGGCTGGAAGAGACCCCGGGAAGGAAAGTCCTGCGCCACCTCCTTTCGCTACCATCCTGGTTCAGCCACTCCCCCACTTTTCCAGGGCCTCCACTCCGTTGCAGTTTCTAAACTCCATTAAAGTGTCCGGGCATCTAGCATCCGGGCGCAGCCACTCTGAGAAAGCCTTTCTGAGGCAAGGGGTCCCTCACGCAGCCTGTGGCATTCGCCACTGGTGGAGAGAGGAGAACGCGCATCCCTCCTTTCGCCGGCCGGCCCGCCCGCAGCCCATGGCAGGGCGTGCGCGGGGACAGCGCTGCGCTCCCGCAGCTGCACCCAGTCCCGAGCCAAATCCGACGTGGCACGGAGCACGCTGGCGCTTCTTTCCTCCGTTGCAGCTGGAGACGCTGTTGTATGAGGGATTTGGGGACTCTGTCTCTAGCCCCTTGCCCAATGTGGGGGTCGAGGGGCCCTGGGAGCCTGGGAAGAGGTGGGAGGAGAGCCAGAGAAGGCATAATCAACACCTTGGGCCGAATTCGTCACGGTGGTTCCCGCCCAGAGTGAGCCAGGGCTTAGAAATCGGTCCCGGTGAACCAGAGGGCGGGTCTGAAAGGATGGTCTGTTGTAAGGGTGAGAACTTCGTGGCGACAGAGGCGGCTTCCTCTGGCCTAAGAAAGGCAGCCCAGGGGAAACAGCTCTGAAAGGACCATTAAGACTTGGAAGAAGGGCTGGAAGCATAGGCGGTATTTGAGGAAGAAGGCTTCTAAGACCCAGGTCTCATTACATAGTCGTAGGTGCGGGGTTCCACCAGCACCTCTGGATGTCCCCCCCAAAACTCCTGGCCACACTATTTTGACTTGACACTAGGAAGCCAGCTGCAGCAACCGCGTCCTGGCTTGGGACTTGTAGAAGCCTAGGAGGCCCCGCCCCACCCAGCTCACTTCACTACCTCCTGGGACCCTTTACTGCCAAACGAGTCTCTGTAGCAGCTGCACAGAAACGCTACACTCCTTCAACCCACGTGGCTGGACTGGGATTGCATTTGATGTCACACCCTGGGAGGGGTGTATGATGAAATAGATTTGGAGGCTCTGATTGGCCAGGAAGCTCCACCTCCTCCCCCCAGCCAGAGTCCAGAGTTTATATACTCACTCAAGGTCTGCTTAGTGTAAAGCAAACAGTAGATGGGCTTCCTTGAAGTGGGGAGACCAGCTTCCCAGCCCATTGTAGATTTCAAGGCTTTAGCCTGCGATTTCCCACTGAAGAGAGGCATAAGGCAGTGTACTTTTGGAGGTGTTAAATTTGGAGGTGTGATGCGTTTTTAATAGTTTTTTTTATATAAGAATAAATATTTGAATGGTCAATACGTATTTGATCTGAGAATATAAGCACTTTGACTTGAAAGATGTATTTCCGTGGAATGAGCTAAAACAAATACCCATGCCCAGCAACCTATTTCTGGATGACATTTTACATTCTACAAAAATAATTGGGTAAAAACGAACCCAAACTTTAAATCTTTGTTCTTTGTCGTCCAGCCTATGCAAAAGGACTCATTCATAAACTTAATGTTTACATTTTCCTAGGATAGATTAGTAATTCAAATGAGATCGTGTGTTTTGAATACTAGTAATCTTCTCCCACAGGTGTTCCTAGAAGATGGAAAGGTTCTTTTATATTTTTTCAGTGAAAATTTAGAGCCATAAAGCACAGATGTGGCATATATGTTATATGTCGCTTGTTCTCAATTCTAGACAGACTAAAGTCCTATATGGAGGTTCTACATTAAAGCCTTGTATCTGGAATATCATCTTTCCTATTCTTGTTCCCATAAACATTACCAGAGTTAGGTGAATTGAGGCATGCATTGTAAATGTATTGATTAGATACATTGTACCTAGATTGCTTCTGTTATATCTACAGCTTAACCCAAACTTTATCAAACAAAGTCATCAGCATATAAAGTCCAAATATGTAACAGATTAGTGATTAGCATAACATTTGAATATCACTCTCTCCAGAAGGTAAACACAATATACAGTCAGCCGTTGTCTAGGAAAACAGGACTTGCCCAATGGGTGACTAAGAGATAGTTACTAGAAAGTTAAGTTAGCTTGCCGTACTCCTTGTTGACTGTATAGGATGTAGCTTCACAGCATTGAGTTTCATAAACACCTTTTCATTTGTGTTATCTGTTCCAACCAAGATTTTCTGGCACTGTGGGTTAAGTCTGTATCCGGATTAAAAGCGGAGATCCCCTTTGGGGATTTTTATTACAAATATAAATTTAAATCTGAGAATGAATAATGAGTTGTGTGTTATTAACTTCCTGTATCTTGCACGGTATGCAGTTTGCAAATTGATGTAATGAGACATTAACAAGTGAGCTCTGTGTCTTTTCTAACTTTTTTTCAGCCATGCAGACCTAGGCTGTGTTCTTCTAGAAGCTGTGAGGGACAGAGCTCTTGGAAGCTGCTGCAGCAACTGAATAGGGGTTAGAGCTTTCTTTATAGAAAAATCCATCGCCATGAGTTAATACAGCTTGCCTTGAATCATTTTCTCTTACAACATATAGCTTTACACTATTTCACAGAGCCTGGACGTTTGTGTGGCAGTTTATTGTGTAACATTTTAACCTAAAGTGTAAGTTTCTAAGTCCAAGTCAAAAGAAGATTCCATGTCAATTCATTGTGATTTCCTCTTCCACTATGAACACTGTGCAGAATGGTGAAGTCCAGGAGCCACTAGCAGTTGGAAGACTGATGTCAGAGAAGCACATGATTAAAACTGATGGCACAACGGAGAGTCATTTGAAACCCCAAGTTCCCCCAAGTTCCATTAGAGTGACAGGGCTGTTAAAAGGCTTTGTGTTCTGATTCTGCCTAGTTGGCTCCAGGGTTGTTGGTAAGAAAGCCTAGGTAAGGCTGGAAACAGCAAGGCAACTTCAAGAGATGAAGAAAGAGCACAGGTCACAGGAAGAGAATAGCATTGATATGCTCCGATATGAAGACTTGGCCTCCCATGGTCTTCAACTTCCAGCTCAAATTTCAAAAAAAAAAAAAAAAAAAAAAAAAAAAAAAGCTAACAGAAGGAAACCATATAATGCCCATCATGGGGAATGAGGACTTTAACTGTAACTCAGTGATGGCTAGTTCAAGCTTTGTTGCACATTAAAATCTTGTGTTACTCTAGTTGCAGCTTGTATCAGGGAGCTACGGTGTGATAAGCAGCATGCCAGTTGATTGCATATGTCTTTAGGTCAATTGCATCTACAGCAATAATTGGGAAACACTACCTTCTCACCTTTCATTCATTGTCTGTACTTTGTTCACAACTAGCTGGCAGAAAGTTCCCCCTGTGAATCCCTTCTGTTATGAAGATGAAAGTGGCCATTACCTTTGCTGATGCCCCATGCCTGCATCAATACTCCCAGTTCTACAGACTGTGCATAGCATTAGAAGGACTATAGGATTAAAAATGAAGCACTTATAAAACATTTCAATGAATTTATGGTAAAGAAAGTTTATGTTCCAGTGCTGCTTTTTATATATATCCATAGAGTTTGGAGTAATGTTTTCATTAATGAGATATCCTTTAAGTGACTCCTGTCATCTCTGTGTCTTGACGTGATTACATATTGGTCACAACTTAGAGTCTTTAATGGATTTGAAGATGAGGAGGAGGAGAGGAAGCAGAAGTTTGCTTTATCGATTATTGTTCCTTATTTGCATTAACATATTGCCTTGTATCAGTAATGGCCACAAGAAACATCTTTAAATATATACCATATTTCAAGTAAATATGCATCTCAAGAAAATAGAATCACAAAGATGTCATTAACAGTTATTTCTTTTTAAGTACTTGAATGAGATTCTCCTTTTTGTCAATCTCATTATCTCATTATTATTTGTGACTCCAGATGATAGCACTATCCCATAGTTTAAGAAACTGAGGGTAGCTTATCTTAGGCATCTTGTTCAAGGTTACCCAGTGATTAAAAGGAGGATCTCAACTCACTCTCTTTCCTTAGGCCACATTCTCTGGGTTGAATGACAAAGCTGGGTTTAAACTTAAGTACATCTGGTGTCAAAACTTTTGCTAATCTGGCCTAGGTCTCACAATCTCTTCAGGTGAAGAGTCAACATACGTGCACACATACAACCACAAGCCATTGGAGTCAAATTACAAAGTTGTGTGAGGATTGCTGAAGAGGATAGGACCTCAGGGGACAGCCTTTCAGTGCGTAAAAGATGATCTTCTTATCCCTCACACCCCAAACGTGACCCGTGTACTCGTACAGTTGCTCGGGCTGTAACTTACAACTGCTCTCTGGGATCATGCATATCTTCTGTCTTTATTATCTTCATTGCCTCGAAGTCTTCTAGAGCTGGTCTGGGACTCCTCATAGTCCTTAAATCGTGAGCACTGGGAAGGTACCCTCTGACCTAACCTCAGTTGCTTTTTCCAGATGCTCATGCAGCAGATCTGAGTGAACTCCAGTTCCCCAGATCAAATGAAGATGAGTGCTATATGAAATCTGTGAGCACTCTGTTCTCAACAGGGTCCTCAGACAAGGAGAGCGGCTCATAGCCTCTTGTTATTCAATAGCTTCCTGTCTTTATGACATGAAAGGTCAAGGGTGAGGAACAGTCTCTGTCTGACGCTTGCTGACCTGGGGTCTCGTGCGTGGGAGATGGGCTACCAGTAAAGCTTTGTCCCCATCCACAGGTGGCAGCACTTGCAACAGTAGTGTCTTTCTCATGGCAAGGTGGGATTACTGCTGCTGTCATTAACATTACGCTTGCATAGACAGGCCAGTAGTTTATTGGGAAGCAACACTATTTTTCCATCTCTTTAGTTGTGTGCATATGAGACAGTGCAGAAGCCTAGGTGGTTTTGAATATCTGGCTTCACATTCATTCTCTACACACCAAAGAACACATCTGAAAGTCCTTCCTTTTCCTTCTTCATACTATAGAGTTTTGGGTTTGTTTTAGCTAGAAACAAAAGAGTCTGGTTTGATTTCTTATAAGGATTCAAAATTTCTCAGCAAATGCTATCTGAATTTAGGACACTGTGTGGGTCCTACTCCTGGTTCGTGACTTTGGGCAGGTCACTTCAGTGCTCAACACGTTTGTTTCTTTGTCAAATACACGCATGTATTGCAATATGCGATTAATAATATGCCAGCCACCTACAGACATTGAGGTGAAAAATATTATGCCTTAAAATGGAAAAAGGCTTTCTCTACTATTTATCAATGATAAATGAATGTTAGCAGCCTCTGCAAAATAGTGGTGGTGATGATGGTAATGATGATCACAATTTTGATGAAATATCATTCACTCAATAGATATTTACTGTACATTAACTATAAATCAGGCAGCATTTTATGTAATGGCATACATTAGTAAAAACAGCAGGTAAATGAATGAATGGATGGATGGATAAATAGATGGATAGATAGATAGATAGATAGATAGGTAGATAGATAGTAATATTATACTGTACTTGAGAACCCTCTTACATTTTGTTTTAACCTAGATTTCTGGGGAGAATGGAATTTACTAAGTAATTGCTACCAAGTCCAAGTCCAGTTGCTATTTATAAGTCAGTGAGCTAAAACTCTGATCCTGCCACTCCCCAAACTCAAGTTTTACATTTTTAATATATGCAGAATATAAATTTCTAAATCATCTTAGGATCTAGGACTGAAATAACCCAGCTTCTCTAAATGAACAGAAAAGCCACATAGACATACTCTTCTTTTAGCAGAGAAGTAGGTTTGTATGACAGAGTGTTTGAATTAAGGATTGTCTCAGAAAGTTTTACACATATGGTGCCCACATCTTTGAAATTGCCCAGAGAAGTTAAATCACACACCCCCACATACAAACACCCCCCCC
>JANHMN010000012.1:43615539-43634867 GCA_030674055.1 Rhabdomys pumilio
TGTGTGTGTGTGGTATGTGTGTGTGTTGTGGGGGGGGTGTTTGTATGTGGGGGTGTGTGATTTAACTTCTCTGGGCAATTTCAAAGATGTGGGCACCATATGTGTAAAACTTTCTGAGACAATCCTTAATTCAAACACTCTGTCATACAAACACCCCCCCCACAACACACACACATACCACACACACACACACACACACACCACACATATACCACAACACACACACACCACACATATACCACTCCCCCTCACACACACACCACACATATACCACTCCCCCTCACACACACACCACACATACACACACACCACACATATACCACCCCCCCTCACACACACCACACACATACACACACACACACACACACACACACACACACACACACACACATCCTGTGTGTCACTCCCTGAGATCAATGCGTCTGCTTGGCAAAGCAGACTTCACAAAATACTCTTTGCTCTTTGGCCTGTTTGGAGATGCTCGCAGGCCTCACTAGGCAGTACCGACTGTAGCAGGAGTATAAAGGTTCAATTCTAACCACATTTCTGCAGTTTGTTAGCAACTTTCCCAGGCTTCAAAAGAACATTCTGTAGACGCCTATGATGTAAGAGGGTGTTCCCACCTCAGCTGAGGCCAGCAGATGCTATGTGAACACTCTCTACATCCATGTGTGCTGATAAAAGGCAGGGAAAATGTGAATAATGGAAGACTGGCAGGCTGCTCTTTCCGCTAGTGATGGTGATTTTGAGCACAAGCTAAGCACACACTTAAGCTTCTCCCTGGCAAATGCTTTGGTCCCCTTGAAATTTTTCACTCTTGTGAGAATGACTCATGTCTTGGAAATGACAAGCTCCAAGTCTGGTGCTTACAGCACCTTTAGGCATTGGCTAATGTGCCCTCTGGGAGTGTTCAGCATCCTGTCAGCTGTGTTAATTAACAAGGGCTGGCGTCCTTGTTCACCTCTCACGGAAAACTCCTCAGCTCACCCTTTTCCAGCAGATCTAACTTTGCATTTGTGCTAAGGTTGCTGTTATCAGACCCCCATACCTCACACTGTGGTGTCCTCTATATTAAAGTGTAACTCACATCTGTAGTTTGTTCAGGCTGTTTTTCAGCTTCTTACCCAACGAACTCTTTAAAGTGGGTTGTGACACTCTCCATACTGTTTCACTTTGCTCCTCAGGACAGCGTTGTTTTGAAGAGTCTGATGAGCATGGTCATATCCATGTAACAGAAGAAAAATGATGTCTACAAGGTAGAAAGCTGTGGTCTCTCACCTACTCTGAATTTTCTTGATTATACTAAGGTTAATGACATACATACACATACACACACACACACACACACACACACACACATATATCAATTAAAAATTGAGTAAGCCAGTTATTGCTGATACAAGTTCACACAGCTACCTTGATTGGTGAGTGACTACATTCCATATTTAATTCAATAACCAACTTCTCTTTTCATATTGGGGTGATATATTCACCCAGAACTTATCAGAAACATATTCAAACCAGATGAGGATGAAGATTGGAGGGAGACTGTCGTTACTCTTAAATCTTTCTCTCTTCTACTAGAAGAGGCACGTCTTAAATTTTCACAGTCTTCAACGTTGTAGTTCTACTATATTGTCTGTAGACTAAAAGAGGTAACATTACTGATGGAATGACCCAAAGAAATCTCTGAGCAGTGTAGCACATAACGACTTAAATAGATGCAATAGAATGCAGAAAATGGCCACACAGCTGTTAATGGCCAAGATGATACCATATTCCTACGGAATATTCATATTTACAGTTTGGTAAGAATTAGAAAACTATAAGTAACATACAAAAGAAGAGATTTTTTATAGAGATAATTTTTGTCAAATTTTTTATTTAAAACAAAATCATTCAGTTTCATACCTTATTATGTATTAATGATATGCAAATCTGACTGATTCCCAAAGTGGATGTGAAAGCCTGGAGAAAGGAGTACTGCATTTATTACAATTATGCATCTTGTGGTAGCTAATTTCTACAAGGGGAGATAAAAAAATAACCTTTCCCTCTCTTAAATTACTTAAAATATTTTTTTAGACAAATATACACACATTTTTGGGGTTAACTGTCCAGATGACTTGGCAAATTTCAAACCCGTGATAAACCTTGACTCTAAATAAATAATGGATGAATGGATGGATGGATGAATGGATGGATGGATGGATAGAAGGTAGGCAGCACTGGAGTTACATGACCCTGGAGGTCGTAATCTGGTTTTCACATGCATGCACAATCAGGTACATATGTATTTGTACACACACACACACACACACACACACACACACACACACACACACACCTACTCAAATTTTATTTAGGATACATGCAGAATTTAGGGGTGAATTGAGACCTAAAACAGTCTGAAGGTTTTACCTGCTAGGTCTGTTCATTTAGGTTGGACTTCAGCTGTGGGAATCCAGGAAGATGTTATTTTTTACCCAATAATGACATTATTATAATAATATGCATTTTTTTCTATTATGGTATTATTTTCCTAATCCTCACGACTGTATCAACTGACAGTGGTAGGCAGAAGTGGCAGACATCTGAGCTTTGAAAGACCTTTACACAGGACATCTAGGGGTCTTAAGGTCAAAGAGGAATTTGTAAAATGTGAACACTGTCATTGAGCAGGTCTTAGAAAACAAACACAGAAACAAAAACCCTGAGCTCCATAGACGTGAGAGGAGCCATGCAAGGTCACAGGGCTTACTGATAAGCTAGTCCCAGAACTCAGTCTTTCTAATATCTAACCTCATCCAGATGCTTAGAGAAGATGTAAGCCTAGCGACATGCGTTAGAGATGAGGTGAAGTCATAGTTGGGAAATTCAGCAGAGTCTCCTGTGGATTCGTTACTCATCTGTAATTAGGGACCGAAGAAAGTACTGAGCAGGCAAAAGGATTGCTTTGCATTTAGGCAATGTTAATATGATGTCTAACTGTGGCTATATACAGAGAGAGCTGCCATAGACGTAGGATCCAAGACTCTGGAAACAGTGTATCGAGATCTGTGTTCAATGCATTGAGACATATACTGGCACTACCCACTTATTTGAGGCTTGAAACAGTCTCTCGAGTTGTGTTATCAGGGCATCCGACTTTACAGATGTGCCCTGGTATCAACATAGTGAGTTAAGTGAGAAACTAAGTGTTACAATTCCTGAATGTTGTGTAGGGGAGGGGCACACCAAATCCTATTGGTGGAGCGATTTGGCAATGATGGCTGCCCGGGAACTGTTTTCATCAGTGATGCTTTCCTTGGTAGATGCCGTGCACACATTGATAGCATTAATGGATTAAGTGGACTAGAAAAAAAAAAAAAAGAAAGAAAGAAAGTACATGAAGTTGGGAGGGAGACATGATGGCAGTATGGGATGAGTTGGAAAGGAGGAAGTAGGCTCTAGAATTGATCAAGCATACTAAATACATGTATGAAATTATCAAATGATGAATATAAAATGAATAAAACTAAAGGTGGGTGACCCCAAATACTCCATTTACACTTCTTCCTGCCACCCACGATATCTATATGTGATACGCAAGGGACCAGAGTGATTAACCACAAGTATCTCTGATTATATTGCAGATGCATTGTGAGAGGTTTCTATGTGTCCTGAGAATAATTGGAACTACACTCTTTGGAGTGTCTCTCCTCCTCGGAATCACAGCTGCTTATATTGTTGGCTACCAGTTTATCCAAACAGATAATTACTATTTCTCCTTTGGACTGTACGGTGCCTTCTTAGCCTCACACCTCATCATCCAAAGCCTCTTTGCCTTTTTGGAACACCGGAAGATGAAAAAGTCCCTTGAAACCCCCATTAAATTGAACAAAACTGTAGCTCTCTGCATTGCTGCATATCAAGAAGACCCCGACTACTTACGGAAATGTTTGCAATCTGTGAAAAGGCTGACCTACCCTGGGATTAAAGTCGTGATGGTCATAGATGGAAATTCAGATGACGACCTTTACATGATGGACATCTTCAGTGAAGTCATGGGCAGGGACAAATCAGCCACTTACATCTGGAAGAACAACTTCCACGAAAAGGGACCTGGCGAGACGGACGAGTCCCATAAAGAAAGCTCACAACATGTGACCCAATTGGTCTTGTCTAACAAAAGTATTTGCATCATGCAAAAATGGGGTGGAAAGAGAGAAGTCATGTACACAGCCTTCAGAGCACTGGGGCGAAGCGTGGATTATGTACAGGTAGGTCCGAAAATGCTTGCCAGGGCAAACATACATTGAAATAAAGCAGCTTTTGTATCTCTCCAGTCCTATGCTATAGCCCATCCTTGTCCCTTCTGAACACAGTGCTCCTTTCAGCCCATTGGAAAACAGCATGACTGTTAAAAGCACATTTTGAAAGACAGGGAGGGAAAAAAAAACCCAACCTTGTAAAACTGTTAAGAGCATCTATGAAAGTGCTTCCTTGTGTATGCAATTGGTTAGAAATCTGGATTATTTGGAAAGGACACCCCTCCTTTCGTTCTCTCTCTTTTCCTTAGTTCTTCTCTGACCCTCTAAGTACTGCCAAGTAAAATCCAACATCCTTGTTCACACACTGTTTAAACGCGCGCACGCGCGCGCGAGCACACACACACACACACACACACACACACACACATACACACACACACACACAGCAGCAGCAGCAGCAGCAGCAGCAGCAGCAGCAGCAGCAGCAGCAGCAGCAGCAGCAGCAGCTATATAAGAAAACACTGTCTTGCCTGAGTGGAAAGTTCTTCAGAGAGTCTGCAGACTGAAGGGAAGACTAGACAGTGATTGGTGGGTAGACAGAAGGTAAAAGCGGAGTGGTGAGGACAGCTTTGATTGTAAAGAGAGTGAGAATTTTAAAATTCAGAGGGAGAGAGGAAAATGAAAAGGAGGAGGGAAACCATCATAGAGGGAGCAAAACCGAAGTAATGTTTATTTCACTCCCCAAACAGCATTACCTCATTGCAACTTGACCTTTGAAAGAGTTTGGGATGTTGTGTGCTTGCTGGAAAATCAAGCAGGCTCTGTCTCTCCTTAATTACCTTCTAGCTTTCTGTAAAGCTTCTCTTCCCTTGGGTCCCACCAAACATGGGGCAATTTTCACATCTTAATTTGCTTGTAGCTTCTTCAGTTAGATTTTGACCATGAAGAGATCCAGAAAATAAAAATAATGAATGGCATAAGCAAGCTGCTGTGGCCTTTTGTCCACCCTCAGAAGTGAAATCTTGTTGTCAGGAGTGGGGATTCTATTGTTCAGGGTCTTTCTTGACACATATCATGCTCTTAGGATCAATAATGAGAAAGAGTAGAGATTGAGTAATGACAGGAATGATGTTAGAGTCGTTGCCTGAGGATGTATCTAATTATGGTGACAATTACCTGTTGGCTGAGAAAGTCAATTGCCTTGAGCCTCAGTTTACCAGATAGAATAAGCCAATCTTAAAAGTTCTTTACAGTAGTAACATCAAACAACATGTCCCTAGGGCTTAGCAAGAGTTACAATGTTATATAGTGCATAGCTAAAGATTTTGCTATAAATATGTTGTTTATTATAGTACATTTAGTACATTGCAATTTATGCTGAAATATAAAGTGTACACCATCTGTTATTGTGGGGTTAATTTCAGTTACTGTTTTAAGAATGGGAGATATTTCACTGGTTTCTGTTTGCATGCTAATAACCAGTCCATGGAGCCTGAATAAGTCTTCTCTTGTTTGTCTCCTAATTTCTCAGTGGTAGATCTTTTGGTATTAAGTAAGTTTCAGTTATTTCTGGGCATTTGATGTTTCTGTGCATGCTCTAGCTTTGGAAGCTAGATAGGAAGATGATAGGACATTTCTCAAGGAAGATATGACAGTAACTTAGAATACAAAGAATAAGCTTTTGTGACTTAAGTGGGAAAATATCTGTTTCGATATTTTGCCTTTAATTCTAGTTACATTCATCAATTTCAATGAAGACATCATTGTGTGGGCTCTTTCTGTTCTTCCTTTTTCTTAACCTACTCCTCCCACCCCACCCCCCTTTTCCCATCATTCTTGTTTTGAATTTTGTTTGTTTCCTTGACGACTTTGCACTGTGCCTGTCCAGGAAAAAGTAATACAAAATATGAAAGGATACAGTTGGCACTCTGTTGCAGTCTCCTACCAGGCTAAACCTTCTAAGACTGATCTCAGTAGCTGCTGGTATCTAGCCTCTGAGGCCTAAGATGCTCATCTAGTTGCAAGATTAAAAATCATTTAGTATCCTTAAGCTGGGCATTCCCTCCTATGTTGTCCCTCATCAAATTTCCTTTAAGGTAGCTATGCTTGACTATAAAATGGCAGCTACTTAAGGTTCAAGCTAAATACAGAATACTCTAATTTTCTCTTCTTGCCTGATCCAAAGTTTGGACATTGTAAAGTAGATGGCAAATTGGCACAAAAAGCAGAGATGTGTGAAGAAGGTGACGACAAAGCACTGCTGAACCTGGGGGATAAATGTCTTAAGGAGAGCAAGAATCAATGTCTTTTCCCCATGGGAAAAGGCACTGGGGGCAGAGAGCTAAGGAAGACTGTGACCATCTGTGTACTTGCGAGATACTGACTCACCATGGAGAGGTGTGGCCAAGACGTTTGGTTTCTAGTCACAGCTGGCCTTTGGTGCTCTTCAGTACTCTGTGCACTTGAGTTTGGATCTCTGGCTTATTGTTCTCATGACCTATTATTTCATGTCTTCACCATGCTCCCAGTTCCCTGTCCAAACTCCTCCCTGCTTAACTTCTAACAGATGATCTCACCACCTACGAAGGAGAAACCCAACAATACTGTTTCTGGATGTTCTTAAAGCTATGCCTCTGTTCTGGATCGATCCTGTTTCAATAGCACTCCACCTGACGGACTTTCTACAGCAATGCTGTCCCTTCTAGCTAATCTCTACAGACCCCTTGACTTTCTCTGGTTTGCTCAGGAATGAATCTTTAGTAATTGTGAACTCTATCTTTGTCTGTCTTCTCAGCTGACTACTTTCCCCAAAGTGTAGCCTTTCAAACATCTAGCATTGTTCCAGAATACTGAGGGAGTTCCCGGACAGGGAAAGGCTGTGTAGTAGCAGCCTTCCCTGTGGTGATGGTAGTTGCTCTCAGGGATAGAAAGGGTAGAAAAACAGAACAAAAAAAAATAAAGCGAGGAAGCACAGTGAAAGGAAAATAAACTTTACTGAAGGGAGAAAGAGGAAAGGTAAGATTTTAGACATTTGAATGTACTTTGTAATGACAGCATTTTTTCAAGAAAGGAGATATTCTAACCTAACTGCCTAAGCCTCTTGAAAGCAGAATCATTTTTACATCCTCAAAAGCATACTCATTTGGTTATTTTATTTATTAAATCAGCACACATTATGAAAATCTATTTTATGTATTTAAATATCATAGTGAACTAAGTTGAATTATCTGTACAAAATATGTGATCAAGGATGGATCAATGCTTTCTAATATATACCCATGGTACTTTCCTGGGTTTTCAAAAGTTTGAGATTCATTTTTAACATAACATTATTAGAAGGTAAGACATATTTTGATACCCACGTTCTAGAGCTGTTGACTCATGCCTCTTATCTTTGAACATGCATAATAGCAAAGTAGCCAGCAGTCTGTGAAACAAAGAAAAAGAGCCAAAACCCTTGGTGTGTGCATTACGGATTTCCCAAGTAGAAACACTCCTACAAATGTGAACATTTTCTAAAAGGAGAATTACAAGTGTCAATTTTACCACTATTTTAACCTAACAATATTATAGCATGTGATACATGTGGTGGTCCTCCAGTGTCACTGCTTGGGGTTAGATGCTGCAGATATCAGGCTAGCTGCCCCATTAGCTTCTGGGGATACTTTAGTCTCCACCTCACATCTTGTCATAGAGACACCAGGGTTAGAGATGTCCATGCAACCATACCCAGTCTTAGATGGGTTCTAGAGACTCTAACTGAGGTCTTCTACTTGTTCTCATTCTTTACCCACTCAGACATCTTGAAAACCTCATGGTTTCTATATTCTATATTTTCCAATTCTCCTATTTGTTAAAACTTACTTCTCACTTCCAAATCAATATTCATATTTTTGGGGAGTCATATACATATATACAATAACAAAAATTGTGAGTGAGCCAATGTGCATGTTTCAACTGGGGTCAAACAAGGTAATTGTTTGCTTTGTTGTTTTAATAATTATCTTTATAGCCATTTATGCTACAATACATACATTTTTGTGTGCTTTTGTTGATAGTTTAGTTTTCAAACTGACCTCATGTATTACGGGTTCTTGTAATTTAAAATACAAGAAAGCTATTATATGCCTCATGGCGAGGCATGTGTTACTGGCCAAGATTCAGTGTTAATATTCAAACTACTTATTAAATTAAGAGACATTTGAGTAGAAGCACAAATACAAAGAGTTTATATATTGATTAGGCATGTTCATCTACAAAGTTCTAAAAAAAACCACTAATAACAATATAAAAGCCGGGCGGTGGTGGCGCACGCCTTTAATCCCAGCACTTGGGAGGCAGAGGCAGGCGGATTTCTGAGTTCGAGGCCAGCCTGGTCTACCGAGTGAGTTCCAGGACAGCCAGGGCTATACAGAAAAACCCTGTGTCGAAAAACCAAAAAAAAAAAACAAAAAAAAAAAACAAAAACAAAACAATATATATATGTGTGTGTATATATAAAATAATAATGTTTGATAATGTAATCAAAAGCTCAGAGAAGCTTAATGATAGATTTATGCTAGAAATATTTTTAATAACTACTATTCCTATCTTCATGTAAAATTAGAGAACACAGACATCATAAACAATAATGAGTGCTTTGTGTAACATTTGCCTAGTTTCAATTCTGTGTAACAAGCCTAAGAAACTGAAATATCCTCCATGCTAGTGATGAGAATATTATATTTGGAGACATAAGGTTGAGAACATCTTTACCTAGGGAAGAGATACAGCTCTATTGTTAGTTTCTGTGAACCTGGTCCATGCTGAATCCATTTTATTTGCTTATCTATCTATCTATCTGTCTGTCTGTCTATCTATCTATCTATCTATCTATCTATCTATCTATCTATCTATCTATCTATCTATCTGGTGGATTTTTTTTGGGCGGGGGGAGGGACTGATAGAGCCCATGATTCGGTAAATCCTTTTAAGATCAAGCCTAAACTTAGTATGATTTGTAGCTGCCTGCAGCCACGATTACTGGGTTCTCCTGAGACGAAGCCTGGGAATTAACAGGAAGGAGGGGGAGAGAAACG
This sequence comes from Rhabdomys pumilio, assembly GCA_030674055.1. Classification (NCBI taxonomy): domain Eukaryota; kingdom Metazoa; phylum Chordata; class Mammalia; order Rodentia; family Muridae; genus Rhabdomys; species Rhabdomys pumilio. The sequence continues at coordinate 43,624,871 of JANHMN010000012.1, forward strand.
TGGGGCCAAGACAAAGTATTCTGATCAAGTCCCGAAGTTTAATAATTTGCTTTCACATATAAAGGGGAAGCCCCGCCCCCCAAAGTCTCTTCTCGGTTCAGCCCAGGGGCTGGGTAAGGAGATAGCAGTCTGGAAGGTGTCAAGGCTAGCTCAGCAGGCAGTCCATTTTTCTTAGCTTGGTAGCAGGTAGTAGATGGCAGGGCGCCAAGACTGGCAAGGCAATGCCTCCTTCTAGGTCCTACTGTTGTTTGGTCTATTGTGGTAAATGACAGGCCTCCTCGGGCCTGGGGGAAGGGCACAATGATTCTAGCTCCTCCCATCTTTTGATACTTTCTAGCAAAATACTTTCTACTTGAATGAATGAAGTAGACAATGCACAAGTCATATGAGAATATTCTCCTGATGTATCTCAGTTCTCATTTTCACTTTCTTTCTTAAGGCAAATGATTATTAATTAGGTTTAAGTACATTAGGTACATACCTGTTAAAGCATCTCATAGTACTCATAGAAAAGTACATTTTTGTTTGTTTTTCAGAATTCTGTTAATTTACTCTTTGCCCTGCCCCCATTGACCATCATCAGGTAAAAAGCCTGCACACAGCGAGTACATGTAATGGGTGCACTTCAAGATATACGGAAGTAGGGGCCAAGATAAGTGATTTTTTAAAAGCTCATTAGACATCCAATCTAGACTAATCCATGAGCTTAGGGTCTGTGAAAGACCCTGTCTCAAAAAATAAAGGTGGAGAGCTATGAAGAACAAGGACAAGCACATGCAAGCCTATCCCCCACACACATGTATAACTGTATTAACAAGTACATACAACACCCCCCCACACACAGAGAGACACACAGACACAGACACACACACACACACACACACACACACACACACACACACACACAGCCCTTAATATACCAATAAATATCAAAAGGAAGGGACCAAGAACTGGGCCTGGTGGAATACATCTGTAATCACAGCACTGGGAAGGCTGAACAAAAGGATCCTGGATTTGAGGCCAGCTGGGACTGTAGCATGAGCTCTTGTCTTGAAACAAACAAAGCATGTAGAGAAAGGGGAAGAGCTCGGTACAGGGCCCTTGAATCAGGATGGTGTTCACGGACTCAACTTTGGAGAAAAGAGATGAACAGAAACTGGAAGGATTAATTTGTACCCCAACTAAGTCATGAGTTAATTATGATCAAAAACCAAACAAAAAGCAAGGCGTGCTTACCTTTTTGCACTTCTCTCTACTAAATAGCAATTCAATCTAATTTTTTATTTTTCACTGATGATTTTAAATCACTTGTGTGTTCTAAATTTGTCATGTATTAGTGAGGCTCTGGCTTTCCTCTGTTTTAGGGGTGGTCGTAGTTTAGCTAGGCTCACTTTAACAAGAACTCTTTCTTTGAACTAGAGACATGAATTCATGTCTTTGGCTTTTGTTTGTTACACTTCTTCATGTGTATCATTTATGTATTAAGTATTTAATAGGAACTACCCATTACTAAATGATTTATAAATATTATCTTATCAAGAAACCATTATGACAAACTTCTGATAAGGGCAATAATAATCTATATGTTTGTCTTGAGGGACAGAAGCCTAGAGAATTGAGCTTTGGGGCTCAAGTTAAGAATCCAGTCCAAGTTTAGGTAACTGACAGATTGTGGACTGGGAACTATTTTATTTACTTTTTACTTTTAACCCCTGCATGGTGCGTGATGCTTTTATTTTCTCCTTTCCCTCTATCTTCCCTCATTTTCTCTCCCTCTCTCTCTCCCCTTTCCCTTCCTCTCTCTACCTCCCCCCCTTTCCGGTATCTTCCTCCTCCTCCTTTTGCTTTCTGTCTAGAGACTAAACCTGGGGCTTTGTGCTTTCTAGGCCATTGCTCTACCACTAAATTCACTTCCTTTCTTTCTTCTCTCTCTCTCTCTCTCTCTCTCTCTCTCTCTCTCTCTATTTCTTCCTTTCTTTTCTTTCTGTGGTAAGTTCACACTGGAGTATCATTAGAGGAGTTTACAAAGAGTGTCACCATCTTCTGTTTCCTCATTAGTAACTACTGGTGAGGGGTTTTGTTGTTTCTGATTATTTGTTCCTTCTTTCACTTCTCACCCTTTCCCTTTTCTTTTAGAGACATTGATTGGGGACAGGGGAGCAGAACTTCTATTTATTTTTATAATTACATTGTAGCTGTGACCAAAGCCAAAGCCCACACACTCTAGAAATAAGTCTTATGGCTTCAAGGTTAAGATGAAGGGCCAAAATTAAGAAGAAGGGTCAAGATTAAGAAAGAGTTGAACAGGAAAAAGATGACTCCAGTACTACCAGAAGGGGTCTTGATTTCCGTTCAACTTGTTTTCTAGTGGACGTCAACCACAGCAGTGCTGATTTCCTCTTGCCATATTGACTTTACACTGCTATTTGAGATGAATATGGAGTATGGAGGGATCCACTAATGAAGCCGAAAGGAAAGTCTGTTTTCAAAAGAGCAAGTCAAACATACAGACTGCCTTTGGACTTGGATCTTAGACTAAGAAAGGCATTTAGTGGAAAAGTACTCTTGAGAGGAGTTCATAATAACTAGATTACTATGAGTTTCTGGACTGGTTTAGATGGTTCTGGGTAAGCTGTAATCTGTTTACATCTTAAGAGATGTTCTCTGCATAATCAAATAATCCAGTTGGTGATCCTTTCAGTGCATCTCTCTATTGAGCACTTTTCAGTTTCATGAGGTCCCATTTATCAATTGTTGATCTTAGAGCCTGAGCCATTGATGTTCTATTCAGGAAATTGTCTCCTATATTAATGCATTCAAGGCTATTTCCCATTTTCTCTTCTGTATTTATTGTATCCAGTGTGGGCTCCCCAAAACTGGAGTAACGGCTCTCCCTAAAGCTATAGACTGACTGTGGTATCCATTCCCAAATAGGGCTGCCCTGTCTGGCCTCAGTGGAAGAGGATGCACCTAATCTGGGAGGGAATTGATGCACCAGGGTTGGAAGATACTCGGAGGTGGGGGAGACACCCATTCAGAAGAGAATGGATGGGAGAACAGGAGAGGGTCTCAGTGAGGAGGAGACCACAAGGGGTCAGCATTTGGAATATTAACTAACTAACTAACTAACTAACTAATTAATTAATTAATTAATTAAAATGAATTTAGGTTTCTTGATTCTGTGAACATTTGTTCTTAAAGCAAGTAGTCTACACTGTAGAAAAATCTATACACTAGCTGACATTCTCTGCTCTGTTAAGTCCCACTTCTTGTACCTTATAGAGAGGAAGGGAATCTTTAAAAAGCCTCCAAGATTTAAAGTGGGATTTAAGACATTTAATCTCAGAATCGTTGCTACTTCTTTGTGAAAGCAGGGCCTTTTCCTGAAACCAATTCCTTTGATGCTAAAGTTGGCAAACTTTGCTTGTAAAGCATTGAAGAGTAAATATTATGTTTTTGCCACTGTTACGTGAATATGAAACTGAAGTGTGAATATGACTGAAGATAAGGTATGAGAACACTCATGACCAGACACCATGGACAGTGAAATTTGAATTTCATATAATCTACGTGCATCACAAAATATCTTTTTTTTTTTAAAAAACAATTCCTTTCAGATTCAAACATATAAAGCCATTCTTAGCCCCTAGGCAATTATAACCAAATAGGTGGCAGACTTGTTTTTACCCAAACCCCTCAGTTTGCCAATTCCAGGTTAATACCTAGTTCTATAGAGAAGGTACTGTTTAATATTGGCTAAATCTCTGGAAGTAATAAACAGAGAGCGCTAGTCTTTTTGAGGTTAAACCAAGGAGGCTGATCTTTTCCAATGGTAGATTGGGCTTACTGTATTTATTTATATTTGTTTATTTAGAGGTTATTATTATTCATTTCCATTATCTGTTACGGAGAAATCTTTATAATTCGTTATTATATGTGCTTCAGCAATTCACAATCACACCCTGTGTGGACAAAGACTTTTGATCTGTGCTCCATTTTCTGTGTGCAAATCACACCATCCTGTAGCATCTCTTTATATGAGGCTCAGCTATACACGAACTGGTGTATGTCTGCCCTTGGTCCTAATGCTAAGCTAGGTAGCCAACATTCATTTCTCTTTCTTAACTGGTGAGGAGAAAACTAGATACAATATTCTATTAGATGAATTTAGAGTAAAGTTGTATATCTCACATCTTATTAAATAAATGTTCTTGTGCCCTAAGCTCACATGCTTTTTCCAACTGGCAAAGACAGAGTTTCTTGTTGGCCTTGAGTTTCTAAACAGCATCCAGAAACTGAAATTCTTTAAAGCTCTTAAATCCTATGATAACAAACCCCTTCCCTGGAGATTTCTGAGAACTTATTTTCCTGATATAGCTAAACCCACCAAACAATTTCTCTCAGAGAACTTCTGGGTTTCTTTTGCAAAGTGGGAGGGGCCAATTTAAATATGTCGCACCTTAGAGGTTCAGTTCAAGTTTAGCCATTTCAAAGTGGCAGTTCCCCTTGCTTGCTTACACTCAGAAGCAGGTGGGGCTATTTGAACATTAATTCTGGATTGCTCCTTTCCTGTTGGTTTAAGCTTATTTTTAGCTTCTGGTTTTACCATTCCCGACTTAAGTCAATAGAGGTACATGTGGCTTTAACTTTGGATGCTGGTTAAAGGTGTGTCTGAACTATGTGCCTTCACCTCTCTCTTCCCTTAGCCCAGGCCTCCTGCCCAGCATGCAGGTTTATGCAAACTGTGGTAAACAAGTCATAGGAGAGGCTACGTCAGGTTTTGGTGACTTTATATAGCTTACTCAGGCTTAGAATGCTTCAACCTCAAACTAAGTGTTAGTGAATGCTTGTTTCTATAATGAGAAACTTAAGACTATCTTCTGCCTATTTAGTCCTACTTAAAATAAACAACTCTGTTGATCTATATGTAAATTTTAAAAATCAGCAAAACAGCCACAATAAGAACAATATAATTTTTTTATTTATGAAAGAGTATTTCTACTTAGCAAATAAAAAAGTAAAAATCTACAATTTAAGCACAAATTCACTATAATTATTTATTGAAATCTAAAATGAAAAAAATTACATTTTAAATTTATATGTCCATACATTATTTAAACCCACAAATGCCAATAGCATATTTAATAACTGTTTCCAGTAATCTTCATTAGCAAGAAACCTTTTCAGACAAATAGCCATTAATAAAGTTGAAAGAAATCTGTTTTTTAAAATGTTCTGATTTTTTTAGTTAATACAGTGATTCTTTAACACTCAAGAATCTGTGCTTCTATAGTATATTTACTTTATCAAGTTATTATTTTTAAAAGAAGTTTGGAGACTTGTCAAAATCTCTCATTTTGATTATTGATGTGGTTGATAATGGTAATATTCTCTGAAAATGCACTTTAGGTGACTCTTTTACATGGGCAAACACCATGAATCGTGCATACATACATTTAAAAAGCTACGAAGCCACCAGATGGTATAATCTTCTGGGGCCACTAGCAAACGTATAGCTCATCTTGGACCAAAATATCATCATGTTGAATATGACTGCAGATAGGACGAATGTGGACCAGGAGGATGACAATTTGAGTACAGTCAGAATCTCATTGCCGCAATCAAATACCTGATAAGAAGCACCTTAAGAAAGGGAAGGTTTATTTCCCCCGAGGATTTGAAGGACTAAAAACCCATCATGACAGGAAAGTCATGACTGAGGGACAGCTTTATGATAAAGAAAGCTTGCCGCAGCTACTGGCTCACTTCCTTAAGGATAATAAGCAGAGAGGACAGAGACCAAGGTAAAATTTACAAAATCCACCTCTCAGGATTTTAGTGAGGAGCTACCTCCTAAAGATTCCACAAAGTCTGGACTAGCTAGAGATCAAGTTCCCACAGTAAATCACGGAGGACATTTCACATTCAAACTATAGCAGTCATCATGTATCTACTCTGGTCAAGTAGCAGAGAAAAAGAGTACTATGTCCCATTAATACATGTTGCAATGTTCTTACCAAGGGGTGGTTTCTATTGCTCTAACAAAATACCCAAGACTGGATAATTTACAATGAAGTTTATTTGATTCAGAGCTCTAGAGACTGAGAAGCTCAAGGCACCCTGATAGAGTCTTTCACATACAGCACAATGAAGAAGCAGAAAACCAATCCTAGAGTGTGTGAAAGGATAACTGAGGTATTACCCGGAATAGGCAGCTTTGGTTGCCAAAATGTGAAACATTCCTGGCAATCTGGGACAGGCTGATGATCCACACTCAACCATTATTGGACTAGCCTGCTTAGTAGTGTATTGAGCTTAATGGAAAAACACTCTATGTTGGCAATGGTATATAGAATCTTCTGTCACATTTGTGACATTTTCTGATAGTCTTGTGAGGATAAATCGAAGGGTATAGAGTATAATCTCAGTTGTGGTCGAGGTACAGTATGATTCTCTTTAAGCCATCCCCTGCTTTCTTTCTTGCAGGTGTGTGACTCAGATACCATGCTTGATCCTGCCTCATCTGTGGAGATGGTGAAGGTCTTAGAAGAAGACCCTATGGTTGGAGGTGTTGGAGGAGATGTCCAGGTACATATGGCCTCCTTATTTTTTGTATGAGATGGCTTTCAGAACACTCTTGTATTGATTCATTCGGTGTTTAATTGGTCCAGTGTTCTGTGGTCTTGGTGTTGGTCACATTTGAGAATGTGAATCAGATACATTGTAATCCTGTTTTTATATCTAACTTGAAATAATTTAAAACATATATGCTTAGCCTTGGTGTATAACCTGTATTTGTAGTGACTGAAAAGTTACATATGACACAAATGTATAGATGAGTAATGGTATTATTCACCAGGCACTGTCGGGGCACAACTTGGTCACCAGGGGGTTGGTTAAAAATGTAGTATGAAGGCCTGGAGAGATGGTTGAATTGTAGGAGCATTTGCTATTTTTGCAGAGCCTTCAAGGTCCAGCACTCATACAATGGCTCACAACCATACATAACTCCAATTCCAAGAACTCTGTTGCAATTTTCTGTTCTGTGGGCATTGAATGCGTATAACACACATCCGTATAGGCAGCAAAAGCACTCGTACACATAAAATTTAAGATATGTATAAACTGAACCACAAAAGAGAAAAAGAAATAGCCATTCAAATTCACAACAGTAAGAAAAGACAAACTTAGTAAATGGCTCATGATTTTTTTTTGGCAACAGAGAAACAATTACTAATGACAGGATGCTGAAGCTTGTCAGACAGAAAGGTTTGTGAAAATACGCAAAGGTTAATACTTCCAAAGTATGGGATCTGATGTCATTTGATCTGAATAGCAGACGAGAAGCACAAAGAAACAATCCTCTGTATTGCTGTGTGACCCATGTGTGCATGCCTTTGATAAAGACAATAATGAGAGAAACAAAAAAAATAGATTGGTGACTAAATAGTGACATACAAAATTTAGACAGAGAACGAAGAAAACTGAGACAGTTAAGAGAATTCTCTAAGTTCTTAGTTGTTTCAAATCTTAGATGGTAATTTACATCTGAGAAAATTTAGGATTGATGATTGATGCTTAAAATCGTAACTAGACATTACAGCCCAACAACATGGACGAGTATAGATAATATCACAAGAAGATGAAAATAAAGAAGTAAAAATCCGTTAATATACAGACCCAACCAACCAAGCTTACTTCCTAATATAAAACCCTAGAAGACAAGATAAAAGAATGACAGAAAGGAGGGAAGACAAAATAAAGGGAGAAAAGAACAGACTTCATGCCAGGCAATGATCTCAGGATACTTTGGAACCTCTTGGCATTATTAGGCTAAAGCTAACTTTTATTCATGTACTTCTACTTGCAGATTTTAAACAAGTATGATTCCTGGATCTCCTTCCTCAGCAGTGTGAGATACTGGATGGCTTTTAATATAGAAAGGGCTTGCCAGTCTTATTTTGGCTGTGTCCAGTGCATAAGCGGTCCTCTGGGAATGTACAGAAACTCCTTGCTACATGAGTTTGTGGAAGACTGGTACAATCAGGAATTTATGGGTAACCAATGCAGTTTTGGTGATGACAGGCATCTTACCAACAGAGTGCTGAGTCTGGGCTATGCAACTAAATACACAGCTCGGTCCAAGTGCCTTACTGAAACACCCATAGAATATCTGAGATGGCTGAACCAGCAGACCCGTTGGAGCAAGTCCTACTTTCGAGAGTGGCTGTACAATGCCATGTGGTTTCACAAGCATCACTTGTGGATGACCTACGAAGCGGTTATCACTGGATTCTTTCCTTTCTTTCTCATTGCCACAGTCATCCAGCTCTTCTACCGGGGTAAAATCTGGAACATCCTCCTCTTCCTGTTAACTGTCCAGCTAGTTGGTCTCATCAAGTCATCTTTCGCCAGCTGCCTTAGAGGAAATATCGTCATGGTCTTCATGTCTCTCTATTCAGTGTTGTACATGTCAAGTCTACTTCCTGCCAAGATGTTTGCAATCGCAACCATAAACAAAGCTGGGTGGGGCACATCTGGAAGGAAGACCATTGTTGTTAATTTCATAGGACTTATTCCAGTGTCCGTGTGGTTTACAATTCTTTTAGGTGGTGTGATTTTCACCATTTATAAGGAATCTAAAAAGCCATTTTCCGAATCCAAACAGACTGTTCTTATTGTGGGAACCTTGATCTATGCATGCTACTGGGTCATGCTTTTGACTCTGTATGTGGCTCTCATCAATAAATGTGGCAGGCGGAAGAAGGGGCAACAGTACGACATGGTGCTTGATGTATGATCTCACGATGATCTTTGCAGTCACAGCTGGAGACACACACACACACATCTTAGCTCTTCGCGGGGCTGTACAGTATTGTGGCATCACACCCTGCCATCACAGGAGACATATCACTGCTGCTGGGACTTGAACAAAAAACATTCGATGGGTTGATTTTTTTTTGATTCTGCCAAAGCAAATTGATACATCATCAGTGAGAAGAAAGTCCAGTTGAACCCGACAGTTTTAGGATGGTGGGATGACGTCTTGGTTTATGCACTTTTCCCTTACTTGCATCCACCTGACAGTGTTTGTTCTATATACCTCACTTGCTGTGCTTTACGTGGGTGATCATGGAAGAAAAGGATTCTGAAAACTCAAGGGAAACATTCTTTCAACCTACACAAACCTAACTTATGGACTGTTTTGATAGCTGATTATTTTCTTTCTATTTTTGTTTTTTAAGGAAAATTGTTTGTCTTTACCAAATGAAATGCCAAAGGAAAATTGAAAAGCCACTGGCTATGCTGTATTTTGATATAATTGTACTGTGTTTTTAAATTTTGTATCCCATTTTTAAAAACAAAATTTCACACCATAGTATATATTTTACTTCTCTGACAAAATACACTTTTGTTCTTTATATATATATATAATAAAATAGGTTCTAAAAAAAATCCATACTATAAAAAAATTAACCTGCCTACAATGTGAAACGTGGTTGACTGATGTTCATGAAAGAATAAAATGTTTCTCTCTTCCTCTACATTTTATAATTGAACAGTTATTTCTGTGAAAAAAATGTAAACATTCAATACTCTAACATTTTACTTCTTTTAGAAAGGGCCAAGATACCTGTCAACTTTTAGGTAAAAATACATACTCACATGTGTACAAGAGCCAGTCATCAAAGTTGAGGCCGAAGGGTAGAAAAGTGCAATTTTTGAAAACTTTTTTTTTTCCAAAAGGGAATGCTAGTTTTTGGAAAAACAAAACAAAACACTGGGCTCTTTGTACTGGATAAATGTGAACATCTAAGATGGATTCTCTGTTGAGACAGTGGCAGTATTTGCGTAGGCCTAGAGAAAAAAACGGAAAGCTGGTGAGACTTTATCTGTGTGATTGGGACAAATAGGATGCAATTCATCGAAAGTTTTCTTCTGTTGCCTGAATGTGGCAGACCTTAACATCTGCACAGTAAGTGTGCTCCTCCCCTCC
>JANHMN010000012.1:43634967-43647413 GCA_030674055.1 Rhabdomys pumilio
CCCCCCCCCCCCCCCCCCCCCCCCCCCCGTTTAGTGTCTGAGTTTGCCAGTTCACCCTGCCTGTTAGCGATGTTTACATGGCTGAACTGTAACTGATACGCAACACAATTCAGAACTGGCATATTTGTGTTCCGAGTGTCATCTTTACTTCTCAGGAAGGGTATTTTTTTTTCTCAATTATACAGGTAATCTCTCCATCTCTTCCGCACTTGGCCTTCCTAAAAAATCTCCACAAGTAGAAATGACGCCAACATGTAATGAGTATCACTAAGAACTGGTAAATACAGAAAGTGATGCACCAGTTCCTCCAAACTTGGCTAATTCAGTTATTATGGGGCCTCAGTTGTTCAATTTGACTTTTCGCATGATTTATCTTGCCTTGTGGCTGGTGTAGGCTGTGTAGGCCTGTTAGACACACACTCAGAACAGGAGAATAGCTGCACAGAAACTCTTGTGGTGAAGCAGACACATAGTGTCAGTGTTCTGCTTCTTCACTATGCAGACTTCTGCACCAACACAAATGTAGCAAGATACTGTATGAGGAAAAGCTGCACATTCTACCTTGTGAGTACAAAGATGTTTGTTCAAGTTCTGGAAAACTCCGACTCTCTCGCTCTATGGAGAGCTTGTGGGAAACAAACACACCCTGACAATAAATGAAACTAAAACTTGAGTTTGCCTTTTTAACTATTTATGTTCTAAGTTAAGCTTTGATAACGTTCAAATGTCAAATTTTCTCATTCTTATAAAAAGTTGAATTAATTGCCTTGTATTTATTTTAGCAATTATTCAATGTATTTCCATTATAGGATGTATAGTATAATTGATTTTTTTTTGTAAATAAAATATTTTTGATAAGATCATTGTCTCTCTTTTCTAAGGGAAGGGTTTTGTTTTCCTCACTGTAGTGCTATGTAGTTTAAAATGAGCGTGTGAAAAATTTCACGCTTGGTGTAAGATAATATGTCAGCAAATGATTCTTAGGCTGCATAGACATCTCCCAAATTGGTGTTATTTGGAAATCTGGGAACCATCATAGACACAAAGAGAAGGAAACCGTATCAACTAAATCAATCATTGTCTCTGAGTTCTTTCTTTATGCATCCTCCAATGTTGCCCAAAGTAGATAAATTTTTAATTATGTCAATAAGATCACAGAGTGAAGAAAAGCAATAAACAAGTTTATTATTGCATTATTCATAAAACAACAACACCCTAAAGTAATTAAAATGGACTAACACGAACAACAGTAACATGGTTTGTTAACATTAGAGAAAAGTTAAATGGAACACTGCCAGCCACTAAACAATGTAACCAGCGACTATATGAGAATGTTGGAGAAAGTCACACTTGAAATAGACATGACCATTTTGTACAGTACCGTCTGATTTTTGTAATGACCCGTGTTTAAATGTGGTTATATCTAGTTCTAGAAATATGGCTAATTTATATTCTGTATATATTTTTTTGTATTCTTCTAGGATGCTAAATATGTATTGTCTTTACACAAAGAAAAAAAGATAATAAATATCACTTTTTAAAAAGTAGGCTGAGGCATCTAATAGCATTCCCTGGCTTGAGGGTTTTTGATGTCCTATTTTTCTAGGTTTCATTTAAATTCATCCATATTTTAAAGTTTTTTTTTTTTATCTTTTAGAGTTTCTAAGGATCCTTCATTTCTTTGTCAACTACCATAAAACTAGATTCACCTGGTATTACAGCCTCAATAAAGAGCAAAGACATTATTGGTTCTAGTTCCAGTAGTTCACTGCTCACGTCTCTTCATGCTATAGTAAGGCTTGGTCATCTTTTGCTGTAGAAAGACAGTTCACGTTTCTAGTGTTGATGGATTGATGGTATGCCATGAAAATTCTCACCTCTGCCATCCCAGCACAAAAGAAAACATGAACAGGTGATATGTAAATGACCCTATGTGATTGATAGATGTGTGTGTGTGTGTGTGTGTGTGTGTCATATATACATGAATAAACTTGAGAAAGTAGAAAGGAATGGTTTGTCTGTTGTTTATCTCACAGTTTGAAGGTACGGTCCATCAAACTGCAGGTGTATGAAGCAACTGGTCACATTGTATCGGCAGTTATGAAGCAGAAAAACAAAAGTTCTTGGGATCAGCTTAATTTACCCTTTCTATTCCATCAGAACCTGGTCCTAAGGATGGCACCACCAACATTTGAGGTCAGTCTTCAGTTTCAATTAAATTTTCTCCAAAATATACTTGTTAAGACATTCAGAAATATATTACCATGAAAAGTCCAGGTGTCATCAAGTTGATATCGAAATCCATATCATACCATGTCTTGGTTATTTCTTCCTTGGAGTTTTTGAACTCTTTTCTAGGTCTTCAATAAAAGTCTAATACTCTCTTATTAAGTGTGTAAGAATCCAAAGTGTGCTAATATTCAGAAGAAAGCTCAGTACTGACAAGTTTGTATCCGACAAAATAAGGGTATCGGGAGATCCAAAAACACTGGGACACTAGGAGGAAGCATCTGTTGTTGATGCCCAGTGGATTGGAGTTCTCATTCCACTCCACTGGGTCCACTTCTGATTCAATACCACAGTTGTTTCAGGTAGAAGACTATAACATTGCCCCTGCCACCACCTGTGGAGGGGTGTTATAGATATTTAAAAAATGAAAACTGAAAGGAAAACCATTTCAAATTCAGAGGAACTCAACAGATTTGTTTTGCGGTTACTGTTTATAAACACCGGGTGACCCTCAGATTTTTCTCGTGATAGAGAAATGTATGCCTTCCATCTTCCTGTACATCTTTTTACCCTTATCATGACTGTCTTGACCCAAGCTCTTAGCACAGGGTGCTCATTGTCAGAGTCTTCTGTGTCTTATCTGCTCTTGCTATTTTTTAATTCTTTATGAAACAGTCAATTGGAGGGCTCGTCGCTCACCTACTTAGATACGTTACATACAATTCTGCTCAGGATACCAGTGTTCCATGAGGCCTAATGCCACTCTCTCTTTCCATGACTGCTTGTTAAACATACCTCTTCTGTATTTATTACACATTTGCACTATTTTTTTTTTCTGTTCCTGGCCAAGATGAGCTTGTTCTTTCTAGGACTATAAACAGTTACTATTTACTTTGCCCAAAGCACTCTTCTCCAAGAAGTTACCATGGTTGATTTCTTCTTGTCATACAGATCACCTTCTCAAGAGTTCTTTCCTGGCCATGCTATGGAATGGGATCCTCTAATCTCTTCCATTGTCTATTATCATGTTTTGTTACATTATTTAAAAGCAGTTATCATGATCAGAGTAGAACATGTATTTATTTCCTTGATTGGTGACTCCCTTAGTATACAGGGCATAAAAGTCAGAAAACACAGACCTTAGTACACAGGGCATAAAAGTCAGAAAACACAGACATACTGTATATCTCAGAACCAAGAACTGTACTAGGAACACAGAAAATGCTAACAAATGTGGCTGAATTCACATAATATGGTATAATGCCAAATATCATCAACTTTGCATAAATCTAGTAGGAAAATACCTGTAGCATCATTGGATTTCCCCTTTGCCAGATAATGTCATTCCCATAAACCCTTTGAAAATTTTCAAAACATTTTTTAATAATATGGTTACATCATTTTCCTCTATTCTTTTTCCTTCCTCTGACCTACCCACCCTCACTCCTCCATTTTCTATGCCAACTCCTCCTCTTGTCTCATTTTCTTTCAAGTTCCTGCTCTCCTCTTTTTTGTTGTTATTACACACACACACACACACACACACACACACACACACACACACACACAAATGAATACAACTTACAGAGTCTTTTCAGAATTGCATGTGCTTGATTTCACAACTGATCATTTTGGAACTCTCTGCAGGGGAAGACTACTTCTCCCATTCCTAGCCTTTCTTAGTTACCTGTAATTCTTTGTCTAGGACTGAGGGCCCATGAGTTTTCTCCCTTTCCACACTAGCATGTCTGTTACTATTGTCCTTGATCAGGTCTTGTTTAGGCATTCATATTGTTGAGACATCATCGAAGCTTCCCTGTCCTTCTAGGAGACACAATCCCATAGCAGATTTCACAGGACTCTGGCTTTTATAATGTTTTCCAAGCCTATTTCTGCCATGTCTCCTAATATAGATCTATCTATAGGGGTTATGAGCCCCATGGCCAAGTGTTTTCTTCATATTGACCAGGTTTTGACTTCTTGTAAAGGTGGAGGCTCTTGATCAGATGTTGTCCAGGCTGCACTTCTGTCCACACAATGTGATGTTGTCTATATATAGTCAGAAGTAATTTTGAGGATAGTTAACTTTAGATCTGAGTGACCACCACTGAAGCCAAAAACAGATCACATAGGAAAGTAATTTATTCTTCATTTATTCTTTTAATGACAGAAGAGAAGGTTGTTTCTTTTCCATGCTATTCATTGTCATGAATTAAGAACCATTCCATAGCAGACCCAAACAAATTCTTTAAAAAATATATGGTTTGATTTTGAACAGACTCTGAAACTAGAGCTTTGTCTCTTTAGAGTGGTTTTATCAATCCCAGGAGAATGTGGATTTAAGCTCCCAATCAGTCTTTGTTATCTAGACAACTTCCTGCCTAAATATTGGTCTTGAGTCTTAGGGAAGAAAACACTACGTTTGTATATACTGAAGTTACTACTTTTCAAACATCTGGCCCCAGTTGAAAGAAGGTTTACTCCATATAACCAAAGATCTAGGTATTGGGTTGTGATCTGTAACTTTCCCTAAGTAGAGTTTTGGCAGAGGACACACAGAAATCAAGGAGCACAAAGGAAGCTGAGAACTTCCAGTGACCTTCCCAGATGATGACTGACTGAGGCTGCTGAAGTTGCTGTGATCCCAGCAGGTGGCCACTTTCCAAATTGTTCAGAATTACTTCTGGGCATATAGAGATGATATCTCATGGTATGGACAGAAGCCCAGTCTGAATGAGGTTTGTTTAAGAAAGTGTCTCCATGGGGATGACTTTATCTGGCAAGGAGCAAATCCAATGATGCTGTAGCTAGTTCCCATCTTCCCTCCTCATGCTTGAGTCATTTCCTTCATAGACAAGATAAGGAGTAGCCTGCAGAATTACCACTGGGCAAGAATTCATTTATAAAAGTTGAATTATTTCTCTAGAGTTGATGTAACTGCTAAGTTTCCGGAGCCAGATAAACACGGGTCAGCAATAACTCTTCTTTCTTCCCTTCTACCCTTGTGAATGAGAACAGATAACAGACCAAGTCTTTCCCTCTAAACCCACTGATAAAGTAAATTAGTTCATGTACTTCTACTTAAAATAAGTTGGTAAACTGAAGGGAGACTCAACTTTAGAGTGTACAGTAGACACTGATTCAGTCATGAGATTTTTGGTTAATTATCTCTATAAGGCTTCAAACATCCGATTATCTATGAGCTTTAAGTCTCTACAAACACTTGAAGGACAATTAGTGACACAATATATGAACTGGCAAAGGACAACAAAGTTATTTGGAGGTGTTTAAAACTGTCCACTTGGCTAATGGGAAGCTTCAGTTAGAAACCCCATTAAAGTTTGAAAATAGTCCCTTATGAGGGAGAACAAGAAGGCTGTGAAATTTGTTCCATCGCTGAGTTGGTCTGAACCGAGGGGGTAATTTTTATTAGCTATTTACCATGATTTCCAAATATGATTATTTTCTGAAAAAAAAAAAAGATTATGTGTAACAGATGTCTTGTTATTATTTTAGTCTGCAATTAAATTTTGCCTCCTTTGAATGCCTGGCACAGTACAGTCCATATATGTCACTTTTTTTCTATTAATATGAACTCAATACATTATTGAATTTCATTGACGTTCATGCTAGAGGAAACAAAGAAGAATTACCTGATATGAAGAGTATAATTTGTAATTTATATAATTTATGTCCTGCACACTGAAGAAGACAGTTTGATTCAGTACATGTGAGCTACATATCCCTTATAAGAAAGCACAGCTAGGAAGTAGGGTTCCCCTCTTTCACATGGTGCCCATGGAGCCCTGAATGTAGAAGAGGAGATGGACAGAGTGTCAGTCACAGGCCCTAATCAATAAGTCTTTTCCTCATGTAATACAAGTCAACAGGAAGAAATCTAGTGAAGCAGTATCATTGTGGCTACTGAAGCCAACCATATCTTCCATGAAATACCTTAGAGTTCTCCAAGTTCTGGAAGTTTCTGCCTCAACCCCATCCTGCATGGGTGGGTGGAGAGGTGCTGGATGCTGTGCCTTTTGCCCAGCATGACTGAAGCTCATTGCTTTTTATTTTCAGGAATTTTATTTATTTAGAATACCTGTCTTTGCAAGGCACATCCTGGAGTTTCTTGATTTTATGCTCTCACTGATTTCTTGATTTTATGCTCTGTGTTTGCTTTGCTTGTTTGTTTTCTGTTTTGTGACTGTCACTCCACTGTCACATCCACAATAAGCTTGTCTCCTTGTAATGTCCCTTCCACTTTTTACCTCCTCTCCTTCATTATCCCGATAATACTGATATGAGAGAGAACTCAGCTTACACTACACAATCCAGGACTAAGGACTTTACCATTGTTGGTTATTTCTAAAGTCCACAAACAAACCCCTCAAGTCAATTCTGAATATTTACCACATATTTTTTTACATTAAGTCAAAATATATCATATATATTTTACATTTGTTCTTCCTGAAATTCCTTGAGATGTAATTTACTTTTGTTTTTCCAGATAGTTTAAAGCAAAAATGCACTCATGAAACCACCTGTAAATTAGTGCAAGGGGGCAAAAATAGGTAGAAGAAAAAAGCCACAGGAAGACTAATCTGGAATGGAGGCCTTAGTCTATTGTCCAGGGATTCTGGAGACAGAAAAGCCCTCCTGATTGACCTCAGTTCAGACAAAAGACTAAGAGACTGTGTCTCTGTCATCCCACAGACTGTATCAACTAGTAATTACATGACCGTTAGGGTAGGGTAGGGCTATTATAAAGGCAGAGGAAAAGAGTCAGCAGTAGGTATTTCCCTACAGACCAGGGAAATTCCTGGGGAGTAAGTCAACTGTCATTCAAAACAGTAGTTGACACTTGGCAGCAGCAGGGATGAGTAACTGTATCCTAAGGCATTGAAGCAAGCATGGCATCTTCTGCACTGTGCTAATTTAAATTTCAGGTTTCCTATTGGGAAAGTTAGTCAAATACCTTGCTCAGGGCTCAGGAACCTGTCTTTCCAACAACCCAGTGGCCATTTTGGTAAGAGGTCTGCATGAGATCTTGAATCCAACCCCTCATGGGAAATACTTTTTCCTCAGACTTTTTTTTTCCATTCTCAGGCAGATTTCCCTCTCCTTCGTTAGCAAATTGTCCTTTTACAAGATTTCTCATGCTGTCCCTGGCAAGAGTGGACTTCCCCAAACACTGGAAAATTCATAACTCCAAGACCCATTTCATTGCTTCCTGAGTTGCTTCACAGTCCTTATTTTCTCTACTTTGCTTTCTCAAGAGATTCTATTATGATACCAAGCTTTGGTGCCTCCAAAAGAAAGGCACCATGCCTGGTGTTTCCTAACTTTCCGTAACATCTGACCTCTTATATGCAATCCTTTGGTACACTTAAAGTCCTTAGGGGTGCTTCACTACAAGGCTTAGTTATACTTACAGTGGAAATCTGGGGCAGAGGATATGTGCAATAAAGTTTGGTAGAAATTTGTGTGATACCCTCCGTTTTTCTTCAAAACCAGAGTAGAGGACTTTGTGTCCTCTAGATAGAACATTTGTGTTTTCAATAAATGCTAGAATCAGTAGTTTAGATGCCAGAGGGGCCTGAGGTACTGCCTGCTATTAATTTTCTCTCTTTGTCCCTGAATCCTGTTGAATTTTAGGAGACTGTACTGAAGATCATTAAAACACTAAATTTGAATAATAACAACAATAATGGTAATAATAATTAATACTACTACTGATGATGATGATGATGATACTATTTTTTTTCTTTTTAAAGATAAAGAAGGTGAACAGGAGTATGTTTGGTGGATGTGTAGTCAGGTATAAGGTAAGAGGGTGCCTCTGCCGGCCCATGCTGAGGCTGGTTCCTCCTGAGGGACCAGCCACACAATGGTATAGTATAGAATAGAGTTTTTTTAGGCCATGAGGAGGAGAGTTGAGAGGGTTGTAGAGACAGAGAAAGGCAGAGAGAGTAGAGAAATAGAGGAGTAGAGGCCGGCCATGAGCATGTGTAGAGAGATGGGGAAGGGGAATGGAGAAAGAGAGTGGGGAAAGGATGACAGGACAAAGTGAGAGCAAGAAGGCAAGAGAGCAAGAGAGAAAGGAAGGAGCAAGCAGCAGCCCCTTCTATAATGAGTCAGGCATACCTGGCTGTTGCCAGGCAACTGTGGGGCGGACAAAATGCTAATGATGATGATGATGATATCAAATGGGACCGTATCTTGGACTTGAATTTATATTTCTTGAAGGAAAAAGTAATTAATCCTATCACATTAGGTAGTTACAAGTGAGGATAGCTCAGAGTTGTAACATACATCTTCATGCTAAGGCAAAAAGTCCTTTGTAAAACGAAGTCAATCAGTCTACCTCTGTCTCCATCTCCGTCTCTGTCTCCATCTCCGTCTCCATCTCTGTCTCCGTGTCTCTCTCTCTCTCTCTCTCTCTCTATATATATATATATATATATATATATATATATATTCTTCCTGCCAAGCGAAGAAATCTTCTTACTCATCCAGCAAGTAGAGCAAAAAAGCCTACAGGAAGGGTGGGGAAATGAATGGTTTGGGAATTTATAGGCAATAAATCTATACCTAGTCCTGATCATGTTTGGGCAGTGCTATGCCTGTCCATGACAAGTGTTAGTGGTATTTATAATTGTCATTGCAGAGCAAGAAAGATAGCAAAGGAAATGAGGGAAAATGGAAAGTGAGGTGACACCGTAGGGAGAGAAAGAGAGAAAGAGAAAGAACTGACTCTTGCTCTTCCCTAAGTAACTGTCCAGATACTTTAGAAGCTAAGCATCTCCAAGATATTGATCATTATTTGGTAATCAGGAGGAATTATAAGATCCTCTTAGTTAAGTGAACGCAGTTATCTATAAAATCCTTTGCTTCTACATGATTAGGAGCAAACCTCTCTTGGGTTCAAGGCTGTTATGTGGGCCCAAGGCAGGAAGTGTGTATTTCAGACATGAGCTCTATGTTGGAGCCAGAAACCATAAAATAAAATATTTTTTTCTACTCTGAGGATCTGCATGAACTTATTCAAGCCTCGGAATTATGAAAAGGGAGATGGTGATGGTGAAGGACACACGTGACCAAAGGGAAGAACAATGAACACTGCTTTAAATAAAAGGGCTTCCATAAATGAACATAACAGAGTCTACTTTTAAACTAAAAACAAATCACAATAGAAAACACCAAATCAAGGAGCCACTTGCCATATACACTGCTTCCTAGAAGCCTTGCAGAAATTACAGCAACCTGGAATACCTAGTTAAGCATCCTGAACTTCTGACAGGGAGGGGGGCTCCTGGCAATCTTCCCTGTTGCAAAGCTTGTTCTCAAACTTTAGGCTCCCCCAGGGTTTGCGATCCTGGTTTTTATTTAAGCCTGGCTAGGCCCCCCATGTAGCAGCTTTACAGATTGCTTCTGAATCACTTCTGTCATGCAATATTCACCATGCCAGTTTTAAGGCAGTTTAAAAAAAAAAAGAGCAAAACAAGAAAGTCCTGGAGCCCAGAAAAGCTTGGCTCAGGTCTATGCACATAATAAAAAATAACAAGGAAGGGGGGGAAAAGTGTGTGTTCTTATAAAATAGAGTCACAGCTTTTATTTATCATCAACACTCCAGTGTCAAAACTCAGGCACAGCTGTGGCTAATGAATCCATGAGATAACCATTAGGTGAGTACCTGGGGTGCATTGTGGGGCTTGTATTTTCCTTGGTTTTTCATTTCAACACCTAAGCTAAACACCGCAGCAGGAAAGCCTGACCATTCTCAGTCTTGGGGCACAGAGACTGTTCCACTCTCAGTTCAGCAACCTGTACTAGCCTGGGTGTCTAAGTTCTGTCTCAGCACAGCTTGTTCTCCAGTTCAGTCTACCAAACCCAAGAGAAAAAAAAAAAAGAGGGCAAAATGCAATAATTGCTTCCTTTTAAAACTCCAGTTAGCCCAGCCTTCAAACAGCGAATGAGGGATTCCCATATCCCAGCTCTTGTCCTTAGCTGCAACTCAATATCCAGGGCTGGAAGAGGTTTAAATCAGAATGCCTCCACCCTGTTTGGAGAGTGTCAGGGCAATCTCCCAACAGAGTTGCGTCTCACTTTCACACCAGCCCCCTTGGATGTTCTGTGAGGCCCTGTCATCTCCGTCACTCCCTGGCCTGTGGATTTACATGGCACGATGCCAGCTTCTCTGTGGCTCATGGGTTTCACAGTTAAGCCCTATTTTAGATGGTCAGTATTAGAGGTTTTGAGTACAAGCTGTGAGAATCACATTGCCTGGGTTAAATTTCAGCTTGTCTATTTAAAAATTGTGCAACCACGGTGTAATCATTCAGCTCCCCAGAATCTATCTCCCTGCCTAATCAGTGGAGATAAAAGAACAAACACTCGTTGAATTTCTAGTTTCTGAAATGCACTCAAAGCCCTGTATGCTTTCAAATCTAATCTTCACACTATTCCTGTGAGACAGGTAATCTTATCATAACCAGCACCCCTAGTTTAATTATAACAATAGGACACAGGGCTATTATATGACAATCCTTGGGTGAAATAAGGAATATATTGAACAGAGATTTCCACCTAGAAAGTTCAGCTCCATGTCTAAGGTCTGAGTCTGCCCATCCTGTCACACTGGCCTTCTAGTTACTGAGGTTTGCATTGGCTGGAAAAGAATATTACCTACCACACCATAGCGATAGGGAAGTGTTCATACGAGTATGACATGAAGCCGATGGGAGCAGTGACTAGATCTCAGTACCCAATAGACTCTTGTCTGCCATTGTGACTGAGAGTGACACCAATATGACAGGTATGAGATATGACGATGGCACGAACACAGGCGTTGGAGAAAATTTTGTCTATTGTTCTCAAGTCTACTTCATCATCTCCAGGGAGGAATCTCTAAACCATCTCTCCCCCTGAACAGAAGCCCACAATTACAGGCAGCTCATGGATAGAAAGCTGTTGACAGAGCAAAGAAGCCACAAAGGGATGGTGCATGGGAGAGGATTAGGGGAGAAAGGGGAAGAGGAGGAATGGAGATACTTACGACAAAAAATGAAGCCGCCATGCCATCACACACACACACACACACACACACACACACACACACACACACACACTGAAATTGTAGTGAGAATTTTGGACATTGTAAGTTATGTTATATGAGTATGTTTTTGTCTTAATCTCAGGTGTAGGATATGGAGCTGCTTCAGATTGTCCACAGCCACTAACTTTGATTGTCTCATGCTCTAGCAGGGCTGTTGACTTTTGCCAGCTGCAGATAATTTATGTTTGGCATTCTGGAGACTCTAAAGAGGGTATATATTTGAGAGCCCTGAGAGGGTCTGGGGCTGCTGCTGCTCCCTCTCTTTTGCTGGCTTGCTGGTTGGAGATATTCTGACCACAGGGATTGGATTTGCCCCCAAGGAACCTGATGTCCCTAATCAGCAGGAAGTAGTCTAAAGAGGTCTACATTCCCTTTTTCCTTTTGACCTTCTTTCTCTCCAACCTAGTATTGGGGTGTTGGAAGAGACTGGGGTAGAATACAGGTTGGAAGGGTGGTAGATAATAGAGCCCAATAAAGCAGAGCAAAAAAAAAAAAATACACCAACATGAAACACTATTCAGAAGCATTAGAAGCAGTGTGGAGAATAGGAAAAAGAAAGAACCATCAAGGTGAGGGGCTGGAGGAATAGACCTCATTTGGCAGAGTGTTTCCCTAACACGACAAAATGCTTTGCTATCCATCCACAGTACCACATAATACAGATTTCCTGTAGAGGAGGGGGAGGAAGAGCAAGAAGAGCCGATGGTACCACAAGAAAATTCACAAAATCAACTAACCTGGCTCACAAAGACTGAAGTGACAACCAAGGAGCCTGCACGAACCTGACTTCTGCTTATATGTTACAGTTGTGTAGTGTGGTCTTCTTGTGGGACTCCTAACCGTGGGAGTGGGGGCTGTCCTGACTCTTGTCTCTTTCGGGGACCCTTTTCCTCCTTCTGGGATGCCCAGTCCTGCCTTGATATGAGTCCAGCCTTGTGACTAGTCTTGTCGCAACTTGATATGCCATGTTTGGTTGATATTCCTGGGAAGTCTGCTCTTTTCTGATGAGAAAGGAAGAAAGGAAGAAGAGTGAATGGTGGGCAGAAGTTTGTGTGTGTGTGTGTGTGTGTGTGTGTGTGTGTGTGTGTGTGTGTGTGTGTGT
>JANHMN010000012.1:43647423-43657428 GCA_030674055.1 Rhabdomys pumilio
TGTGTGTGTGTGTGTGTGTGTGTGTGTGTGTGTGTGTGTGTGTGTGTTGGGAGGACTGGGAGACAAGGAGGGAAGGTTGTATTATATTAGAGATAAAATAAATTAAAAAAATAAAGAAGAATCTGAGCTGTACGGAGGCTAAAGGAACAGCTAGTAAACCACAAATAAAGATCGTTTTTTTTCTGAGCCAAGTTTAGTTTCCAGTACACATCACTGTGCTACTGCGGTAGTATTCAGAGACTGTTTATGCAAAATACTTGAAATAAACTGTATAGAGTCCTTGATGTAGGTATCACACTTGTTTCCTCACAGCATTCTCTGGGTTGACAAACATTTATTGACAAGGTCGTAGATGATAGAAGGCTTGGCTGCCTGGCAACCCCCATCACACATGCAACATATGCACTAGCCAAGGCACTGCAGAGCAGGCATCTGGAGAGGCTGTGGGTGTGCTGTGGTACTTCAGAGCTGCTCTAGCAGGAGAGGCAGCTGTCCAGGAAGCCATTAAACAAGGACACAGACTCATAATTCCTAACAGTTGGGACTCTGTCCTTTTAAATACCCCTTAGCTCCTCTTTTCCTCTCTAGGTAAAAATAGATCCGTTGCCAAGATGTTTTTTGTGTGGGGAAACTTGCCCTCACTAACTAGACACATAAATTTGTTATTAAATCCAACTGTAGATGCCATTTAAAATCTGGCCCTTCAAAGCTGCGACTTACTATTACCGAATATATGCTACCCAGTAATATGAAATGTACCTTTATATCTCAGTGATAAAAGTAAAGAGCACACTTACTACAAAATTTCTTGGATATGTTGTTCTTATCATATCTCATGTCAGAGTCTTGGCATACACTTTCTTTCCTGGGATGGTATACTTAATGTAGACTCAGAGCATTGTTCTCCAGGAAACGGTCTGTGTTTCCACGTAAGCTGTAGGCAAGACATACATAAGGAATTTTACAGTCGCTTCTGTTGTAAGCTGACTCTTGTCACTCTGAAGCATAAATGCAAGTGTTGAAGTTCTAACCCTTTACTTCATAGTATTTGCCTCTTTGAAAATGGGGAAAAAATACCTTTTTTGTTTTAGCCTAGGATTTAGATGTCTGCCTGAAATTACTTCTTTGTTCTAACCTAATGTCAGCGATATTTCAGGCAGGAATCTAACTCTTAAACTAGAACAAAGAAGTAGGCATCAGGCATGAAAATGACTTTGGGCTAGGACAGGGAAGTAGGCTCAGATATTTTGGCCATCCTGATAAGACCTTAGAAACAGTGATCACAGGAGTGATCTCAGGACTCTGTTTATTGTCCTGCGTGTTCTTGGACTGAGTTTATTGTCTTGCTTGTTCCTTGACTGTTTGCATCTATTGTATTGCTAGTTCCTCAACCTAGGACTGACCTTAATACTTGCATGTAATTTAAACAGTATAAAGGCAAAAAAGGAGGAGGAGAAGGAGGAGAAGGAGGAGAAGGAGGAGAAGGAGGAGGAGGAGGAGGAGGAGGAGGAGGAGGAGGAGGAGGAGGAGGAGGAGGAGGAGGAGGAGGAGGGACGGGATAGGGGATTAATGGGTGGTGCCCCAAGTGATATCTCCTAATTTTTCTGAAAACTGTGCTTATTTGACACTGTGAAAGCCATGATGTCCAGGATGACTGTCTATCTCTCTTCACCCCTTTGTGTAATGAAAAGCAAATGAAAGAGAATAGAGGCCTCATAGTTTGGGAATAAACTGTTTAGAGATATGTAGTATAATAAAATTTTTTAAATTTATAAAAGAAAAATGGTAAATTTTAACCTACCTATTGTTGTAGTCAGAT
Organism: Rhabdomys pumilio; assembly: GCA_030674055.1. Taxonomy (NCBI): domain Eukaryota; kingdom Metazoa; phylum Chordata; class Mammalia; order Rodentia; family Muridae; genus Rhabdomys; species Rhabdomys pumilio. The sequence goes on from JANHMN010000012.1 coordinate 43,649,243, forward strand.
GTGTTGGAAGAAACAGCTGTTTTCCTTTTTCTCAAGATATAGTCACAAAAATTGTACACACACACACAGACACACACACATATGTATATCTCCGACACAACTTGAGACCCATCTCATGGGAAGTACCAATGTCTAACACTATTAATGATACTCTGTTATGCTTTCAGACAGAAGCAAGTTGTCCTCTGAGGAGATCCACCCAGCAGCTGACTCAGACAGATGCAGACACCCACAGCCTAACAGTGGATGGAGCTTGGGGTCTCTTACGGAAGAATAGGAGAAAGGATTGAGGGCCCTGAAGGGAATAGGAACTCTACAGGAAGACCAACAGAATCAACTAACCTGGGCCCTTGGGGTTCTCTGAGTCTTAACCACCAACCAAAGAATATATACCGGCTGGACCTAGGCCTCCCTGCACATATATAGCAGATATGCAGCTTGGTCTTCATATGGGTCCTAAACAACTGGAGCAGGGGCTCTCCCCAAAACTGTTGCCTGTACATTCGGTATGTTCTAGTTCTAGTTGTGCTGCCTTATCTGGCCTCAATGGAAGAGCATGCACCTATCATTGAAAAGAATAAAGTGCCAGAGTTGGGGGTTACACAGGGAGGCCCCACTCACTCAGATTATGATGAGAGGAGGGAATTGGAAAGGTTTGTGGGAGGAGGTGACCAGGAGAGGGGCAGTGAGCAGGATGTAAAGTGAATAAGTAAAAAAAATAATATTAAATTATAAGTTAATAAAAAAGAAATTTTTACAATGAATACAGCTAGAAAGAAGGAAAAGAGATAGGATAAATACAAAGAGGAAATAAAGAAAGACTGGGGATTCTATATTAACTTTTACCAGTAATTTTAGCATACCATAATACATCATAGAAACAAAGCAATAAAGAATTCTGTAGTTTTGCTGTGAGATGGACAATATTACATTGTCAGTAATTGACAGAACCAGTTTGAACCTGAAACAGAATCTAGACTCTTTGTGATTGTAAAAGGAATAAGTCCATTTGTTAAATGCTGTGAATGAAGCTGCTACATTACCTAGACTCAGAAGGAATGCTGATGAAAAAGGAAACGCATAGTAAGTTAGGAGGTTTGTGTGTTTCTGAAAACATGAGAATTAAAAATTGCCTGGACCCCAGCCTATTATTTGATGTATTAAGTTTTAATATTTTAATTCTGGCATAAATATAGAGTCACAAATACAAAAGTAGTACAGACCAGTCTTATCCAGCTTTTATTTAGACATCTCTACAGATGCATGGTATACTGTGATGATACAATATGAATACCAGGAAGCTAGAATTAGTACATGAGTGTGTAGATGGACTACCTGTGATATTTTTTACATGGATAGATGCAGGCAATGGTCCTGGCAGTGAAGATATTTTACTAATACTTCTCCCTGAGCTTTGTATGCACACCCACTTCCTGTCACATCACATCTATCTCCTGAAAATGACTGCTTTGTTCTTATCCCTGAAATTTATTTGTGGAAAGGCTACAGAATTGCAATTATCTGGTACACGACCTTTTGACAATGTATAATTCTGCTCAGTACAATTCTCTTGAGACTCCTCCAAGTTGCGTATACCAAAGGATTATCCTTTTTTATTGCTGAGTAATATTCCGCTGCATAGCTATGCCATTTTGTTCTATCACACATTTCCTGAAAGTCAGTTTGGCTTGTTTTCAGTTTGGAACTCTTAGGCATAAAAAAGTTAACGCTGTGTACAAGTTTTGGTGAGGTCATGTGTTATTTCTTGGAAATACGAGGCCAGAAGCACCATTGATTAATTAGAAGATAAGATGCTATCATATTAGTTTTTTTTCTTGGTTCTGTTTTTGTTGCTCTTGTTTGTTTGTTTGTTTGATTGATTGATTGATTGATTGATTGATGGTTTTCCAGTTCTGTGTGGTTTTACACAGTAGCTGTCCTACTTGATACTTTTATCAGCTTGGTGTAGGAGCCCATGTTCTATGTTCTCACCATTGTCAATATTATTCTCTAGTTCTTCATGTAAATGTTTAGTGACCTTGTGATATGCTCTTAACTTTTAATTCCCTGGTGACAGCTGCACTAAACAATGTTCAGAGCTTATTCTATAACTATGTATTCTTCTTTCTGTGACATTCATTCTTTTTTTTTTCATGCCTTTGGCTTTATTTTAAGGAACAATTTTCTTTTCTATCTTGAAGTACTGAGTGCTTCTGTGCATGGTCTCTATGCAAGTCTTTTTCAGACATGGTTTGCATATCTCTTCTCCCAGTGTGCAGTTTGCTTTGTCATTCTTGTCATAGGGTGACTTTCTCAAGTCAACGCTCATTAAGCTTAATTTGTTATTTATTTCCATTTTCTGAACAGTGATTTTTGTATCCAAAGAACTACTCACCAATTCCTGCATATATTCTACTTTAAATCCCGTTCTGAGATGTTTATAGTTTTATTGTTTGCATTTAGACAGAGAATCCCTTTCCCTGGGGTTTTAAATTATATTTATTACGATATTTGTTTGTGTCTGTGTGAAGGGAGTTGGGGGTATGGAAGTGCATGTTATATGTACTTAGAGAGGCCAGAAGAAGGTGTTGGATCCACTTAAGCTGGAGTTACAAGTAGTTCTCCTCATGTGGGTGATGGAAATTCAACCTGGCTCTTCTATAGAAGTGAGCACTCTTAATGCCAGATGATTGATGATTACAACTATTTGTGTGTATGTGTGTGTGTGTGTGTGTGTGTGTGTATATATATATATATATATATATATATATATATATATATAGAGAGAGAGAGAGAGAGAGAGAGAGAGAGAGTTGGTGGTTCAGACTCAGAGAACTCCCAAGTGCCCAGGTTAGTTGATTCTTCTGGTCTTCCTGTTGGTCTTCCTGTAGAGTTCCTATCCCCTTCAGGGCTCTCAATCCTTTCTCCAGCTCTTTCATAAGAGACCCCAAGCTCCATCCACTGTTAGGCTGTGGGTGTCTGCATCTGTCTGAGTCAGCTGCTGGGTGGATCTCCTCAGAGGACAACTTGCTTCTGTCTGAAAGCATAACAGAGTATCATTAATAGTGTTAGACATCGGTACTTCCCATGAGATAGGTCTCAAAATGTATTGGTTATTGGTTGGCTATTTTCTTGGTCTCTGTTCCATGCTCTATGCCATCATTTCTTGTAGACAGGATAAATTTGGGGTTGAAATATTTGTGGGTGGGCTGGTGTCTCTATTGCTCAACTGCATTTTCTGCCTGGCTACAGGAGGTGGCCTCTTCATGTTCAATATTCCCAAAGTTGTGAGTCACAGATAAGATCACCCACGGTGATTTTTTGGGTGACTTCCTTAACCCATGTCTCTGTCTTGTTCTGGAGTTGGGCCACACCCCCACCTTTTCACCCCAGTCAGTTGCAGATTTCCATTCATTTTCATGACCATCTAGGCATCTCTCCTGTCTATCCCCATAACTGATTCTGAAGCCCCCCTTTCTTTTCCCATCCATTTTCTCTCAGTTCCCTTCCTCCATCTGCCTCTTATGACTATTTTATTTGCCCTTTTAAGTGAGATTCAAGCTTCCTCTCTTGGGCCTTCCCAAGAGAGGATTTATTTATTTTACGTATTCACCATTGCTCTCTTCAGACACACCAGAAGAGGGTATCAGATCTCATTACAGATGGTTGTGAGCCACCATGTGGTTGCTGGGAATTGAACTCAGGACCTCTGGAGGAGCAGTCAGTGCTCTTAACTGCTGAGCCATCTCTCCAGCTCCCAAGAGACCATTTCTTAAAACTTCTCTCCATACTCTGTTTCATATTCTTTCTGTTCCCTCTTCCTCAGGAACATAATAGAGTTTGGCAGAATAATCAAAAGCTGTAAGTTTAGTAGATTTAATGATAAAATTTCCAATCATTTTTTTAAGGCCTTAACACGAACTTAAATATTCATTTGGCATTGTTCTAGAATATGTGCAAAGTAAGTGTGTTATCTCATCATCTCCCTTCCCTGTAGGACTCAAATCACACACACTCCAGACCTTATCTCCCCCAATTGACTGCTTTTGCAGCACTGCCAAGTGGAGTCCATATAATGAATTTGCACTTATTCACTAGTTTTTAAATCTAGACAAAGTGAAAAATCAAATCAAGTCCTGTGTCATTTATTTGTTTTCTGTGCAATCTGACACAATATTCTTATCCACCCCCTCATTCCTGGTTCTACTACAACAGTTCTATCTATAAAACAGAAAGTGTGTGCGTGTGCGTGTGTGCATGTGTGTGCGTGCGTGCGTGCGTGCGTGCGTGCGTGCGTGTGTGTGTGTGTGTGTGTGTGTGTGTGTGTGTGTGTGTAGCTGGCAAAGTTGTTGTAAGGAAGAAATAAAATAGTACTCACAATGTGCCTACATCTAAGTAGAGAATGTGCTCACAAAATGTCAGGTTTTGTTCAGTGTAGCCAGGTCAATGTGAAGGAGGCTTCTTTTCCACTGTAACATATGAGCTTCAGAACTAAATTTATAAAGTCTGTGTGACCAGCCCAGAAGCATGCAGTACTCCAGTGCTGTGCTTAAATCCTCCAGTTTCTCTGCAAGTTCTCTGTAAAAAGACTATGGATACAAAGAGTCTGGGTGGTCTTTCTTTTTTTCTCTCTCTTTTTTTAAAACCAGGAAGACAGAAGAAAATTGTTGATTCTGGCCATGACAGGTTGAGGAAATAGATATTATGTCTAATTCCTGCCTGATTTATACAGACTTTCAGCTTTAAAGGACAAATTAATAGCAGTTTAAGATGGCTTCAGCTCTGTGCCATGGTCATTATACTGCGTGTTAAGTTTTCATGCTGGTAAATGAAACAATTTTAGTGCTCTGTAAACTCAGTTCAGGCTGTGAGCTTCACTACACCTAGCCAGAATAGGGGAGATGCAGCTAAACAGCCGCTCATGTGAGTGGGATTACCAATTGAAGCTGACAGCAAGCCCAGCATGACTCACCAGTGTGAGGCTGCCAAGAGGATAATTTGATCTGGGGCTGAATGAACAGGACTGCAGTGTCCAGACCAAAGTGAGGGATACTCCCCTGTCTGCGTGTGAGCTGGACCACATCTTCTGTTTTGCTTATCCTCCAACCTTCCATCTTATTATGATGCTGTATACACGTTGAAGTAGATTCATCCCATAATACTTACATTAGAAACTGTGCTCTTTATATTACTTCTATCATAGATTCTGTAATTTAAGTTGCTGAAGGTGTGGGTATTAACATCTTTAAGGATTAAATAGATCTTCTTTTGTGTATCCAGTGGTATAAACAGATGTTTTCTGGTTCTACATTTTCAAGCCAATACATTAGAGTCTAAAGCCATGTCTCTTATCTAAATTGTAGAAATCCCACTCAGTCGACCTAAATTCTAGTCCATTAAATTCTTATGAATAGGAGAATTAGGCTATCATAACTTAATGCCTAGTCTCATATTTTGGGGTCAGAGTGCTCTCTTCTTGTCTCTGTCCAACTTTAACCTACCAGGTATAAAACCATAAACATATAAATGCACACCATCATCCTCTTACATTCTTCTAACAGCACAGTGAACACAACATCCTACAGGCTGTCTTCAGAAACCAGGTCAGTAGAGAAGAGAATAATGCATGAATGGGAAGAGACCTGACTCTGCTAGGAGAAAACACAGTAGAATATGAACAGTGATAAGGGATCAGACCTTAGGAATTAAAGAAAATCTCGTTTTGTATCAGCAGAATCACACAAATGCATGCCTGGATAAGGAGGTGGCTATACAACAGAAGGAATTATCTTCCCTCTTACCCTTCTGGTCAGAGCTATTAATCTGAACAAAGAGTTGAAAAGCATCCAAATGGGCAGCAAGAAAAGCCAAGGGCAATTTTTACAGAGATTTGTTGGCAAATAGCATGTTCGGCTAGATCTTACTTTCTCTAAAAATTAGCAAAAACAAAGTAAAGTAGACCAATTGCCCAAACAGCAGAAATCATGGGACACACAAATATGCAGAAAGGAAAAAGATACATGAAGATGCATAGGAAGAACATGTATGCATGTATATATTTATTCAATCTCTCTTTATTTATTCTTATTTATTCAATCTCTCTCTCTCTCTCTCTCTCTCTCTCTCTCTCTCTCTCTCTCTCTTTCTCTCTCTCTCTCTCCATGTGTGTGTGAGAGAGATAGAGATATAGAGATAGATAGATAGGTAGACAGATAGATAGATAGATAGATAGATAGATAGATAGATAGATAGACAGACAGATAGAGCAAGTGTCTGTGAAGGTCAGAAGACAACTTGTTGGGGCTGAGTCACTTCTACCATGCGTGTTCCAGGCTTTGCACTCAGGTTGTTAGGAAGAGCCAACGCATGGTTTTCAGAATCTATTTTTCAAATGTATTTTTTTTTGTAGGCAGCACAGAAAAATGATAACACACGTTAATTTTTAACCTCATTTTCTTTTAATAGTATATCAATTAAAGAAAGCAATCACTTTCCTTAACATATTTACATGTACATATGTTCTTCGATGACATTCATCCTCTGTTTCTCTCTTTTGTCTTTCTCTCCCACTGCGTGTACCCTTCATCTTTCTAAATGTGTTCAGAATTAGAGTTTTTGTTTCCTACTAGAAAAAATAGTGTGAAGTGTCACGGCTCTAGAATTGCTATTCTAACTATAGAAGGTCACTGAGATGTAGACTTCATGTCTGGTTAGTTTTAGTGCATGGTGTATTTTTTTTTATTTGAAAATTTCTATAATAAAGCTTATTTTAAGATGATATTTTTTTTGTTTTTGTTTTTTTTAAATTGGGTATTATATTTACATTTCAGATTTTATCCCCTTACCCCACTTACCCCCACCATCCAAAAATCTTCTATCCCATCCCCCCTCCTCATGTTTCTATGAGGCTGTGCCCTCATCTACCCACCCACTCTCACCTTTCCACCCTCACATTCCCCCCCATTCGGTGTTCATCCTTCATGGAACCAAGAATCTCCTCTCCCCCCTATGCCCGACAAGGCCATCCTCCCCTACATGTACAGCTGGAGTCATGGGTCCCTCCCTATGTGTTCCTAGGCTGGTGGTTTAGACCCTGGGGAGCTCTGGTTGGTTGGTATTGTTGCTCTCCTCATGGGGTCACAAACCCTTTCTGCTCCTTCAGTCTTCTCTCTAACTTCTCCATTGGGATTAAGATGATATCTATATATGGAACATTATGCTAAAGAAACATGTCTCAGAAACCAAATGGTCATTATATTGTAGTGATGCTGAGTCTGCCACACATCTCTGAATGTAAGTAGTGCTTGTTTTTATGGGGATCATCTTCTCAAAAAATTTATTTATTAAGTGTTTCAAGAATTAATATAAATGCTATCTTTTCATATTTCCAACAAACAGTTTCAGACTCCCTTTTAAATATAGTTTGGCCAGAATTCTGACTCATGTTGCATGTCTGCATATGGACAATTGTGAATAAAAATTGCAAATGGGAAGGTATACTTCTAAATTAATGATTTAAGTTTTCTCATCTGTGCAATGGAATTGCTAAAATTAGCACTAATTAGAAACAACAACCATGTCCTATTCATTAATGATACATATTCAAGAGGCTGGTAAAAAGTAACATGTTTTAGACAATGTCTACCAAATATGAGGAGGTTAGAATTTAGGATGAATTATTCAAAGAACAAAGAAAAAGTGAAATTCTTACTGTGAGGCATAGGATAGATTTGGCAGAACATGTATAGAGTCTACTGGAACCTTCCTATGGATCATTATTAGTGAAATCTACTTCTGAATTCTGTATAACCATATGTCTTTCTAAAATATTCTAAAATATTTCCATGTATTCTTTTTATAAATGTTTATGTAGCTATGTATGTCTATGCCTATCATTCCATCTCATATCAAACATAATGTATACCAGACAGGCAGAATCTCACTACAAGTATAGAACAATAAATACATGATTGATTAAACAAACAATTACCAAACAGTCTGAAAACCAAAAGCACCCCTCACATTCAAAGATTCAAAACATTTGAATTCCTTTCCTGATAGTGGTGGAATAATTGTCTTCCTATGCCCTACAGATGAGAAACAAGACAGTTCAACTCTCTCTGTTTCTGTCTGTCTCTGTCTCTGTCTCTGTCTCTGTCTCTGTCTCTGTCTCTGTCTCTGTCTCT
>JANHMN010000012.1:43657438-43670985 GCA_030674055.1 Rhabdomys pumilio
TCTCTGTCTCTGTCTCTGTCTCTGTCTCTGTCTCTGTCTCTGTCTCTCTCTCTCTTTCTTCCACTCAATATCGTCTTCTTCTTCTGTTTCTCCTCATTTTCTCCCTCTTCCTTTTTCCTAGCTTCTGTGTTGAGCAACTTTATGGCCATGTAGTTCTGTCACAATGCTCTCCCTCTTGGCAGGCCCAAGACAGTATTATATGGATTGAAATCATGGAGCCATTAGCGAAAATAAACATGTCCTCTTTATAAATTAATTTTTCAAGGTATTTTTGTCACAGAATGCTTATATACCTTTAAGGAAGAAATAATATCTTATAAGTTTTCATTTTCCAAATCACAGGCCAGATATGACATTTTGATAATAAACATTTTTAATTTTAATCAGCATACAATTACAATATTCCCCCTTACTTTCCTCCCTCCACCCCCCTCATGTCCTGATCTTCCACACTATTTCATGTTTCTTCATTCATTTTCTCTCGTGGCTTCTTTTCTTTACTATTGCTACATTAATATATATATATATATATATATATATATATATATATATATATATATATTATAGAAACACTTTGTGGAGAGTACACCAAATTTCTGTGATATCCTGAATACAATTCGAAGACAACAGTCATAGTAAGAGAATATGTACTCAAAATAATATGTCAAAAAGTGAGTAGCTCTGTGATATTCAAAATATTTTCATTATCAAACATGCATAAAATCTGGTATAAATATCCTACCGAGAAAATGTACACAGCTATACTTTTGAAGGTACTCACTACTTCATTAATGAAATGATTAAAATAGCAACAACAATCTCTTTTTCAACTACTGACTTTGAAACGACTAAAAAAAATCTATCTAAAAGTGAGGGACCCCACAGTCTTATAGAAAGACAGTGTGAAGAAAAAGTGCCAATTGAGAGTTTTGACTCAAGTACTCATAACCCGAGCTCAGGAAGTATAAGATTGGCATCTGTGCCAAGGAAATGTTAAGAATGTTAACAAATACACTCGTGGGAAGTCTCATTTTTCATAAGTTTTTTTGCAATAGGAAAGCCAGGAATAGCTTACGTATTCATTGATAGAGATACGGAACAATAGTGACTGTTTATACAGATGCAGTGTATGTTGTAAATAAACACAACACATATAAATATCTAAACCTATAATGAGCATCAGTCAAATACTAAAAGCAAATATGGTAAAAATCTACTTTTTATGTAGTTTTAAAAAAGAGTTTTGACATACCTAGAGTATAAGCTTAAATAAACCTTGTTCATCAGGCAGAGTAGATCTTCTGAAGGCTATTTAAAGGAAGGGGCTGGTCTTTAGAGCAAAATATGAATATAATTACCTTTGAACCTGAGAGAGCTTAGCAGCTACTTTGAATAGATTTGTCACAGTAAACCATTCAGGCAAACAAAACAAAACAAAACAAAACAAAACAAAACAAAACAAAACAAAACAAAACAAAACACAAAACTGATGGTTCCTTCACTCGTAGTTTAGACCATTTGTCACTTACGTTTTATGTATTTTCTTTCCTTTTTATATATTTGCTACATATATTTTTGAAGTGTCTTCCTCATAAATCAATGTTTCTTGAGTATGCATTCTCATATTCTATTGATGATTAACTCAGCATTAAAAAGTTACAACCAAAATGTGTGCCTAAATCAGACCTTCACTGTTAGGTGCTTCAGAAGAACTGGGTATAATTCTTAGGTCTGTTACAGCCCAGCAGAGGAAAAGAGAAAAATACAACTGCATAAAATGGAGATCACCATGAAAAACAGCATCCAGACGTCCATGATGCAGCCAAAGTGGGCTTGGAGGGATTAGGGAGGACTATAGTTAAGGGTTTTGGATTTGCTTCCCTGGAGAGGAAAAGCCTCTAAAGAGGGCTTCTGGGGGAGGCAGGGGTGTCTGTCAGAGTGTGCTTGTAGATTCTCCCGGGCCTGTAGGAGTGGAGAGATAAGGTGAGCAAGATAAAGCGGGCCCCAGCTGTGCATGGCCTTCTGTGGCAAGGAGCTTTTACTGATTCTATAGAAGTCTAGAGATAATACTAAAACCAAGGCCTTGGAGCTCACAAAGCTACCCAAATAGCTCAGTTTACACTAACTGAACAGTAGCAAGAAGATACTGAGAAAATGGCTCCAAGAAGGGAGATCAAGCTAATCCCTAGGGTACTAATGTTTTGCAGGCTGAGTTTTAAGCTAAGCAGCATCTCCTGAGAGGCCCTGCAAGCACTGATTCATGCAGTCTTTGCTCCAATTATGTATATTATCTGCCACCATGGAATTTTTTCAAATTTCTTAGATTTTAAATATGAAGGCTTTGATTACCCAGGGATGCAAGGAGACCACAGGTGATCAGGGACACCGTGGAAACCTTAACTCAACTTTAAGCCAGTCTTTCAAAGGGAAGTTATGTTTTGTCTGAACTGAAACTCCTCCAGTAAAAAGTTAGAAAGTGTGTCTCATTTAGAGTTGGGAAAACCTGGAGAAATGTCACCTGGAATCAAGAGAATGAGGATAAATTTATTTCCAGAAATCTTCACCTCAGTCAATCTAGATAGGCTAGCCTAGAAATTATCAGCCTAATTCTGCCACACTTAATAGTTCCTCATGCTGCAGTGAACCCCAACCAAATGTAAATGTTTTCGGCAATAGATATTTGCCTAAGAGGTCATGACGCCCAGGTTGAGGACCCTGGGGATAGATTTATGGAAACGTGGAAATAAGGTTTTCAATTTTAAATTTTGTTCTATCTGAACCTGTTTTGCATGATTTACTTGTAATATATTTAGTTGGCTTTCTGCTTGGCAACACATGAGGAGTACACACACACACACACACACACACACACACACTTATACACAGACAGATGGATACACACACATATACACAGACAGACAGACACACACACACACACACACACACACACACACACACACAAAACTTTAAGACTTATCTAGGGACTTCATTTAATCCTCCAACCATCCTCTGAAATGCAATCATTGGTCCCTACAAAAGTTGACACTTTCAAGCTAATCTAAATAGCTACGAAGTTTAGAGTTCCCAAAAACCACTCTCAATCCTCTTTACAGATGACCATTAACCCTGGGCTGAAAGCTTATTATCTCCTTGGACAAGATATAGGAAGAAAACAAGCTGAGCTATGAAACCTTCCAGCCTTGGATTTGGTACTTTGCACTGAATCCAGCCAGTGACTTTTAACCAGAAATCTTAATATTCTAATAGGACAGAAAGAGAAGGAGGCACATCATACGTAGACTCCTCTCATGTCATAATTACCATGAGCAAGGTATAATCTTGAGCATAGCCATGCTAGAAGCAATCAAAAAAATCAGCTGATGCTGCAGTATATGGTTTTTAGAAGTCATAAATGTGTAAGTTGTTATTAAGGTCTTACCAAACAGAAATTCCAACTTTTCCAACACTCTAGTATTTCCCTGGCCCTCTACTCAATCTTCGTTTCATGGTTGATGTAAGTTACTCCATTCATGGCATTACTGTCTGGTCTCCTCTGGTACTGACTATACTACTTGATTTGGCACAGATCAAATTTAATTTTATTGAGAAGCATGGTGAGTATTTTTGTTGATACATAATGCATTTTTATTATTTTTTTAATCTAAGAATATTAGTTCTTCTGGATAAAAGTCCTGGCTTGGGTTAGTAAAAAAGTACCAACCTTGCAGCTGTGAAGATGTATTGTCATAGGAGCTCAGAAGAGCCACTGGCTAATCTTTCTGCATTCTCTGTGAGGTGGTAAGATGGAAGTTTGTTAGAAGGCACCTCTGCAAAACAGTCTCCAATCCAGAGCTCAAGTGTTATTATTAAAGAAATGTTAGGAGAGATCACGGGGTGGAGTGGGGTGGGGGTGTGCTCTAAGCATCACTAGCTTTTTTATAATTGTTTTAAAATACAAATATTTAGTGAATGATAAATGAGATGATTGCTAAGGAATATTGAAGCCTGTGTGCATGCGTGAATGCATGTGTGCCTGTGCATGTGTATGCGCGCGCGCGTGTGTGTGTGTGTGTGTGTGTGTGTGTGTGTGCGCGCGTGTTTGAGAATACTAGGTTCAGAGTGATATAAGACCAAGGAGATTGGGTTAGAAGAATCCTAAATTTAAGGCCAGCCTGGGCTACACAAGAGACCCCACAATCCAATTCTTACCCCATTCCACCATTCAGAGAAATACCAGCTATCTAGTGTGTTTTGCTTCACAGTAATTTAGCAAAACAAACAAATAAACAAACAAACAAAAACAGTATAACACAAACTGGAATGAAATGATATGAAACCAACAGAATAGAATAACCATGATTCGACCTGCAATAAAGATAGGTAACTACCAGGATTTAGACAGAAACAGTCAGACAATAGCAGCAAAGCCATATCCTCTTGGTCACTTACTGTGTGTTCTTCTCAGTAGACTCCCCAAAGCCCTTCTCTCTCCTCAGTAAGAAAAACGAGAATCAATATTGGAATAAAAATGGGGAGAGGCAGAGGGGAAAGAATATTTAACTGTACACTTATCAAGTGCTAGGAAACTCACTACCTGATGAAGAATCTTCAAAAAGGGATATCCATCTTGGAGAGCTTCTTTTGGTTCTAAAATTTTGTGGTAGCACAGAACTTTCCTCAGAATGGCAATTCTGAATGGAGTTTCCTAAAACATTAAAGGCAATTTAAATGTCACCCCCACACTTCCAAACCCTTCTCTAGAATCTGTGTGTTGGTTTATTTTCCTGGTAAATGGACACTGGATATTTGGCTTTGGAGGGTGTCTTGGAAGTATTAGTAATGGAAAAAATGAATGCTCTCAAGAACTCAGTCCTTGGGAGGCTTTTTGTGAATTGGTTACCACCACCTTAGGGAAAATATCAGGGATGCTCAGTGGTTCTGGGTCCCATGAGAAAATGAAGACATTGTGTTCTAGTACTGATAGTGTAAGCATTCTTCAGCATAAGGAGATAATATGCCACAACTTGTATTCTTTTCATTACTCTTCTTAAGGCAACTGTAGTTCTCATTTGTGCTAATATTCTTTTCCTTTGTTCACACATACAATAGATAGTATTATTCAAAGATCAAATGCTCTAGAGGAAAAATCAATGATCACAAACCTTCTTAATGAGATCTGGTTAAAATTCTTCTCTGTTTGTGTGCATAGACTGACAAAAAAAAAGCTTGAGATGGAGACACTGTAGGATCTATATATGACCCATGGTTGTAATCCTCCTTGGGTTTTAAATATTCTCCTATGGCATGCTATATCTTGTTGCCTCCCAATACAAATAGCCCCGACCAGCTGTTTCTTTCCATTCCCTTCAGCCCTACATGAGTAAATATGAGACAAATGGCTGTTTAGTCATCCTGTTGGCATCTAAATTCTACACTGCTCTCCCTCAGTTAGAAAAATATTTGGTGTATCCCTGTTCAACCTGCTGCACTCGTATTTACAGTTGGAAAACATAGTCCTCTTTCTTAAAATACCTTCCAGTGAGTAATGCTCACGACCAGGATTACCATGGGCCAGGGGGTAGCACAAACTCCAGTTCTTGTCTACTGTTCTTTTAGTTTCTTCTTTGGCACTTCTTGACCCTCTAAAAAGGCAATGGCCTTCCCAATAACACCTACCTTGCCAGCAATATTACGACCTATGAGTGTGTGGTTTATTTCACAGACACTGGAGAACTTCTGCTTAACTTGGCCAGGCTTGACATAATGGTAGAGAGAGGGTCCCAGACACTTCAAGTGCCTCTCTTTGAAGCTGACAGCCTGTCTAGAATAAAGTATATGGCATTTACAGTCTCCCCTACCCCCCCAGACAGTTGCAGACACAGATAAAATAAATAAACTTATGTGGGCACCCTTTTTCCTCCTTATCTTCTGCCAGCTGCAGTTATTCTGTGTGGCTTGCTTTCCAGTCGGTAAAAGGCAGTAGAAACCACCCCCCTCCACCTCAGTCTGGCCAGAAGAGGGGATGCTTGTTTACACTGTGATGGAAGACAGGATAGGGTCCGTAAAATAAACTATCTGGTTTCCTTCCTTTCTTTATCTAAGGGGAGACTAAAGTGGGTTTGCACAAAGGGCTCTTCGTGTTGGCTGCTCTGTTTGGCGGAGGGTCTGTCATGTGAATTGATTCTTTCCTCTAAAACAAATAATTAGAGTACAGCAAGCTTTCTTTTGCTTTTTTTCCAACCTTTCTTGTTAGCCTGTCCCAAATGGTGTAAGCATAGGGACACAGCCCTTTGTTACTAAGGCTTTAGTAATTATATAGGGATTTGGATCTATTTGGAATGGGATTTTGGCTTGCTTGTTTGAAGTTTTACTCTCAGAAATATATAAACTCTACTGACCCATTAAACCTCATGAATTCTAACCATGACAAATGTTAAGAAAATTCTATAGTTTTATTTTTAAAACACTTTACAGATTTGTTTTTATTCTTTTTATTTATGTGTCTATGCATGTGTGTGTCAATGGGAGTGAATATCCTGACTACTATATAGAAGTCTGTTGAACCTAAAACAGGGTGTTAGATCTCTTGGGCCTGGAGTTACAGGTGGTTGTTTATCACTCAGCATGGTACTTGGAACCCAACTTTTTTTTTTTTTTTTTTTTTTTTAACAACAGCAGTGATCTTAACACAGAGTCATCTCTCTGACCCTGAAATAATGTTTTCAAGTTAAGAAATAAAATGATATCTAGTTTTCTCTAAACTCTAGCCTATGAATTATAGAAAGTCTACAAGATACAGGTTATGTGTCTTGCCATCCAAATATGCTTATATGCATGTACATATGCTCATCTGCTTATGTGCACATGTGCTTGAATGTGCATCTGTGTGTGAGCTGTGTATGTATGTGTGTCAATGTGTGTTTATGTATGTACACATGCACAAGCATTAGCATGCATATGTGTTGTTGTTTGTGTGTGTGTGTGTGTGTGTGTGTGTGTGTGTGTGTGTGTGATCAATGATGGGTTTAGGAAGAGTAGAAAGATCTTTGAAGAAGAATATAGATATTTTTCAAGAGTTTTAGAATAGACTTTTAAGGAAACTGTTGACATGTCAAAGCTCTGTACTTGCTCTGAAATGACTTGACCTGAAATGTTAAAAATTGCTTTATATTATCCTACTGTCCAGAATAAAAGCTTTCTCCATTGTGTCTGAGTGTTTCTTTTTTTATTTTTCAAGACTGCCCTTCACGTAACACATATTGACTTCAAACTCCCTGTATAGCAAGAGAATGACTTTGAAATTCTATTCCTCACTTCCCAATGCACCAGGTTTGTATGGTTCTGGGGATCTGAATCCAGACTGCCGTGCATGCTAGGCAAGCAGTCAAGCATCTAAGCTATGGCCTTAGCTCTTGACAGTCAGTTTCATGGGTTTCTCCAAAACCAGGACTCACCAGTGACCCTAACCCTGGGCATCCCTTCTGGTGTATATACTTCTCTACTCTGTGGCAGCATTCTAGCAAATGGCTGTCATTTGTTACTAAGGTATGATAAGAATAGAGAACTCTGTGAGCCTTTACTCCCAGGTAAAGCTAGAAAGTAGAAATAATTGACAGTATGCCACAATAGGCCGTTCTTCAACACAGATTTTAATCACATATTAAATAAAAAGTGCCATTCTAAATATGCATAATATAGCATGTGTTATATTCATGTTTGCATATGCAGTGGGGTTATTATACAACATGTTTAATTATATATTTCATCAAACACAGAAGAGTCAGAAATAGAGTAATCGAAACAGGGTATCAACTACTGCCTTTCTCAACTCTGTTCAACAGTCTTTACTAACTCTGCTTACTTACAATTTAGTCTTGTTGAACAAAAAAGACATTAAAAGTCCAGCTTAACTACAGGTGGGCATAAGAGTGTAATTATGTCATATTTTGATTCCACGATGGCTGAGAGTTATCTAAAAATTTCCTACCTGAATTCATACAACTGGGTTTCTGCAGCAGTTATTCACCTCGCCTCTCTGCCCATTTGCAAGTGTCTGGCTTGTGCTGTTCTAGCCTAGTCCTTTGTCCTATGATTCTGTATGATTGGGATTATAACTGGAACCTATAGTAGCCTTTCCCTTTTGAGGGAATTCTGTCCTTCCTCTTGTACCTTTTTATACAGTGGTATTATACCTATGATACCATGAGCAGAGATCACACACTCACCGGGAGAGTGTACTCTGAAGTTCCAGCTGGACCTCTTGGTTCCATAATTCCTATCCTGACTTACTCTATTAATCCCTATTTTAAAATATGAGCACCTTGAAAGACTAAAAATGTCTTCACAGCTCTTCTCATCCTTTGAGTAAAAGGTGGAAATCCACCGAGGAGACCCTGGATGTACATGGATTTAAGTAAAAGCAATGTTGTTTTTTCTACAATGTATTAATATTTAAATTAAGGGATCACTGAAGAAAAGACAGTGTAAGGATCAGTGAATAACTCAGAGGAAGTCTTTTGTGGCTACACCGGGACTTCTCCATATATGAACTCACAGTGGTTATGACAGTCAGTGCACAGGATATGTTAACATTTCCATCATGATCTGCAATTAAATCCTGACATGGAGAGGGGAGTTGGATAGAGTTTGAGCAACTAGACAGAGAGCTCTTAGCAAGAGATAGCTGCTGATATATAGAGAGGGAGAGTCTGTCTTTCTAAGAGAGTACCTCTTGCTAAGTTAACTGTACTCCTGGGGAGGCTACCCATTCCATGAATGTGTGTGGACAGCACAAACTGGCTTTGAGAAGTATCAGAAATAAAAGGACACAAAGTTGTTTGGTTTGGTGGGGAAGTAGATCTGAGAGGACTTAGAGGAGGAGGTGAACATGATTCACACATATAAAATTCACAAAACTAAATAAAGTAAAAAAAAATCTGTTATAAGTTAATACAGTTCATGTTTTCATAATGATCCTTCTGAAATGATAATTGGAAAATTTCTAAAATAATTGCCTACTGGGTTTTGCAATTTGGTGTCTACTGCTGCTGAAGAACAAGGTTAAGAAGCTTTCCAGTGAGAAAACCCTTAAATACAGGCTTCATGTCTCGCAATAAACTTACTTGTTTTCTCCTGTAGCAAATGTCTTTGCTGTTGTTTGAGCTCCTTTTTTTTTTTTTAATCAAATGTTTAGTTGTAGCCGCTAAAATTTACAAATAAATATAATTTTGAAGATTTTTTTTTTGTCAATTGTCCATGTAGGGAAGGTTGTAATAAGAAGAAAAGAAGCAGAAAATCCCCTTTTTTTTTCATATTTGGTGACTGGTGTTTCCTTGAATATTTATTCTTCATGTTAATTTACATCTGCATATATGTAAATAGAATGGGCATATAGAGAAAAGGGAAGCTATCTTTTGGAAAATATAAAATTTGATAATTTCTGTGTTTGGGGTAAAACAGTGATATAAAATATTTTTCTATGTCTGTATTCAGACACTTGATTCATTTGTATTTCATCCAGTCCCTAGTTATTCCCAGAATAACTCACCAATAATATTCCTGTTGCTTGAAGTAAAAAGGGGAAAAATAGGTAAATCATACATGCCAGTCCTGCAATGTTTCAGAGATTGCTGCTGAAGAAATTAAGGAAAGATTAAGATCCAGAAGTGTTGAATGAAAACTTGAGCCTGAAAAGGGAACAGAGATACATCTCCCAACCTTTGCTCAGGAACTGTTGGCAACTAGAGGCTGCAAAGAGAGAGTGAATTTTCTTTAAGATGTTGCCATACTTCATGGATGTCTACACATCCATAAATATAGGCACCACTAACTAGACTTAAGGGGTGAAAAAAAAAAAGAAAACCTAAGTTGGGTGGATAGGGAAGAAGGTGCTGAACCTACGAGTAGCTAGGGAAGGCGGTGAAGGCAGTTTAATTGTATAAAATCCTCAACAATATAATCAAAGTTTGAAAACACATATGTCAATAATGGGAAACACTGGTGATGACTGAGAGAACTGAGAACGTCACACATTTCTCTTAGAACTGTGACATGGCATGTGACAGCCCATCTGAAAAGGGTGCATCAAAGTTTCTTTATAAAAATGAAAGCTGCAATTATCACGTGATCAAAAGCTTAGACTGCTGGGAATTGATCTCGGAAATGAAAAGTTTTAAGTCCTATATATAAAAAAAAAAACTACAGAAAAATGTAACATTGCCAAATTAAAATGACTTTAAGGTTTACCATGGGGTGAACTAGTTAACTAAGCAATGGTAAGTACAAGAGACACAATGCAGCCTATTATAGAGTGAACTGTTGGTACTTTGGGATGCTGTGCTGTGTTTGAAGAGGTAGTGCAAATGTTATATGCTGTCTACCACTTTTCTACAATAGACTTATAATTACACAGTGTAGATATGCAGAATGGGTTAAGGAAGGGTAGAAGGAA
This sequence comes from Rhabdomys pumilio, assembly GCA_030674055.1. Taxonomy (NCBI): domain Eukaryota; kingdom Metazoa; phylum Chordata; class Mammalia; order Rodentia; family Muridae; genus Rhabdomys; species Rhabdomys pumilio. The sequence continues at coordinate 43,667,889 of JANHMN010000012.1, forward strand.
TTGGCCCTGGAGGGTAGTGGCTCTGGAGGAAATAACTACTATCTTGTCTGTATTGCAAGTCAAAGGAATCTTCACACATGATAAAAAAAAAAAAAGGGCATGTGTTCAACAAAGATCACAAGTGAAATGAAACTCTGAGCTAATTGTAGGACTGTAGCAAAATTTGTCTCCTGGTTGTCCTCCTTTGCCTTCTGTTGCTGTGATAAAACACCATGACTAAATAAATGTGAGGAAAAGATTTAATTTGGCTTACATTTCCAGGTCACAGTTGATCACTGGGGGAAATCAGGGCAGGAACTCAAATATGAACTGAAGCAGAAACCAAGAGGATTGCCGGTTCCTTGCTCAATCACTGGATCATTATCAGCTGGCTTCTTATATTGCTCAGACCCACATGTTTAGGGGTGGCACTGCCATGGTGGGTTGAGCTCCCTTGCATCAGATAGCAGTCATGATAGTGCCCCACAGACATGCCCAGGTAATTCTTGGTTGTGGTTTCTTCTTTCCAGTTGTCTCTTGGTTATATCAAGTTGACAATAAGAACCAGTGAGCCCACTGGTAAACTTATTGCATTACAACTGCATACGGTGTTGTTATTGGAGAGGTCTGGGTCAAAAGTGGGAGGAATCCCACTTTCACTTTATATTTTTACGTGGGCTTCTTCTGTTATATAAAAATAAACGGCTTGGATGCATTTCTAAAAAGAAAAAAAAAAGGAAAAAATGTGAGAATTTAAGTAGGATTTTTTTATTCTCTTGTATTTTTTCCTGTAAGTTAGATATTTGAAGTTAAGATTGGATTCTCTGAATATAGTGAATCTTTACATTTCATTCTTTACCAGATTTGTTATCATAAGAGAACTCTAAATTATTAAATATATCTCTTGGGAAATTATGTCTTTTTTAAAAGTTAACTTTTGAAGACCAGGTCTCATGTTTTTAAAATTTCATAAAAATTGAACTCCAGACAAGATGATAAAATTTTTGTGTATTTCATACCAACTATTCCAGTCTTGTAGCAAGCAATTTCTATTGAGGGTTTTTCATGAATATTTTCTCTTGAGTCTGTAATTTGAGTGTCTACCTGGTCCACACACATCTCCCCCATTGGTAATTATAGATACTGGTGATGTTATTTTTAAAGCATGTTTTTTTCATTTAAAAATAGGATGTTTTAGCTAAAATCTGTTCCTTCTATTGACCAAAACTCACTTATTTAGAACTGGAGAAGGACATATGTGAACCTTTCATACATAGAATCATTATAAAACTGCATTTTTTAAAAAATATGCAGGCTGGTAGTAAATAGAGCATTTGTGCATCTTATGCAAGCAAATCATATCCTGAGCTTGTCCCAGGGGCACAGAAACTGCATTTCATGAAGACTTAACAGCACTAATCTCGAACTGTTGTGTTTGCTCACTGGAAACAGCATGGATCCTCCACGTAATAGATAGCAATAGCTGTTTCATAATAATAATAAAGTATTCCATCGTTCTTGACATGTTTAATTATTGCTCAGGATGTCTACATAATAAACACATCTCTAATTTATAGGTAAAATTAGGGACTTTATCTAGGGCTGTGCGTTGTACAGAGTAGAGCTGGAACATCAATTCAGATGTTAGTATGTTAATATATTATCTTTACAATCTTTAACTTCCAAGGCAAAAATAAAGACAATAAATATTTTTGAAGGGTAATTATTTTGATTTACATGCGTTCGTTCCATTTACCCACCTTGAGTTTCTCATTTACTTCTGTCTCTCTGCAATGTTCTCATGGACTTTGTTCCAGTTGGTAAACATCTGAACTTCACTCAGTTGCAAACCTGAACCTGGGAAGAAATTGGCATCGAGAACGTACTTCCCAGTACAGTCATCAAGACAAATTTTTCCCCATTGGCAACTTTATTTAATTGTTTAGGTGGGGATGATGTTGATAATTAATAGTAGTGCCTGACTGTCTCCTGAAGCTGAGGCTCATCACATCTTAACCACTTGGCCTAGTGTGGCCCTTTCCACAGACTGCAGATTCACAATGCAGAGATGTAGTTCCTAGTTTTTCATATAGTTGAAGACAAGTGTTTATAGTCCATACATTGAACTCAGAATGGGGAGACAAGAAATAGAGGACAAAGCTTTCCAGTTTAAGAGCCTTCCAGCTGGTAGGAAGGAAGCATGAGTTTTTATGTTCTCTCTCTCTCTCTCTCTCTCTTTCTCTCTCTCTCTCTTTTGTTTTCCCTCCCTCCCTCTCTCCCTTCCTTTATTCCTTTGCATACACACACACATAATTGTATGCTAGTGTGTATATGACTATACACACTTATGTGCTCACTGTACAGAGGCCCATGTGCACATTTTGCAAAGGTCAGAGGGGAATGCTGTGTATTCTCTTCCATCACTCTCCATTTTAATACCTGGAAACAGGTTCTTAGTGAATCTGAAGCCAGGCTGGCAGTCAGCAAGTCCTAATGATTCTTCTATCTTGGCTCCCACAGTGCTGGGGTGACAAGACTATGCTTGGCCACATATGGCTTTTCATGTGGATTCTGGGATCTAAAGTTAGGTTATTATGCTTACATATCAAGTGCTCTTACATACTAAATCATCAGCTCAGTTCCAGAAATCCCTTTTGGGCTAATGTTCCTATGGCCTAGGTGAGAGAGTTCTGGATAAGCATCACTAAGAAAGTCATTTCAGTTGTCTGATGTTTTAATTTGAGATAGGTTCTAACTATGTAGCCCAGACTAGCTTATAACTCACAGTATTTCTCCTGCTTCAGCCTCATGCATATGCATGCCTTATTTATATTTTAAACATTTATTTGTTAATATTATGTTTTCATATGTGTGAGTGCATTTATACATACTCCTGTATGCCATAACATGCATACTGAGGTCAGTGGACAGCTTTCAGGAGGTGGATCTCCTCTTCCATCATTAGGTGGGAATCAGGGATCAAGTTGAACACTTCAAGCTTGCAGTGTTTTGTTTACTAATACATCTCCCTAACTCCTTTGTTTACAATTTTCAAAGAATTGTATTATTGTTTGAAAACTATCTATCTATCTATCTATCTATCTATCTATCTATCTAT
>JANHMN010000012.1:43670995-43754089 GCA_030674055.1 Rhabdomys pumilio
TCTATCTATCTATCTATCTATCTATCTATCTATCTATCTATTGCCAGAGATTAGGCTTATGTACTGGAACACGAGTAGCCTCTCAGTTCAGACCCTTTAAAAAAATGATTCTCCCTGTCATAGCAACCATTAATTTCCAGTGCCTCCTCAATTAGGGGTGGCACTCAATGAGCCCCTTCTAGTTCATGCTTGAATTGTTGTCTAGGTTGATCTTGTTTCCATCTTCAGCACATTATCACAATCGTTGTGAGCTTAGACATGCAGCTGTTCTGTAGTCTGTGCCTGGAGAAAGGCCATTTTGCTGCAATCATCCACGAATGCTGGCTCTCCCAATGTTTCTGCTTCATCTTCCATGATAATCCAGGACCCTAGTGGAAAGGAGTGTGATACAGATATCCAGTTTACGGACGAGCATTCTACATTATCTTATTCTCTACATCTTGACCAGATGTGGGTCTCTGTGTTAATCATCAGCTGAAAAAAGATTCTTCTGTAGTGTGTGTGTGTGTGTGTGTGTGTGTGTGTGTGTGTGTCTGTCTGTCTGTCTCTCTGTCTTTCTGTCTCTCTGTCTCTCTGTCTCTCTCTCTGTGTGTGTGTGTGTGTGTGTGTATTTGTATGTGTGTATGTGCAGGTGTGTACATGACATAGTGTGCATATAGAGGTGAGAAAAAAATTATTTGGAGGTCAGATATGTCCGTCCATGGTAGGATCTAGGAGTGGAGCTCAGATTAGGCTTGTGGTTGTCAGTGAACTGTCACATACACCCTCAAGTTGTCCATTTAAGTTTCTGTGCACAGCACTGTTTTGCACTTATTTGACATATAAAATACCCTGCTGCCCCTTACTCTTATCATCTGTAAAATGGGGCAAATTGGAGCATTTATATCCTATTTTGGTTGTAGGAGCAGACAAAATAATCCATGTGATGTTCTTGGGGCAATGTCAGAGAGATCACCACCACACCACACATAATTTATGCCGTTCACCACTGTTAGCTCCAACACTGTCTTTGTCATCTGGCCTGATGATTAAACATTCAGAAGAGATCAACAGGCTTTAGACAAAATGAGCAGTTCAGCAAAGGCGAAAGGACAGGAAAGAGCTACTCTGTGGAAAAAAAACAAAACGAGAAGTCCCTTTCCTCGTGGATGTGGATGTTTGATCAGGGTAAGTGACAGAAATGTTTGGGTAGCAACTAACTCAATTGTTTTCTTTCAGACAGAGGGTTATTAAGTGCCCATTTCATCGGGCAGACTATGCATCTCAAATGAGAATCCAATAGTGAGTTTCAGTATGCGTCATGAGTGTCTCTCCCATGAGAATGAAGACGGAACAGTGGCCGCACTGTGCGGAGGACAGACCTGCTTTCTGTTTGACTAGCAAGGCTTTCTCTCCTACTTTCCTTTTCAGATAAATGCATATTCTTGGGAAATCCATGGAAAGCCCCTTTCTTTGTAGGTTAGACTATTCCACGTCCTCTCGTTTACAGGGTCTCCCAGGCCACTTGCTGGAATGCAGAATCTTATCCTTGCCTCGAGGGGTCTCACCCGTGATGAGTATAACCGACAGTAAGCAGGGACTTCCCAGACTACAAAATCGTTTTTGATCCAGCTGTCCTGATCCATTTACCAGTTTACCAGCAAAGTGTCCGTTTTTCAGGGCAGGGTTTCCAAACTGTAACTGGATGGGCTTTGCTTTTTGAAATTTTCTTGTTTGCTTTATGTCTTGGCACTGTGCTTTTGAAAGTAACGGATTCTCAGCTCACTTCCTCTGCCTCCCTTTTAGGGATGGAATCTGTAGCCGCTTTTTTTTTTTTTTTTTTTTTTTTTGAATGCTAGGGGTGGAAGGTAGCTCTTTCTGGAGAGGTTTCACATGGGAAGTCTGGGGGTTGATGATGTACAGTCAAGCATCTGCGCAGAGCTATTCTTACATTCAGGATGTAGTGACCAACATGCTGGCCTCGTATCAACTCCCTGGCCTATTTCTGAATGTAGTGTGACATGGATGTTTTAAATAATTTCCCCTAAAGTCAGAAAAAATTCTACCCTCAGATTAAGAGGAAAATGATGTCAAATTTGGGGAATAAAATTAATTTTTCATCATACTTAGCCTTGGAGACATTGGGAGAAATGTCTTGTGACATTTCTCAGAGTGGAAAGACTGGGCTCCAGCTGCAGCTAAGCTGCTAAACACATTCCTGGCTTTGGGCAGTCCACACGAGTCCATGCTCAGTTAGTTTCTTCATCTGCAACTTTAGTGATAGTTAGAATAAACAATAATTAGAATGAGCTGTGTTCTTTAATTAGTAATAGTGTGTCAATATTAGTTCATTCCTCTTTACAAACATATTCAATATATTATATAAGCATGATTTGAGATGTTAGGAGGATAAATTTGATACTAGAGTACATAGGACTCTCTTTTTTTCAGTTTCCCTGTAAATCTAACATTTTCTTAAAATGTAAATTAAATAAAGAGTATGAGAAAAAACTCCCCCAATCAGAAAATAACTGGATTAGAAATCAAATCACACAAAGAAATGTGAAGTATATTTGTCATGCTTTGCAAATTTGACTGAGAAGGATTACCATGTTCTTCATAGTATTCCTCTCTCACACAAATCTATATCTTATAAGAAATTCATAGGCTAGCGACCCATGGATATAGACATATAAATGAATACACATTGTTCTTTTGTTTCTTCTTCTTTTTTTTTTTTTAAGCCCTCAAAGAACTTAGTGGGGGCAGACAAAGGATCTGTCTCATGCCCTTTTTTAAAGACTAATTTTAATCTTAATTCATGGGTGTGTGTATGTGTATATGTGTGAATTTATGCAATAATGTTTGTGGGTGATGGGGGAGGTCAGAAGAGGATAACACATCCCCTGGGGCCGGAGGTGCAGGCTTTCGCTGTGAGATGCTGTACTTGGGTGTTGGGAGCTAAATCACTATCTACAGAAGAACAGGAAGTGCTATTAAATGCTGAGTTATTTCAATAGCCCCTGGTTCTCTTTTTGAGAAAGTTGGCTTTTGTGTGTTTTGTTGCCCTTTTGATGAGTCTTTCAGTGACCTCATATTGCTAATAAAATACTATTTAAATTCCCTAACAGTTCTCCAGAGACCTAAGGATCCGATCATTGCAATATAGGACAGTGTTTCAGCTTTCTATTGCAGTTGTGATGGATCAACATAAACTTAGAAGTTTATGGTAATGAACATTTGTTTGCAGATCTGATATCACAACTCTATAATCAAGGTGTGGTGGGAGGGATGCCTTCTTCTTGCTACCTTCAGGGTCAAGTCCACTAACCACGCCCTTTGAATATTTAGAACAGTGGCTCCCAACCTATGGATCGTGACTCCTTTGTGTGGGGTCAAATGATACTTCACAGGGGTTGCATATCAGATATCCTGAATATCATATATTTACATAATGATTCATAACAGTAGCAAAACTACAGTTATGAAGAAGCAACAAAGTTTTAGGATTGGGCGTCACCAGACCATGAGGAACTGTATTAAAGGGCTGCAGTATTAGGAAGGCTGAGAACCACTGGTCTAGAGGCTGCCGATACTCCTTGGTTGTTATCTGTTCTTCACAACTCTCCAACCCGTTGATTTGTTTGTCTCACATCTTCTTTTACTCTCTGATGCCCTATTGTTCCTCTTGTCGGAACTCCGTTGACAACAGTGGGCCCACGAAGTCCAGGATAATGCTCTGGTTTCAAAACCATTAATATGTTGAAATGGTTCTACCTCTGACATCAGCTAACATATTTTCAAGTTCTACTAAGTGTCTCGTGGACATTTTCTGGAGGGCATTATATAGTATGTTACCATTGTTCTGTCCATACTACCTGCCATCTTCAAACTGTTTTCTCCCATCCTTCACTCTGAGTTCTTAGATCTATTGCTAAATGGGCATAGTCCATTATACAGAGTGGTCTGTCAAACCTCCACTTGACTAATGTCCCAAATCTTTACTAGTAATAATACAGTGGCTTGGAAAACGACACAGTAGGTTTATGCTGAATAGCACATATCCTGTAAGCTACTTTTCTTCCGTAGCTTCAAATTCACCCGGGAAAAACAAAACAGCAACAAACAGATCATATGAAATAATGCCAGTCTTTGAGTGAAATCAGTAAGGACACTTTATCTTCCATGAAGATAACCACAGTTCAAGAGCCACTTCATAGCACTGATTTTCCCGTCAGGATAACTTCCATTTTAAACCCTGAATTCTAAGCTTCAGTTAAGCCGAGTTACTCTCCCAGAGATGGTGAAAATCACACCTGACCTGGGCAGGATGATGGCTGTCACCCTATTACACTTGTCATATCTTATGTGGACAGTTCAGATTCTTAGACATTCATTACCCTAAGGCCACTTCATTTGAAAATTGTTTCACTCCAGTGTAAATGAACACATACAAACGTTACTTTGGATGCTCAGTACCGCTCTTGCCATTTTGCCTAAGATTGCAGCTATCTATACGTTTGCCTTGTCCCCTTTTACCCAGTGTGGCTGGGACTGGAGATAGAGTCTCTGGTTGTGCTCTTCACTTGTGTTTATAAGTCTGTCTGGGGTAGTGTAGCAGTTAGGTGTTTGTGGGAATGAAAGAATGAGTGATGGATAGATGATGTTTGTAATGGTTCTATTTTTACTCTCAATCGCCACTTCATTGAGATCTACCCAATAACTAACTCACATTGTTTGCCTGGTTTTTATTTTTTTGGGGGGAAGGGATGTTCAGTGCCAACAACCCTCAGGAAGACATCATTGCACTTTCTCGTAATCCTCAGCAAATTCAGACTACGGGTCAGTTTTGTTTTTGAATACTCCAGGAGTTCCAAACTGACAAACCCAAATACATTGAGACTCTGTCATTTCCCAAACTCCAGAGGTTATGTGGCATAAGGTAAACTGAAAATCTGCCAGAAAGCTTTCAGATGTGAGCAAAGCATCTTTATGTGTGGAACGTTCTAGAAGGTTGGCATTCCTGCCTGAAAGGTAGGATAGCCTGAGTATCGTGAACTGAAAAATGGGCAGGAATGAGTCTGCCTTATAGTCATCCCTGATTTTGCTTACAATATATATATATGCCTTAAAAAACAAGTCTTTATGAAGGATGAGGGTACACTCCCATGAGATGGCTGATGCTTAATGACTTTGAATCTTTGCGCACTTATCAATGATGCTAATTTAAAAAGAATCTACTGGACACACCGAAATGATTAATATAAATTAGGTATACAAATAAGACATGAGTATGTATCCAACTTGTGATACTGGGAACTGACTGTAGAGCCTCAACACCTTTGAAGGCTCTTTTCTGAACCTCATCCTTAGCTCTATTCTTTTTTTTCCAATCGGTTTCTTGTTTGGCCTGTGTTTCTTGATATAGGATATCGTGTAGCTCACCATGGCCTCATCCTTGCTGTGTGACTGCATTCTGGTTCTTACTGTCTTCACTTTCCAACAGGATATTAAAGACAGGGGCTGTCCCCATGTGGCTCAGGCTAAATGGGATCAGTTATGTAGCTCAGGGAGATTGTGAATTCATAACCCTACTGCCATCACTTTAAAGTGTGGGATTGGAGGCATGTACCTCTACATCCAGAATTATCTTTATATTTAAAAATAATATTACCCAGTAGATGACATTGGATTAGAAATTGGAACCTTGATTGTTCTTCTAGTTATATAAGCCTGAAAAATTTATTTAGCATCATTTTTAATCTCAGATTTCTCATCAATAACATAATATAAGCAGGCTTGACAGCTAAATACTAGGCTGAGCTATATGGCTAGGATTTGATTACCTGCAGAGTGCTTTATGGAAGGTGAAATTGGTTTAAGGATTAAAAGCTCAGGTTTAGGGATCACTGAGAAAGAGGCCCAGATCCTGGCTCTGTTACTTAAAGATGCTATAACCTTAGGCCAGTTATTAACCTCTTCATGAATAAATTTCTGTAGTAACAATTATGGGATTTGAATTGTGTATTTTTCTTGTGGTTGTTCACAAGTACAGCAAATAACATAATCTATGCCCAGAGATTATTTTAGAAGGGTGTAAATTATCATCATTAAAAGAGTTCCTACTTTTAAAATAGAGGGGAATGGCAATGAAGTCGTGTTTTTCAACTGGATGCTTCTAGATTTTGAATTTTACTGTCTTTCCAAATTTCTTACAGCTTTGGCAAAGCAAAGATTAACTTTTCTAATGATGTCTTCAGTCTTCCTAGACTGCTTACAAATCTCTTGCTCCTAGAATAGCATTTTCTGTGTCTTCTTCACATGAAAGAGCTGGTATCTCTCAGTTAAGGAAGTTTATCTCCTGGAATCTTAGTTCCTTCTCTCCTAATGATTCTTTTATTTTTTTTTGTGTGTAATAGAACAAAGAGAAAGAAACATCTTCTTGTAGCTTTCCTCTACCTGACCACCATCAGGTACCTTTTTCTCTTTCTCTAGAAGACAGAGCATGCAACTTAGTTTAGAATCAAATTTGAGCTTCCATATTAATCTTTAAATGTTACCACATTTCTCAGTAAAGGCCATTTAATTATACATGGAGCAACTTCTAATTCTTAAAAGTCCTCTCCCCTTCCCCCAGAACAAATAGTTGATAGCACATTAAGAGTAAATTTAATTTGGCACTTAAGACAACATAAAGGATGTTTTGTACTTGTGAGCACGTGCATAGTGGTTTGTTGTGGCACACATAGATCGCTCCTGTTTTATGTGACCTTCACATCAAGCTCATTAATAGATAAAATTTGTCTTTATTCTCTACTGGGACCAGCTGCATATCCCTGATATGACAGACAAGTCAGCACCAAACAGAAGCATTTCATTCAGTAAGTTGTATGTGAAAACAGAGGTGGATATACTAAGAAATGCTTTATTATGCTGTGACAGCAGATGACGTCTGGACTGAAGCTTCTCAGTATGGAATTAAAACATGACTTTGGTAGTCAGGATTTCCAAGCTGAAAATCATTCTTCCTCAGCAAGTGAGATCATATCTGCTCCATAAGTGTCAGTCTAGGGAAGAACTTTTCTCTGGAGTAATACTTGATAGTATACAAGCTTATAAACATTTTTATTTTATTATGAATTATTTTGCAAAAATTTAAGTTTTCATATTTGAAATAGACCATGTAATAGGTACCCAGTTTTGTAGGTGTGTAAATACACATGTAAGTATAAGTACAATAAATATACTTTAATATATATATATAATTATATAATTATATATGTATATAATTAAATATATATATAATATATATATTTAGTGCTTATCTTAATTAAATATATGTATATTTAATTAAATTTAATTAAATATATGTACATATATTTAATTAAGATAAGCACTAAAAATCAAAAATATTTTTCTCATATGTTTTATCATCCGGATCCTAGGTCTGAGGAACTCTAGTATAAAGGGCCATTAAAAAAGGCTAAAGAATTAAATGCTTATGTGGATAAACATAGAAAAGGACAGTGATTTAAGGATGAGAACTTTCTATTGGTCACACTTAAATTTTTACTTCAACCCCATATCAAATAATCACCAGACATTACTTTTAGAAACTGTTGTTTTTCCTAGTTAGGATGGAAACAGGGGCTGTAATTACAGAGTCACTCTGATGAGTCACTGGGGAGCTAGGGCTGTATTTACACCGATCTCAGTAATCCCACTTGCTAACTTATGACAGGTTGTTTCATATCACTGGTCCTCAGTCTTCTCATCTCAAAATGGGGATAAAGGATGGTGCTGACCTCCGAGGGCTGCTGCAAGAGAAACCGAGATCATCATGAGAAGTGCAAACAGGAAGGCAGTGGGAGACTTCTGTAAGAGAAAGCCCTTCATATCACAGCCAGGGCAATCAGCTGTGACGGGGAAAGGCTCCAATGTCTGCTGCACTGCCATCAGCACACTGTTTGCAATATAGACTTTAATAAACCTTAGCTGCAGTTAAGACAGTTTTTAAGCTTACCTTTGGAAGCAGACCAAAATGCACTTCACTTGGTAAGGTTGGGACTAATGTTTCAGGAAGTGATCATTGAGGCTGGAAAGTTAGACAGTAAAAGCAGATCAGCTTGCATCAGGGGGTGGCAGAAGTGCAGATGAGGTGGACAGATTTAAGAAAAGAAAAAAAAAAAGACAGCCAATGTTGAGAGGACAGAGCAGGACCGACATCTGAAATACTACAAATTTTAATGGATAATAATACAAAATGTCTCGTTGATAGGAAGGGCAGCCTACTGAAGATGGAACTGACTGCTCCAGGAATACCAGGCAACTGGTCTACTCTGAATACATTGCCAACCCCAATATAAGCATGAGATTTAGAGCCCTTTGGACGAGAAGCCCTCAGAATTGTAATCTGGAAAATCAGTTACAGTGAGGAAAGGATCTAAGTATCTTTCTATTTATTTGGTTGTCCTCAATACCACAAATGCTAACATTTTTGAAAAAGAGACTGCCAGAAAGAACAATTGCAAAGTACTATTGACCTTGAAAGGGTCACTGGCCCATGTTTTGATGACCATGTTCAAAGAGAAATCAGTACCTGAAACCAAGCAGGTGTTTGTACTTTGAGGACCTCAGGAGAGTAGAGAAGTTCGTGATAAATGCATTAAGAGACAAAGGTAACAAATTCATTTAAGATCTATCAGAAAAAGAAAATGAAATTACCCTGTTAAATATGATATTAACACAATGTCAGGTAGGACTTGTTACTGAGTGCCTGAGACCTCTCCACCAGAATTCAAAACAACTAGGTCTACACATTGCTGGTGGTTGATCATGTTTGGAAGAGATACTAAAGGACAGAGAATTCTTAGGACTATTTTATACTAATGAGATGCGGATAAACTGATAGAATAGACATGCCAAGTACACAGTATCAAGGAAGACATGGGTCTGGTTTGAAAGGGCTTGGGGGCAACTGCACTTAGTCTTCAGGATTACAGAAAGAAGTGCATGTTTGCCAGTAAGCCTTGTGATTAAAGTGGCCTTTCTAGCATGGAATCCTTTGTAATGATTCCCAACCTTCCAGACCCTTCAGAGGAGTGGTGAGATAAAGTGCTTGTGTTCTATGTATAGGCAGCAGCATCAGCTATGGGAGCGATTCTCAGAGCTTGCTGTTTTTATCTCGCAAAGCTCCATGGTGGTTTCCATCCTGTTGCCCATCCTAGATCTTATAGGGAGAATGGGGTTCTGGATACTATTCAGGAGACTGAAAAAAAATCAAAATTATGTTTCATTTAGAATTAAGACAGCATTGACTGGTGAATAAATTAGTTTCTATTACTTATAACTATAGCTTGAATTTCCCAAAGCTCTGTGTTAAGAATTTGCTCCCCAAAATATGACTGGGAGACCCTGTGAACCTTTAGGAATCAGAGCCATGTGGGAAGTTGTTATGTCATTTAGGGTATTTTGACTAGATTTATGAGATGCTGGCCCCTTCTGTCTTGTTTCTTTGTCTGGCTTTATTATATACTCCTGGAGTTGCCACTTAACATGCACATCAGATGAACAAGGGGTCCACTGCAGTTGCAGGTCTTGTCTTCTATAGAAAGTTCTTACTGTTACACTGACAGGAAGCTGCCTAGCACATTCACATTAAAAACAACTAGTTACAGCATAACTCTACAGCTAAAAAAGCAATTCATTGTCCTGAGATAAAGTGGTTTCATTTCCTCTAGAACTATTGAAAATAACGAAACAGTGGGCCCCTGGATACCTAAAATAATGAAATAGATATGCTAACAACAAGAGCAACAACAGTAACAGCAGTAAAATCTTCCCAGCTCTCTTTTCGTTATTTGCAGACTCACCTATTGTGGTGTTACTTTGTTGTGAGCAGTCTTCAATTACCTCACGGGCCATTTGCAAGGAGTCTAAAAGCTATGCATTCTTTTGTTTTACTAGAGAATTGCCTATTTGTTTTTATTTATTAGTGACCTCTTTATTTCATTAAAGAATTTTAATGAATTTAATGTATGTATGCCGTATTTATATCATGTCCACATTCCTTTTCTCCTCTTCAATTCCTCCTGTGTCCCCTACTCCTTGTCAAAATCATGACTTTTTCTTAATTATTACTGTGTTTTATACACACACACACACACACACACACACACACACACACACACACTACTGAGTCCATTTGTGGATGATTCTTTGTGTTTAAGGATAACCCCATGGACTGGCTTACCTATCAGGATACTTGCACTTTAAGAAAACTGATTTTTGTGCTCTTAGGCGCTATTGATTTCCTGTACTTCTTCATTGAGTGGAAGGACCTTGCAAATCTTCTACCATACACATTGTCATGCCAACCAACGTTGTCATTGTGCAGATCTTGTTTAGGTCATGATGCTGTTGATATTTCATGCATAGATACAGCTTCCCTGTGGTATTTATAAGACATCAACCAGTAGCAGATATTCTAATTCTCTTACTCTTACACATCTTCCATGATTTCCCATGAGTGTTTTATGTAGGGGTTAAATTACTGTTGTATAAATTGGGATTGGGCACCTGAGGGTTACTTATTCCTTGCATGAGAGGCATAAGGATAAATCCTTAGAATACAGTTAGAAAGTATATTTGTTTAGGAAAATGGCAACTAAGGTTCTCCTCTCAGGTCTATGGCCATTTCAGTCATGGGTAGATATCAAAGTTTCTAGTATCAGGCATAGATTCCCTCTTGTTGAGCAGACCTTAAACCCAATTATATAGCTCTTGGTATCTGCAGAGATAAAAGTGATATTATTGTCCCATTGTGGATATCTTTCTGGGCTGACTGTTGTTGTGGTTCATAGGCATTATAGCCGAGTAGAATCACTAATTCATTGACAGCTTGCATAGCATTCTGGATCTCAGGGAAGAAGTATCCAAGTCAGTTCCTCCTTGATTCTTCACAACCCTGTGTCTGAAGTATGTGGAGTCTTCAGCAAAAGGATGGTACCTTTTAAAGTACTGGTAGCAAGGAAGGGCAACAACAATAGCCTATTTTGTCTTATTTAAGAAATGAGGGAACCGAGGTCAAAAGGAGGTTTGCAAGGCCATTGGTTTACTCCTTGAGAATACAGTTATGAAAAAAAACAAAGGTAATATCTGTCTCTGGGAGCTTATAAGTTGTCAAAATTTGGAAATAATTTTTGTAATAGCATGTAGCCAACAAGCTTCAGAAATAGAACTTCAAACTGCAAACTCTGGGGTCTTCTCACGGACAATGAAAATGCTGAGGGAAGACATAGGATCTGAAGAGGACTTTAACTATATCGTCCATGTTTTACTTCTTTGTCTTGTTCCCAGAACATTTGTTTAGTTTTATTGAGGGTGTTTTCCAGATGATTTCCATCTCCTCCCCTGGGCAAGTTGTTGTTGCCGTGAGTCATAAGTTCGACTCTGATGAGTTAACTGCCAATGGTGGAGGGGTCCACCCTAGTTCATCTCTGATTGACAGACTCTCCTCAGTCCCTGCAGAGCAACAAAGTGGGAAAATGGCTTGGATCAAACACCGTAAACGGTTGGGAAACTTCAGATTCATGAAGAATCTGGTTAATCTCAGAGGTTCATTGGAAAATTGCATTAGCTCTCTGCTATGGTTGAATTATGGCTGCAGAGAGGAGAGAAGGCGAGTCCATAAGTAGCTGACGAACATGCAGACTAATAAGTTCCCATCCTCTGCAAGCAACATCTGAAGTACTCACATACATTTCTCTAACTTTGAAACACGTGTAAAACTTTCACAAATCCATCCTCTATTGACTACCTAGTAAGCAAATCTAGATTGCTTAGCATTCTAGAAAGCCCTGAGTTCCACCCTAGAAATAATGAATAGCATTTTGTAAAGAACATAAATATTTTAAAAATAAAAGAAAAAATAAAAAACAGTAGAATATCTTAAAAAAGAAGCCTTCTCACCCTAAAGCCAATTGGCTTTTAACTAGTACAGTGATTCTTACAGTGTGACCTCTGGAATATCTATCTGTATCAGCATTACTGGGTAACATGTTAATATAAACATTTAAAAGCTTGCTATAAAAGTTTGGACTCTGAAAAATTGTATAAATCATAAAATCTGAGTGTTCACCAAACTTTGTTTCTCTACTTAAGCTAGAAACTCGGTGACGTTTGAGAGCTAATGTCATCTTGAACTGATTCTTTTCACACACACTTGAGGTGTCCTCAACACAAATTCCTGATGCATTCTGGTTGTTTGACTGTACCGGATTTGTTAGCAGTATCACAACAAAACATTAAGGTGCTGGTTCCTTTTGCAGGCCTGTGACAGACTATGTAACACAGATAACTTAAGAAAGATCTATTTTCACAGTTTCCAAAGTTTCATCACTTTTCATGGCAGAGAGAGCATGGTGGTATTCATGTAAGAAGAATGAAGGTAGGATAGGTTCAAGACAATAGATGTATTTCAAACACACATCTCTAGTCATCTCCTTGTTCCATATCCCCACCATTCTAAGTATCCACCACCCAATAAATTGTTCAACTTTTGCACACATCAATTAATTAAACCCTTAATTAGGTTTAATTCTCTCTAGAAATACACTCTAAGATTCACCCAGAGGTGTGCCTTATTGAATCTTCTCTGCAACTCTTAATCCAAATAAGTTGTCAAATCAGGATTAAAAATGACAATCATATAAAACATACGGCATAATGTGGTCAGTCCCTGAAGGATTCGGAGAGCCAAGTGGCATCATTTTGCAATAATGGCATAGCCAATAGATTTCTGTGCCAGGATTGATGTCTGAACTCCAGTTTATAGCCATCTGTTTTGCTGAGAAGATCTTCTGGGGTCACTCTGAGATCTGTGACTAATTAGCAATATCTGATTAGCCAGATATTTTGAAAGTGGGGTACAAGTATTTGTCACACTTTGATTAAGGGCAGAGAAGATACATTGTGATAGTTTAGTATCTACTTAATGTTTACCTTTCTAAATGACCTTAGTTTAATAAATGTTAATAAAACCCCGTAATAGCAGAAATGGTCGCTTATATTTTTAATCTCAGCATTTTAGAGGCAGAAGCAGATGACTCTCTGAATTCATGGTTAGCCTAGTCTAAGTGAGTTTCAGGCCAGCCAGGGCTACCTTCTGAGTCTTTGTATCAAAAACAAACATTACAAGAAATTCAGGGATAGGGGGAATGGGGCAGAGACAGAGGGAATAGTCAAGCAATAACCAGTTCAATTAGAAGCCTATTCCATGGGCAAGCACCAATCCCTGACACTATTAAGAATGTTCTGTTATGCTAGCATACAGGAGCCTATCATAGCTGTCTTCTGAGAGGCTCTACCTAGCAGTTGACTCAGACAGATGCAAAGACCCACTGTCAAATATTCGATTGAAGCTTGGGAAATCTTACGGAACAGTTGGAGAAGGACTGAGGGCCCTGAAAGGAACTCCACAGAAAGACTAATAGAATCAACTAACCTGGATCCTTGGGAGCTCTAAGAGACTCAACTACCAACCAAAGAGCATACACAGGCTGGATATGTTCCTACATATGGAGGAGATGTGCAGGTTAGTCTTCATACAGGCCCCCCAACAACTGGAGTCTGGAAGTTGCCTCTGACTGTGTTGTCTGTTAATGGATCCAGTTCTCCTAACTGAGCTACCTTATCTGACCTCAGTGGGATAAAAATCACCTGCAGAGATTTGATGTGCCAGGTGGGAGGATACCCAGGAAGGGCCTCCATTGTCTCAGAGGAGAAAGTGGGGGTGGGTAGGAGGAGGAACTGTGGAAGGAGAACCAGAGGGGGAATGGAGATCAGGGTGTAAAGTGAAAAAAAGCAAGCATTAAAGATTCTAGGGCTGGAAAGGTAGTTAAGAACATTGGCTGTGCTTCCAAAGGATCTGTGTTCAATTCTTAACAGCCACAGATGGCTTACAACTGTATGTAACTCCAGTTCTAGAAAAGGTGATGCCATTTTCTGGCCTCCATGGGCATTATTTACACACAGTACACAGATAGAAGTTGAAGAAAAACAACTATATCCATAAAATTATATACATGAAACAAAGTGAAAAATAATTTTAAAAACACTGGTAGCACTTTGCAGTTTTATTTGAGTTTTCTGAATGAATCCACCTAAGAGGTTAGTGAAAGAAAAGTTAACATTATAGTTTTTACCTGATAAATGGAGGGAACCTGAGAAAATTTAAGGTACCCAGTGTCTGTGGATACATTCTCAGGTGCAGATTTCAGTCCTCTTTACATTCATCCTCTTTTCATTGGACTTGATGCTGTCTTTTGGGCATTTGTAATTTAGTGTCTTAATGAAATGCAGGAAGACGATATTGACAGCCTAGAGCAAATTTAGGAGATGGTTGTATTTTACTTATGGGAAAAGTGAGGTTGTACGCAGTGGAAAACCTATGTCTCATGATTTCTTTTTTGTTTTGTTTTGTTTTTGTTTTTGTGACAGGGCTTCTCTATATAACCTTGGCTGTACTGGAACTCACTCTGTAGACCAGGCTGGCTCATGACTTCTAATACTAACATTGTTCTCATTCAGAGCCACCACTGACATGTGGTTTGATGACAGGTCACAATCATATGATTTAACCATTTACATTTTCCTTACCAGCAATAGAAAAACTTGCCAGCAAAGGTACAAATGTTGTCCCTACTACTTGGCGTTCCAAGATCCTGGTGCCTACAGGTAAAAACTTCCCAGAACCAACTCACTCTACAGAAAATTTCCTTTTCCCACCTTACTGTCAGTGGGTGGAGAGGGACAGAACAGGTTAAATTTCAGAGACATTTCCTCACCAGCAATAGAAAAATTTGCCAGCAAAGGTACAAATGTTGTCCCTACTACTTATCATTCGAAGATCCTGGTGCCTACAGGTAAAAACTTCCCAGAACCAACTCACTCTACAGAAAATTTCCTTTTCCCACCTTACTCTGAGTGGATGGAGAGGGAAAGAACAGGTTAAGTTCAGAGACTCTGACAACTGGGACTATTCAGAGGCTGGTGCTGGTAAGTAAGAAGTCCTCAGGCAATTGGCCCCTTAGCCTAAACTTCTGCTTTCTACATAGCTGTTGCAGTCAACTGCTAAGGTGTCCTCAGACACTGACTACTCCCCCACCTCCAAAATCTCCTTAGTTCTTATGTTAATAGGGGCTGCTTAGTCCCTAGGCCATCATCTCGGCCTAGGCCAACACTCCCACTGACCCTACTAACTTTAGATTAGAAAACCCTACTGCAGAATCCAGAACAGCACTAAAATCTGAGACAATCTCTTTCCTTCTAAAATTATAAATCCCATAATAGTAGATCCCAATTGAGTACAACCTCAAAGAACTTTCAGATAAAGAATTCATAAGAATGATTATAAGACGTATGAACATCTCAAAGAAGACATGAATGTTGTCCAGGAGAACAAATAGAGATGAATGATATAAGCCAATACAAGAGTTAAAGATGAACACTCAGTAAACAAACAGAATTGTTGAAGAAAAGCCAAAATTAAATGATAATGCAAATGAAAAGCTTAATAGGCCAAATAAAATCCTCAATAGCAAGCTATAATAATAGAATGGATCATGTAGAAAACAGAATCATAGATAGAAGACAATGATAGAGACATTTCCTATCTCTACTGATAGGATGATTCAGTAGAGGTCAATTATATATATATATATATATATATATATATATATATATATATATATATATCTCCATGAAGCAAACATAGATTTTTATCACAGCAATAGGAACCAACCAACTAAGGATAATGAGATAATGTGGAGGGTTAAAGATTAAGTGGAACAGGAGCAGGGGGATGGAGAACAGGAGGGGTTAGTGAGTGGGTTAACCAAAGCTAAGGATCTCTTTAAAAGCCTTATGGAAGTCTTAGTTAGTAAGCTAATTTCAAATAGAGCTTTAAAATATAGTTCAAGTGGGATTACCCTGTGTGGGTGCACATTGCTACTTGAAGAAGACCTAGACCAGGAAATCTACTGGGAGATTGTGTTTTTCAGAAGTGATTGAGAGGCTATACCCATCATACCTCCACAATATGGCTGTCTAAACCAAGACAACATCAGGAGGCATGTTATCATGAAAGGGGGAAATCTCATAGGTCCCTACCACTAAGCAAAAATTGCAGCCAGATGAGGAATGCTGAGAGTGGGAAAAAAATAGTCTTTCCTTGAAATGGAGATCCCTAAATTGTTATCCAAAACCAATTGGTTAGATCTGAAATTACATACAGTAAATGGACTGAGATGCACACACACACACACACACACACACACACACACACACACACACACATTCATCACATGTATGCATATATATTACATATCTTTGTATATATACATCACCTATATCTGTTATAAAATCTATTTATCTATCATCTATGTATCTATGTATCTATGTATCTATCTATCTATCTATCTATCTATCTATCTATCTATCTAATGAAAAAGAGTTCATGAATTTGAGAGAATAGGAGTAACATACAAGGAATTGCCTCAGGAAAGGGAGAGAGAAAATGTAATTATATTTAAATTAAAAATAAATGAAAGAAGTGAAAATGTGAGGATCTCTCTCTCTCTCTCTCTCTCTCTCTCTCTCTCTCTGTGTGTGTGTGTGTGTGTGTGTGTGTGTGTGTGTAATGGGGAACACTGATATTTAGATAAACTTTAGGGCCAATCAGAAAATCCAGCAGTCTTGGAAGATTGAACAACATTGAAGTAGAGACAGATAATCTAAAAATTGATAGGGGAGTTTTGTTAAGCTTTATGTAAATATACACATTTCAATATGTGTGTGAGTATGTGCACACTCACATATACACACATTAAAGCACACAGAGTGGCTTTACTGAATGGTGTCATAGCCGAAGACACTATTCTGTGAATGAATTTAGTCATTTCCTTGTTAGACGATAGATTTATGGTCTTTGCTTTTTTCTCAGGTTTTGATGTCAAAATGTCTGATTTTTTTTTTTTTAATTTTTACATGTGGGAAATTTCAGTTCATGGTTGGGAAAGAATGCATTTAATTTCCTTTTAAAGGGGAAAATTATCTCCATTGCCATCTTTAAAAATTCTTTCATGTTTCGCTAAGATACTTTTCCTGTAACTTCAGGCAGTGATCAAACTGCCAAATTCCAGCGACAAGGATCAGAGAACAAGCACCATCATGGAGCTGCCCGAACATCTGCTTAATTGTATAAAACATGCTTACACTCCGCCACGAGTCCAGAGCAATAGGCTCCCCGATGAAGAAAAAAAAAAATCATCTAAAGCATGACAGCTCCTTTCCAGGAAGACGATGGCTCCGGTTCAAGTTAGGTAATGGAAACACCCCGCGTTACTGCATCTTCCAAGGAAAAGAGCAACCCTTCACTGAGTCTGCTCTCCTTTGAACGTTGTCAAGAAAGACAGTAAATTTTTACTAGCATATATTAATTATACCAACTAAATGGGCTCATTACGACATTTCTGGGCATGCGTATAATGTACCTAGGCTTTATTCACCCTCTCTATGTCTCTTAGCCCCTCACCCACTTGGTTTCCGTAGCTCTAGTAGTGACTCCGGTATTTTGTAACCCACCTATATTGCACCTTTGAGAGAAAACATACAAAACTCTCCTTTATTAGTCCAGGTTATTCCACTTAACACAGTGACTTTCAGCTCCAGCATTTTCCTGTAAATGAATGCATTTTTTTTGTTTGTGTGACTAAGTAAAACTCTATCATAAACATATACTACCACTGCTTTACCCATTAATCGACTGATAGTTATCTTGGTGGAGCCCAGAGTCTGTCTATTTTCATGATAATCATTAATTTGGAAGTATCTGCTTAGAAAACTTGGATTATTTTGGGTATATATTCAGAAGTGGCATACCTGAATCTAATGGAAGTATTATTGCTTTTTTTTTTTTAATTTTTGAAGAATCAGTATACTGAATTCTATAGTGACTATTCTAATTTAATCAAGGACAGCTTCATCTCATTTAATGTTACAGGAAATAATTTAGTTTTTTTGAAATCATTCTAATGTCCATAGATTATTATTTTCATCGCCATTATTATTAGTGTGTAGGTATATTTTTGTGTGTGTATATTTGTGTGTATGTATGTATACAGTATTTATTTGGTTAAGGTATAGACCTTTTGTTCTTTCTTTCCTTGGGACTTTTATCAGATCTCAATGCCTTATCCTCATTAACAAAAAGATAATTCAATTAAATAATTAATAAACTTCAGACCTAAACTGACCCACAGATCTGGACTTAACAGATACTCACAGCTGAAAAATATACATTTTATTTACAAGTTCATGGAACTTTCTCCAAAGTTGATCGGATTTTAGGCCATAAACTTGATCTTAATTTTAAAAATGATAAATTGTTTCTTGCATTTTGCCAGAGCACAATAAAATAAAGTTAGATATAACATCAAAAGGAAGCACATAAAATTTACAAACACACACGGAGTGAACAGTAAACATCTAGTAGTAAGTGGGTCATTAAAAAAAATGAGGGCAAATGTTAAAAAAATCCAAAAAATTTAAACAAAAAAATCAAAACAAAAACAGGATCTTTGAAAATTCAGGGAGAACTTTTAGTTTCTTCCATTTTACATCCAAAATGGGGAGGGCTGAACTTGGGGCCTTAGGTTGGAGTTAGATCTCCAGTCCACAAATGCTTCCCTTTAAAAAATTTTTTATTTATGTGTATGTGTCTGTGTGTATATATGCCACACAGGTACCCAACGAGGTCAGAAGAGGCTGTTGGCTTCCCTGGAAATGGAGTTCCAGGTAATTATGTGCCATTTGGACTTTGATGCTGGGATCAAAATTTGGTTTCTCTTGGAAGAACAGCAAGTTCTATTAAGCATTTAGCCACTTTTCCAGCCCCAGGAGATTTACTGAAATGAAAGTTGTAGGTGTGAATAATTATAGTAAAAATTTAAATAACCTAATTATCTCAGGTAAAACTTGTGTATCTCAAGGTCTTAGAAAAACTGTAACAAGCCAATCTCAAAATAGTTGAGGGAAAAAAATTAGGAAAACCGGAAATGAAAGCAATTGAATGGGAGCTAAAACAGAAAGCGAAAGGATGAATGCCACAAGGACCATTGGTTGTCTTAAAAATACACAAGATTGACAAGTCCTTAGTGTGTGTGGTAAATAGGACAAGTCTTTAGCCAGATTAACCAAAAGAAAGATAGGAAGCAGCATAGGAAAAGCAAAGGAGACAAAAGAAACAATGTAGGAATTACCAGGACAATACAAATAAGCATTGGGGACTGTTTTGAGGAATGATAGTTCATTAAAAAAAGAAAAATTTATAAAAATCGAACACAAAATTAGTCAAGAGAATGTAGACTACACATAGTTTTTACGACTCTAGAAGTGCTAACTTTGGTTCATTTGTTTTACAATCACTATATTCTTTTGGATTTTACCCTTGAATAATATTTTTTTTTCTTCCTAAGGGGAGAAAACACAGATTTATTAAGCAAGGGAAGAAAAATATAATTAGGTGGAGGAGGTCTTGGAGTGACTTTCTTTATCTATTTTGACTAATTGTGCTTAATGTGTACTTTGTCTTTCAGATTATATTTGCTTATTAGGCATTTCATTTTCTGAACTCACACGGTAGCCACTTCATGTCTTTGACACTGAGGTATGTTCAGAGTAGGAATAGTTGGGTCTTGGTTTTTTTGTTTTTATTTGTTGTTGTTTGTTTGTTTGTTTTGTTTTATATTATTTTGATTCAGTCTGTCTGAATCTTTCAGTTGGAAAATTTACCCATGTATGCTTATGGTTGTTATGGAGAGTAATGTGGACTCCTGTAACACTGTTGGGTTGATGCTGGTTGGTTTGAGCACTGTTCCCTCCCTGCTTTCTCCCGTATTCACCAAATGCTGAGCCTTTGCTTGTTTATCGAATTGATCATATTTTATTTATTTTCTATTCTGATGTGTTTATCTATTTTTTCCTGTGGAATCTTTTCTTGCATAAACTCTTGTGATTTATTGCTTGTTTTCATGTGTGTATTATTCCTCTATATGTCTTCTGTACTGTTGGTTTAGTGATTGTAAACTATCTTAGTTTGTACATATTCCAGAATCTCTGTATTTGCTCATTCTCAACAGATTTTTACACAGCTAAAAATATAATATAGTAATAAAACAATCTTATAAGAGACTACTGGAGCTGTTCTGCTGAGTCCTAAATAGAATTACTTATGGATTTGGGAGAGGGAAACAGAGAAAAAATATTCCTACAAAAGAAGGACATATGATGCTGGGAATAAAACATGTTGGAGAGACATCCTCGTCAAGGGCAACAGAAGTCCTAGATGCAGGAAAGGAACAGGGAATGGATTCTGCTCTAGAACCTCTGTAGGGAAACGTCCTCCCCATTTCTTGACTCAATAGCTTGGTCAAAACAGTTCTATAACCATAGCTTCTAAAAGTGTAAAAGAAAAGTCTACATTAGATTAAACTACCACTTGAATGGTCCTATCTTTCTCAAGGAATGAACAATAGGGCCAAATACTTCCATCCTTTCTTTGAGAACTAATTAACACACTTAAGAGTTTAAGTGGTATGCTTGAGAATGCATCTATGTATAGTAATATGTTTTTAAGAAATGAGACTACAAAGGGCTTTTTAAAAAATTTGTTTATTTTACAGGTATGAGAATATGGTTCACTCTCTGTTGACTCATCGGATATATTTCCTACTTGAATGTAGCTCTCCTGATTGACAGTGCCTACAAATCTACATTTTCTTCCTTCCTATCACTTAAATGTTACTGAAAAAATTATGACAGATTCTCTTTAAGCACAAGAGTTTGATATAAACCTCCATAAGAGGAAAATTTATAAATTCTTCCTCAGGGGAATAATGATTTGACCAATATGACCTGAGGCATTGTTCCATCATTTTTAATCCTCTTATCTGTGTCCAAAAATTTATCTTCCTTATTTTCTTTAATGCTGATAGTCTCAGGGTGTATGTTTTGGTGGCAGACTCTCTTTCTGGAGCATTCTAGACAGTCCCAGAGTGACATGAGGTCTTCATCCAAAATGGCAACTTCTTCCTACAAGCTGTTTCTCTGTGCAAGCATTGCTGATGATATACAGCAGCTCTCCTGTGAACCCACACTCTCGGGTTGGCTCTTTCAATGGTATTAAAATAAACCGAATCATGTTTTTGGAATATGCGAACCAAAGTAAAAACAGTTGTTCCCCCACTCCCTCTCCTTCTTTAAAAATTAAGCATGGAGTGGCTGTCATACACAGGGCCAATGCATCTTATATTCTACTAGCTTAGGAAGGAAACTGCAGCAATAGCTGATACACAACTGTTGAAAATACATTAGCAAATGGTATGAGGAGGCTCTAATCCCAACCATACAAAGGACCCTAGACTTCCCAGTCAGTGGTCAGGAGGGCTATCTCCCTGCTCTGTGGAATAGCAGAACATTGAGCAGTCACTCAGAAGGAAAGGAGTATGATTTGGGCTCCACTGAGTAGATACAACAAACTAAGCACAAGGTATAGTCTGATGACTCTGACTTTCCATTTTGCCATATTTTATTGGGTTCTCAGACCTGAGGGTTGTGACCTTTTGGGGGCAGGATGTTAAAAGGCCATTTCACAGGGGTTGTTGTCTAAGGCCACTGGAAAACACAGATATCTACATTACTATTCATAAGAGTAGCAAAGTTACAGGTGTGAAATATTAATGAAAATAATTTTGTGGTTGGGAGTCATAGCATGAGGAACTGTATTAAAGGCTAGCAACATTAGAAAGAATGTGAACCATTGGGTTAATGGACCACACTAGTCCTATGGAACAAGGGGCTTGGTCACTCGTCTTTGGAGGAAATTTTTGTAGGTCTCAGGTACTTTGTTTAGAACCTGGGAGTTGTACATAGAGATTGTATTCAGATGCCCCTGGGCACTTAGCCTCAGTATTTTTTTACTCTAGACCACACCATCTTAGTGAGGACTCAGCTGTCCAAGCTCCTTTGCTAGTACAGAAACTCATGGTAGAACCTGATGCCATCACAAGCGGGAGCCACCAAGCATTAAGTATGCTCACAACAGCCAAGCGTTTCCATTCAGGGAGTGGCCATGGTCTTTGCACACTGTCAGGATGCCAAAATAGAAAAGAGAAGTTAAAAAGCCTTGAGACATATCATTCCCATCTGGTATCAAATTGTTTTATTGTTTTGAAAATATGTTTTAAATTATTCTCAGGGCTTGTTTGTATCAAACATGGTAAGACATGCAGATATGCAAATTAAAGGAGGAGGAAGCATAACATTCACAGGTTAGAAACCAAGCTACTAGAAACAAAGGAACACACTAGAGCTTAAAAAGGGCAGTGAAATGACCTGTATGGTTTTTTTTTTAATGTTTGAAGAGAAAGCTCAGGTGATATAGGATCACCAGGGTTTATGGTTGATTAACAGACCCAACTTGAATAGTTTCAGAAGGCCCAAGGGGAAAATGAACGAGCTCAAATTGTACTTCATAAAACTCTACTCATCGTCTTCCACACACCAGGCCAGGATCCAGGCGATTTCAAATCTTTGTACATTGCAAACCTAACACATGATGTCACCGGTACCAGTTTTAAGGCTGGCAATCATCACAATGTTTAAACCTGCACAAAAGCTAATGAGGGAACAGAAGCAGAAACGGGGGCTCTGGATAAGAGAAAAGTGATTTTCATAAGAAGGCATTCCTAGCTGCTTTAAACTGTAAGGGAGCCAGTGCAAGAGTGAGCACCAAAGAGCTATGGTAGGCAAGTTATCCAAAATAACAGGGACTGTGTTGTGGAAGACTAGGTAGGATGCTGGGAGGTTGTGGACTTTTGTTCTCAGTAAGAGAAGTTTTGAAGGATTTTGAGCATTTGAGTGATTGAAGGGTGTTGATACATTCAAATCTTCATTGTTTTAATTTTTATTTTTAGAGTTTAAGTTTTCATTTTTCATTATTTTATTGGTCATTTTATTTATTTACATTTCAAATGTTGCCCCCTTTTCCAGTTTTCCTTTCACAAGTCCCCTATCCCCTCCTCCCTCCCCACTGCCTCTATGAAAGTGCTCCTCCACCCACCCACCCACCCCTGCCTCAGCATCCTAGCATTCCCTGATCCTGGGTCATTGAGCTGCCACAGGACCAAGGGGCTCCTATCCCAGTGATACAAGATAAGGCAACCTACCTCCCCGCAGCTGTGTACTCTTTGGTCTTTCTGGGAACTCATTTTTTTTTCTCCATCATTCTCAAGTGAGTGTATAGGTAGGTGTATGTGGCTGATAATCCCTTCATTTTCAATCATTTCATTATTTCTTACTTGCTGTCTGCTCCCTTTGAAACTGCAGCATGAATACTTCCAGGGCTGCCAATTTTCAAGGAACCTGCTTTGAAGCTTGTGGGATATAGAGGTTATAGGAAATTAAGAAGCAGATACAATCTTGGGTATAACTAATTTTCCTGCATGGCACTTACTATGCAGATAGAAAGAAGCTCCTCTGAGGCAGAGAGTAGGCTGAAAATTAAAGGTTGGCATGAGTGGTCAGATTATCAGTGACAAAAATTCCCTTTTTAGGAGAAAATATACACATAGAAAATGCTAGTATTTAGCAGGGTGCACCCAGAATCCTTTCCCTTTTCTCTAGAATAAGCAAAGCTAAAGAGATTCTAGAAAATACAGAAGAAAAGACAAAAGTCTTGTTGGCTCACTTAATTCCCTCTGCATTTAATTTTCCCAACTAGGAGAAGATGCCAAATGCACACACTCAGTACTTAGAAGGAACACTATTTTCTATGTTTAAACTGTTCATTCCATGCTATAAAAAACAGGAGAAAATACTCTAGATATAAATTCTAGCCCATGGAGAACAGCATCCTTTAGAATCTCTTGTCTTATTATGGATAAAGTATAAGCATTCTGTAAAAGTGCAGAAATATGTTACTGAAATCCTACCCTTGCAACATTGACTACATCACCACATTAGCTGTGGCTGAAAAGGACATCTACACACAATGAGGGATTGTTCTAATCTCCCCTGTAAACCTATTCAAGCTATTACTTCTCTTCTATGTTATCTCCCCAAATGCAGCACATCTCAAGTGCTCCCAGTGACTGAAATGTATGAGATACTGAAGCAGCCATACCTACGGGCAGTTTTGATAGCTAAAGTACTGCCTTGTGTTTAGCCAAAATAAACATGAGAGTTTTCTCACAGATCTTTATTTTAGGGAACTCTCTCTCTCCCAGAACTTGAAAGTCCTTGTGTTTAGATATGAGGATCAGAGGATGGGCATTGTGATGTACGTGTTCATTATGTTCTCTTAGACATTTATTAATGCCAGGGAGAGAAAGAGTTAAAATTCTAATCTAGAGGAATTCTGGATTTTGAAAATCTGATCAATGGATTCTAATTACACTTCCAAATGCAGTAGACCTACTGTGTATCCTCTTCCCCCTTACCATCTGCTCCAGTAATGGTGTATGATTTTCTTCAGCAATTGATCTTTCTCAACATATTTTTATTTCATGCTTCATTGAGTTTTATATCTGGGGTAATTTTTTAAGCCTTTGTTTAATGGATGCTATTTCAATAGACACAATGAACAAATGTTGACTATATTGTTATGATTTGAATCTCAACTTTCTACAAAGGCTTCTCTACGGAAAGCTTGGTCTCCAGGATGATGACATCATCGGGAGCTGGTGGATCCTTACAGGAGATGTAGTCTCATAGAAGGTAATGTGGTACATTTACACAATGGAGTACTACTCAGCTATTAAAAACAATGAATTCATGAAATTCTTAGCCAAATGAATTGAAGTAGGAAATAGCTCCCTGAGTGAGGTAACCCAATCACAAAAGAACACACATAGTATGCATTCACTGATAAATGGATATTAGTACATGTTCAGAATACCCAAGGTACAATTCACAGACCACATGAAGCTCAAGAAGAAGAAAGACCAAAGTGTGAGTGCTTTGTTCCTTCTTAGAAAGGGGAACAAAATACTCATGGGAGCAAATACAAAGAAAAAGTGAGGAGCAGAGACTGAAGGAAAGGCCATCCAAAGACTGCCCCACCTGGGGATCCATCCTATATATAGTCACCAAACCCAGACACTATTGTTGATGCCAAGTAGTGCTTGCTGACAGAAGCCTGATATAGCTGTCTCCTGAGAGGCTCTGCCAGAGCCTGAGAAGTACAGAGGAAAATGCTCACAGCCAACCATTGGACTGAGCACAGGGTCCCCAATGGGGTGTTGAAAGGAGGAGTTAAATGACTGATGGAGCTGAAGGGGTTTGCAATCCCATAGGAAGAACAATAATATCAACCAACCAGACACCCTGGAGCTCCCAGGGACTAAACCACCAACCAAGGAGTACACATGGAGGGTTCCATACCTCGAGCTGCATATGTAGCAGAGGATGGCCTTGTTGGACATCAATGGGAGGAGAGGTTCTTGGTCCTGTGCAGGAGGGCTGGGAAGTGGGAGTGGGTGGGTGTGGGGGGGAACACCCTCATGGAAGCAGGGAAGGGTGATGGGATAGAGGGTTTCTGGGGGCCGGTGGGAACTAGGAAAGGGAATAACATTTGAAATGTAAAAAACAATCCAATAAAAATAGTTTTTAAAAAAAGGTAATTATTAGATGAAATGCATGACCTTTCGAAAAATACTGAGGTCACTTCCTCTTTTACTTTCATTTCTTAGCTGCCCTGATCTGATAAGCCTTGGACATTCCATATGCCTGATACTTGCCATGTCATATGACCAGAGTAAGGAACTCAGCATCCATGAACTAAATAGTTGAAATCAATAATTCTTTATTTGAAGGTTCTTACCTCAAGCATTTTGTTATAGTAAAGGAAAGCTAATCTATATAAAAAGAACAGGAAATCACTGCAGCAGCAAGATAGTTTAGCAGGTAAAGGCACCTGACGCCAAGCTTGCCAACTTCTGTGTTTGATCTCTGGGACCCCTAAGGTAGAAGGAGAGAACCAAGTAACCCCTAAAAGCCCTTCTCTGACTTCTACATGTGCCAAAGTGTTCACGTCTACATACACATGCATTCCTAAAAAATAAGTAAGTAAAATATAAATTAAAAATATAGTAAACACGAAAAGTGTTGTGGATAAAAAAATAGACTGGCCTGCAAACCTGAAGATTTATATGGGGAAGCAGTGGCTGTTGGGTCTGGAATCAGCTCCTTAGCTGTGAAACTTCTCACTCCCTGCCTCCCGAAAAAAAGAGCTTTCGGAGTAAGTAAAGTACAGGGTGAATGGAAATAGCCTAACTAGTAGATCAGCCAATGTGAAATGATGTCCACTTTACTGTCTATTGAACTGGCCTGATTTTGCAGGGATGAGAATTTGAAAATAGACAAAGTAAAGAATATGCTGATACATAAATATCTAAAGGAGAAATGGCCCACATTATCATATTTGACCATAACTACTTTTCACTTTTTTCTTCATAACTTTCCCCTTTTCATGCAAGGTAAGCCTCGTCAGTCCTAAGGTTTAGCCTGGAAAAGCCCATCCACACGACTCTGTTCAATGGAGAGAAAGAGTTAGCCCATGTGTTTTGACCAATGAAGCCATATTTTCAGCATAAGTGGATCTTGTTTGTGTGTTTTCTTTGATTCATGCATATAAAGGAAAAAAAAATATGGTGTTTAAAGGATTAAACTGTAATTCCAAAGTATCCCCTGAGAAATGCTGCTAAAAACAATTCTCATACTAGATGGGTGGGTTAATAGTTTTTCTTTGATTCTGGGGACCTGCTCACTGTTGACTTGTGTTGTTTGTTGTTATTCAATGTTTGTAGCGGGAGGATTGTGTTTGTGTGGTTCACATTTAGCCGTCTCCGATTTTAGACCCAAAAGGGACCTCAGAAAACACGGTGATTTAAAACACCTGAATTCAGCCTTCGAGGAAAGGAGTCTGGAAGAGCTGTCAAGCTGGGAAAGTCTTAAGAAGAATCTCTGTATAATGGCATACAGCATCATCTTTCCCTAAGGAAAGGAGAAATGGAAAATATATTACTTTTTTTCTGAGTAGCTCTTGGCAATGCACCATGAATGCACTTCATTAAAAAAAAATCTCAGTACCTCAATTGCACAGGCTGGGATATGTAATACATATGTTGATGTTGAGGGTCTAAGGGCAGGAGTTATGTAGGACTGACTCCTGGGAAGCCTTCTTAGAAAGACATTTGTAGAAATAGGCTTTCTTGATTTCTCACACGAGCCTTCAAAATCCACAGCCACTCAACTCCCATGATTCTGTTTTATCTTCTTCCTCCGTCCTCCACCTTCTCCTACCTCAAGTGATAAGAGATATTTAATAGTTTTTACCCGACTTTGGAAATGTAAAGTCTGACAATCACTTAGGTTACATGCCCCAGCACAGTCTTTGATGCTGAAGTTAGAACTGGGAATCTGTGCCACCATCAGAAAGTATAGTCTGGGGAGAGCAGAGGCTGGGAGAGAATGATTATTGGGTAGAATTATTGGATTCTTGTGATCAAAACTAAAACTTAAATGCTGTCGTACAACCAAACCTATTTCCTCAACAACCCTCGCACTCCAGAACTAGGATGTAACTGAATTTGTCTAAGCTTGTAGGTGAAAGAGCTGAGGCTTAAAGCAAGCAGATTTTCCCTCCTCTGGAGCAGAAGCTATTGGTCCTTATTACATAATTTTTTCTCTTCTTTGATAAACTCATGTCCTGCTCCAGAATTTTCAGGGACAGCAGCCATTTAGGTTAGGAGGTCTGGATAACAGCTTTCACATCAGCACATAGGCCCTGGTCGATGATGGGAATATTGATGATCTGATTTTAGTTTCTGCCCTGGGGAACTCCGAGGTTCACATCACATATTCTCTGGGATCAAGCACCGATTTAGGACAACAGTTGTATTGTCTCTCATCCCATTACTTATCTTGAGATCAACACACATTTAAACTGTTTGACTCATTGCATCCTTCCAGAGAAACCCAAACATGGAAGCCCTATGGGTCTATAATTTTCAAAAGCATCATGGAATCTAACTAGTCACACATACTTAGGTGTGCTGCCTTGCAACCTCCCCACTTTATCTGTTCTTTCTCCTGGATCCTTACATCTCCATGCTCCATGTGGCCATGGCCTTCTGTTCCTAGCTGTTAACTGTCTCATTTTTTCTCTTAGTAGCATGATACTGATTTTGTTTCTACTCAGGTATTGGAAAGATGCTAATGAAATTAAAACAAATTAATAATAGACATGAGTGACTGAAAGCTGTGCACCGTCAAATTTGCATTTCAAAATAATCAGTTTTTGTTTATTTGTTTGTTTGTTTGTTGTGTATGAGCATCATGGGGTCTTAGGTTTGATATGACTTACAACATTGAGTATTCTGGACACGTGATAGTTGCAGGAACAGAGGAAAAAGACAGCATCTCCTTAAGGAAGGTAAAACCACCAGTTTTCCCAAGAAATGTCTGTTTGTTTTCCTTCCAGAATGGTTCCAAGATTCCTCCTTTAGTATACTTTAAATTACTTTTCTAATAATTTCCCCAACTTTCAGAATAACCTTTAAATGTAAAAAAATAAGGAAATATAAATATTTGAAAACTATTTTGTAGATATGAAATCTAAAATATTTGAAATAAGAAGAGAATATTGAAAGCCACATTTAAGGACAACTTGTCATGGTGCCCATGGCTGATTCCTGGACCACCGATCATTCTGTCATGCTTGGATATTACTCCCCTTTCCTCTGCTGATGTTGACATCCTCTCCTCATGTTTTATCTTAGGCTCACCTTATTTAGGGATTCTTCCTGACCTTGTAAGTGAGAACTATGATGAGCCGCAGAAGATACAACATCTCTGACCTGACATAAAGATGGTCGTGCCCATGTTTAAGCAGACTCAACAAGAAGAAATATCCCAGAAAAGACAAGAAGCCCTTGGGGGATCTCTGCTTTCCGTTGCTATGAAGGCAGGAACCATTTGCCCAAGACTAACGGTGGCTCCAGGCCAGAAACATTTCAATCGTGAAGAGCTTTCTTTAGGCACTGCTCACATATCTCCTTCGCCTCCATGCCTTATACCTTTATTAAGTTTGGCTTGTTTTCCTCCTCAAGGTGGATGGGAGGCAAGGAATTGCTGCTCCCCACCTGGATGTTAGACCATAACCATGTCCTAAGGGAGAGCGGCACATTTCCAACAGGACCATCAGCAGCCAAAGCATTGTAATCCACATGGCTTTGTGCAAGAAGGAAATAAATCACGCTTCACACCTGGTCCCCCCTGTTTATTAGGAGCTATTTGCAAAGCATTCAGCCCACTCTCACATTTTCTGTAGTTAATAGCACTTTCTTTTCCTGGAACGAAATTTCCCTAAAACTGAGATTATATAACTTCATAATGTGCTTTAGTTATGATTACGGCTCAGAGACAAGAAAATAAATATAGTGATCCAGAGAATTAATGACAGAAAGGTCATCTGTGCAATGCCAAATGAGTTTAGAGAGTCCCACTTCCTCCCCCAAAAAGCCCCTGTCAGGAGCTGCAAGGGGTCTGCGAAAGAAGAAAACAGGCACGATCTCAGCATGAGTTATATATGACATCACTTTCTGTGCCTGGGGCTACTTATTCCCATTCATTTCTCACTCAGTGCTCCCCAGCCTATGATAGACCTGTTACCAGATGCTATTTGAACAACTGGAGAAGAATTGTCTCAATGTTGATTAAAACTGCTTAGCAGTCATGAAGTCCCACCGTTTTTTTTTGATGTGCCATTGGCAACTGAACAATGCTGTGGGATGGAGGGTCAGATTTCCTTCAGGGACATAGGACCTGAGAGACAATTCATGCTCCAGTAGATGGTCCTATAGTATAGGATTTGTGGCCTTGCACATACAGACAACAATGGACTCAGTGAAGTGTATTTTTGAGTGTGTGTGTGTGTGTGTGTGTGTGTGTGTGTGTGTGTGAGACAAAGAGAGAGGGAAAGAGAGGGAGAGAGAGAATCATAGGTGAATTGGGAAGAAAACATAAGAGTGAAGATTAGGGAGGGATTGGATAAAGAATGGAAATGATTTTGATCCAAAAACATTCTATGCATGTATGAGTATTAAATAATATATTAAAAAATAGATTGCTTGGGCGTGGAATGTACGTGCAAAAAACTGTTGGTAGGAGTATGCTCTGTGTTCATAATTAGTCACTGGAATGAATCTGTTGAAAATTTTCTTTCTTTTTTTAATCTAAATTTTTTTTATTGGATATTTTATTTATTTACATTTCAGATATTATCTCCTTTTCCCTTCGACCCCCAGAAACCCCCTATCCCAACCCATTCCTGCTTTACTCATCTACCCCTCCCTCCTCCTCCCTCCCCATCCTCAAATTTCCCCACATTGGGGCATCCAGCCTTCACAGGACCAAGGACCTATTTTCCCACCAATGTCTGACAAGGCCATCTTTCTATTGACTAAACTTAAAAAAAATGGTCCTAAGTGAGCACTGACTTAGAGGCAACAATTAACCAAGATCAGAGTGAAAACTAGAACAAGAGCCTCTCATTTGCAAAACTGAATGCTCCCTTCTAGAAACTGTGATGCTAGAGGCATCTAGACCTGCAGCCTACTTCAAGTCCAGACCAGGGAAATGTGAAACGGAATATCTATCAGAAAATGATAGAAATGTATAGAAAGTAACAGGCATAACCACCTTGCACATGCATATCTCAGCCAAGTAATACGTGTACCAACACTAGTATGGATCAGAAAGGTAAATATTCCCTACGTTGCAGCAGTATTTAATATCATCAGCTCTTGCAACTCAGGACACCATTTTACAACTAAAGCATTCTGTCTTTAATTGCTATTTAAATGTTATTTCCTACAACTCAATGGAGGAAATAAGAATGTCTGCTCGAGTCCTCTCCCATAGTGTTCTCTTTTGTGGATCACACTATAGCACTACCTTTGAACGATCTATGTGAACAGTTAGCCAGTGTCTGACTTCTTCAGTAGGTATTAAATGCCATGTGTTCATGGATCAAATTTTCTTTTGTTCTGTATTGCATACCTAACTTATAACAACCTATCTGATCCATTGCATCAATATGACAATATGAAGTAAGGTAATAAGAAATACCACATTTAAAACCAGAAACTCCATTTTTAATAGCCATTAAATGAATCAGTTATCATTTCTACACTGAATTTTCTAATCTGTAAAAACATGATTGTTATAACTAAGCAATAGATTCTTTCTGTCACCACTCCTGTAACAGGGTGCAGTGTTGTGATAGGAGCATTGCTTCATTCATAAAAGAACCTTCTCCCAGTCTCCACAAGTTCACAGTTCCTAATTACTTTGCATTAAGGTTGCATAGATCAAGTAAATCTATTCTTCCATTCACTTTTAACTGAGTAACTACTATGTGCTAAGTACTGCTCTATTCATCAGTGACATAATAAGGAACACAATCAAGGTCATCCTCATAAAGCTTACATTTTATTAGGAAAGGTAGGTAAAGATGTAGGTTGGTAGAGGTAGATAAACACATAATAGACAAACTAGACAATATATTACAGTCTACAAAATATTGTCACAATTAGTTCCAGAGATAAAATCTTCTCAACCCTTGTGACTGACTAGGGGAATGTAATAGAAACACCCTTGTGATTTGGGAGTATCCACATACCGTAGGAGAGTAACAACTTTATCTCAACTGTCTTAGAAGTCAACCTTGAGTGTCTCTCAATGACAGTCACTTCAACAACTGGAAAATGAGAAGACACTTGAGGGACAACAAATGTATTCCAACTGACAGTGAAACAGGAGTGAGCTGTTTTTGTAGGCTATTTTTTTTTTTTTTGAGGCTGTTGGTATAGTTTACTAATTTAAGAGTGTATCCTCTTAAATGAATTTAAGTAACTCAACAGAACAATCAGGTCCTGCCACCCAGTGACATTAAACAACAGCAACTGTGGTTTCACTTACTGAATTCTTGAAGAGCTTAGGTTTACCTACAAAGCCAAAGACTCTAATGCTCTGAAGGTGGAATAAAGAAGGGTGATGAGCCAAAGAATCTGAGGGAAGATGGAAATTTTCTTTTTTTTAATTGGTTATTTTATTTATTTACATTTCAAATGTTGCCCCCCTTCTAGGTTTCCCCTCCACAACCCCCGTCACATCCCCCCTTCCCTTTGCCTCTATGAGGATGCCCCCCCCCACCTACCCATTCCTGCCTCACCACTGTTAGTACAAGCCCTAAGAACAATAATTAATAAACGTGGCCTCATGAAAACAAAAAGCTTTTGTAAGGCACACTGAACATTGTCAATCAGATATAACAGTGTCCTACAGAATGGAAAAAACATTTTTTACCAGGTCCACATCCAATAGAAGGCTAATATTCAAAACATATAAAGAATGCAAGGAAATAGATATCAACGCACTAAATAACGCAATTAAAAACGGGTACATATCTAAACAGAGAATTTTCAATAGAAGAAATTCAAGTGGCTGAGAAAATCTTAAAAAATATTTAGCATCTTTAGCCAGCAGAAAAAATGTAAGTCATAACTACTCAACTTTGAGATTTTATACTTGCCAGAATGGTTAATATCCATAGCACAGGAACAGCTTATGCTGGGAAGGATATGGAGTAATGGTTCCATCGCTGGGTGAACTGTAAACTTGTACAGGCACTATGCAAATCAATTTATCTGTCTCAAGTTCCAGCTACCCACTCTTGGTCATATACATAAAGGATGTACCACATTGAACCACAAAGATACTTACTCAGCCATCTTTATTGCTGCTTTATTCATAATAGCCAAAAAAAAAAAAAAAAAAAAAAAAAAAAAAAAAAAAAAAAAAAAAAAACCAAAAAAAAAAAAAAACAACCAAAAAACAAAAAACAAACCCTGGAAACAACCTAGATGTTTCTCAACAGAATAGTTAAAGAAAATGTACATTATGTACATTTAAGCAATGTAAATATTACTCAGCTGTTAAAAAATGACATTATGGAGTTTGCATGCAAATAAATGAAACTAGAAAAAAATTAATCCAAGTGAGGTAACCAAGATTCAAAAAAATAAATATGGTATATATTTAGTTATATGTGGATATTAGTCATTAAATAAATGATAAGGAAGCTACTATCCATAGTCCCAAAGAAGTTAGGTATAGAAGAAGGGATTAGGGAGATACATCCCTGGGAGAGAGAAATAGAATAGATTTTATGTGTGAACTAGAGATTAAGGACATGGGAATGAGAGGATCAGGTAAGAAGGGGAAAGGGAGATGAGGTTGAGGAAGGGGAGACAGTTTGAATTGAGGGCATGTGAGGGTGATATGAATGTCTACTTCAATAGAAACCTTATACCTCTGAGAGGCTCCACACAGTAACTGACCAACTCAGATGCAGGGACCCACAGCCAAACATTAGATGGAACTCAGTTCTTGTGGAAGAACTGAGGGAAGGATTGAGGGACCCAGATGGGACAGGGACTTCACAAGAAGACTAACAGAGTCAACTAACCTGGACCTTTGGTGGCTCCCAGAGACTGAACCACCAAAGAGCAAATGTGAACTGGTAGTACACCCCACTCCTGCCCGCACACATGACACAGATGTGGAGCTTGACCTTTATGCAGGTTCCCCAACAGCTGGAGCAGGGCGTCCCTGACTCTGTTGCCTGCCCGTGGATCCTGTTCCCCTAACTGGGCTGCCTTGTTTTCCCTCA
Organism: Rhabdomys pumilio; assembly: GCA_030674055.1. Taxonomy (NCBI): domain Eukaryota; kingdom Metazoa; phylum Chordata; class Mammalia; order Rodentia; family Muridae; genus Rhabdomys; species Rhabdomys pumilio. The sequence continues at coordinate 43,704,828 of JANHMN010000012.1, forward strand.
GTGGAAGAGGATGTGCCTAGCCCTTCAGTGACATGATGTGCCAGGGTGGGTTGGTACCCACCCTAGGCCCCCTCCTTCTCTGAGGAGGGGGGCAGATAGGGGAGGGGAAGGGGCCAGTGCACTGGGGTGAGGTCTGTGATTGGGATGTAAAATGAATAAATAAATTAATTAATGAGAAACATGGACGTGGTTCTAATGAACTCTCCAAGTAATGAGAGCTATTAACTTCTCATATCTTGTCACCAAGTAAAGCTTCCAGTACCAGGGCCTCATTTATTGAGTTTCTGGTCAAGTAGTCCCATGGAAATCCCCAAACAAACCAGGCAGTTTTGAGGACAGTAGGCTGTTCTCTGAAAATGGAGAGCAAGGCCCCATCACCAAAGACCACACACACCCTACTCATTGAACATGGGGAAGTTAAGCTGGTGCCCACATCTAGCCTTCACCCCTACATTCTAGATGCTTTGGTTTGGAAAAATACTTTGCATGCTACCCAAAGGAAAACGTACACCACAACCCCAGGCACAAAACCATTGACCTATAATCTGTTCTGCTGACAAAATATGCTTGGGTGTTGTTAGCACTGAACCTGTAGGAGTAGCCAATCAGTATCTGATTTGACTTAAGGCCTACTCCACATGACTGACACTGTTTGAATGGGCAAGAACCAGAGATTAGATAGTCTAGGAACCTAGGATAAAACCATAGATGCTTTATTCAGCCATCATTAGAGAAACTTCATCCTGCAGCAGAAGGAACAAATACAAAGTCACAGCCAGACTGATCAGGTACAGAGAGAGACCTGTATACAGCGCTTAAAGGGTGTCTCCATCAAATTCTTCCTCTCAGTGCTCAGGGAATCTAGCAGAAGAGGAGGATGAAAGAGTGTGGAGGTCAGAGGGGATGGAGGATGCCAGGAAAACTGGTCCTCTGTATCAACAGGATCCATGCACATATGAATTCACAGAGACTATAGCTACAAGCGCAGAGCAGATGTGGTCTTGCACTAGGTCCTCTGCATACATACTGTAGCTTGCAGTTATTTCTGTGGGCCTCCCGAGTGTGTGAACTAGTGGGTTTCTGTAGCGTGAAATATTAAGAAAGCAATCCATGCTACTACCAACAATACACCGATGGACAGGCTGGCCTGTTCTCAGCCCTGCAGACTCTCTGACCTGGAGCTCTGAAATCTCTTCACTTGGCTTACTAAATTCCCATGGTGGATCGCGCCGCCATGCCAGTCCCATGCTTCAATCCCACAGGTAGCTGGGGTGCATTTCTTTGCAAACCCACGCTTTGCTGTGTACCTTTCTCTCTGGAACCCTGTTGAGTCTCTGCTTGAAGGAAAACATCACACAAACTTAGTCTAGAATCAACAGGTAACACAATCGTTGGGCGCAGCAACTAGCATCCTAATTTGCAAGCTATTCTAAGTTACACATCCTCCGGTACCTGAACCGGCAGCCTCTGTTACCTACAGTTTGTCCCGATTAACTCTCCCGTCCAAAAGGTAAATATCCTTCTCTTGCTACCCAATTTCTATCTCCCACCCAGATGTCCCGCCTATTTGACCAGTGATTGGTTCCTTGAAATCTTTATTCATTAGGGGAAGGTTCACCTGAAGTCACCTGAGTACGTGATTCACTCCTCCTTCCAGGCAGCCCCTCTTGGAGAAGCAGAATTAACATTAAAATACAAACAGCACCAGGGCAAGCCATAACACATCAGGTCTTTGATTCTTCTGCCTTCTCTTGGGGCTCTTTTTCTGAAGTTGGTTTTTTTGTCCAACTCTGATGTGATTTTTGCTGTTGTTGTGTTATTTTATTATATTTTAAATTTTAGATTTATTATCTCTTAGAAGATAAGGAGTGAATCCATATGTTAGGAGAGATGGGTGGGAGGAACTGGGAGAGGTAGAGAAAGAGGTAACTGTAATAAGGATATGTTGTATAGAAAAATAATCTATTTTTAATAAATAAAGTAAAGAAAATAAATTTGTTTTCTTAAATAGTATATTCTGATTACTATTAACCTCTCTCCACTCCTCTCAGATTATCTTAACCACCCCTCCCATCTGGATGTATCCCTTTCTATCTCTCATTAGAAAACAAACATGCTTCTATAGAATGGTAATAAAATGAAATATAATAATATAAATTATAACCAACACATAAGTTGTATGTAGACTTTGGAAAATACTTTCTTTATAAGTTAACACATTGGTATTAGATGAAATAAACAGAGAAGAGCCCAATAGATGTCACAAGAAACAGCTTAAATCTTACACACATACAAGATTCCCATAAAAAATACTCATTTGGAAGCTATAGTATATACACAATGTACCTGAAGGACCAAAGGGAAATGAAAATATACAAATAAAATAAATCAGAAATACTATTTTTTTTAAATAAAAAAGAGTCATTATATGATAGTATGAGACAAGAAACCTTCAAAAATGATTTTTGCATTCATTTTCTGTTGGCTATACACTGCTTGGCATTCAGATTACCCATTACAAATGATGAATGGTTTGTTTCTCCAGTGAGACTCAATGTTCATTTTCAAGTAGTTATCAGTTGGAGATTCCTTCTGAGTTAAGATTGCAGGCATGTGTCCGTATCTTTTTTCAGCTCTAGAACCTAAAGTAGGGCAGATCCATGTAGGTCCCGTGGATGCTCCTTCAATGTTCGTGAGTTTATATGTGCATAGATCCTGTTGATTTAGAGGGTTTTGTTGCCCTGGTGTCCTCTATTCTCTCTGGCTCTTACACTCTTTCTGCCTCCTCTTTGGTAGGGTTCCCTGAGCACTGATGGAGACAATTTGATGGAGAAGTCCTATTTAGGGCTGAGTGTTTCAGGATCTTTCACTGTTCTAGATATTTTCCATTTGCTGGTTTCTGTATTTGTTCCCATCTGCTGCAGGAGGAAGGCTATCTGGTGATGACTAAACAAGGTACTGATTTATGAAGACAGAAGAATGTTCTTAGGAGGCATTTTATTGCTGAAATCCAGTAACTAGTATGTATTTCTTAGATGCAGCCAAAGGATGAATCCTATCTTACTATTGATTCTGTTAGTCTATCTTGTTTATTGATGTTTGAAGACTTGATGTTGAGAGGTAACAAGCAATGTACATTTATGCCTGTTATGTTGCTGTTATGATAGTGGCAGCGGTGATGGTGGTGGTGGTATCTGTGTGTGTATTTCTTCTCTTTTGATCAGCTGATTTGTAATTACTTATTTATTTTATTTTCCTGCATGAGGTCAGCTTCTTTTTGTTCAAGTTTTTCTTCTAGTGCCTTTTGTAGGGCTGGATTTATAGATATATACTGCTTAAGTTTGGCATTATCATGAAATGTTTTATTTTCTTTATCTTTTGTAATTAAAAGTTTTGCTGTGTACAGTAGGCTAGGCTGGCATCTGTGATCTCCAAGAGTCTGTAGAACATCTGTCCAGGCCCTTTGGGCCTGTAGATTCTCCATTAAGTCATGTGTTATTGTGATAGGTTTCCCTTTATTCATACCTGGGTCTATTTCCCTTGTAGCTTTTAATATTATTTCTTCCTCTGTATTCTTACTGTTTTGATTATGTGTGCCATGGGGACTTTCTCTTCTTGTCTATTCTATTTGATGTGCTATCTATTTTTGCTTGTTTGTGTGTTTGTTTGTTGTTTTGTTCTATTTTAGGTTATGAATATTTTCTCTAAAATCATGTTAAAAATATCTTCTGGGTCTTTAACCTGTATTTTGTATCCTTTCTCTATTCCTATTATTCTTAGATTTAGTCTTTTCACAATGTCTCATATTTTCTGCATGTTCTTGCTAGGACTTTTTATTTAACACATTTTATTTGACTGAAATGTCCATTTCTCTTATCATATCTTCAGTGCTTATGTTCTCTCTGCCTTCTCTTGTATTCTGTTATTGAAGCTGGCCTCTGAGGATCCTGCTCCGAAATTTTTAATTTCCAGAATTTTTTTTGTTTTGTTTTTGGCTTACTTTATTGATTTTATTTTCATTTTAATTCTGGAACATTTTTATTTATCTCCTTGTTTGTGCTTTATAGATTTTTTGAAGGATTTATTTTCTTTTAATGATCATTATTATATCCTATTTTAAGGTTTTTGTCTTATGCCTCAGCTATAAGCTTTGTTGCAAATTTTAAGGCCTACTTTGGTAGGGTTGATGGGTTCTAGTTGGGGGAAGACATATTATCCTTGCTATTATTGTTTTCTGATTGATTGTTTGTTTGTTTGTTTTAAACTGGGGGTCTAGAAATGTAAGTTTGGGAAGATTGTCATTCTAAGTACTGATATGTGGTCTTGACTTTGTTGGGTGGATGTTTTGTTCTTTGGTTTCTATTGTCCTCTTTGGCACTGAAGAGAGTGTTTTACCTGTGTATTGCCTGGTAGGAAAAATTTTTTGAGATCCTAATAGGTATGGCCAATGGGTTTCTGGAATACATTTATTCCTAGGTATCAAGAGATGATAAATAGGAATGTGTATGGACTAGTAGGAAGGGGATTGAGGGGATCCACAAGAGGGAGGAAAGCAGGATGTTTCACCAGGATCAGTTTAGTCTCCTAGAAACATGGGCATAGAAAGTGAGTAGAGTCCACTACAGATAGAGAGTTGGGAATGAAAGTATGGAATTGAATATGGAGGAGAAGAGGAAAAGTACAAATCTGAAAATCACCTACCTGTTAGCTGGTCTACTTGCTTCCATGGCAGGGTTAACTGGTGGGTTACCAGGGACAGCCTGCTGGATTTGGGGGCTGGCACAACAGGATGAGTGGGAAGGAAGGTTGAAGATTTGAGTGATCTGCTGGAGATAGGCGCAGAGAGGAGAGGTAGGCTGTAGCCATTGTACTGCTACAAATCCTGGGATAAGACAGGGGGACTGAATTTGGGGAAGAGGAAGGAGTGCTGAAAATCAGCAGTAAGGCTACCTGCTTCAGTGGTTGGAATGGTCTGTGGCTTCTCAAGAATTTCCCCTGTCCTAGGAGCTGTGGACAAGGATAATGGGATGAGTGGAGGGAAGATAGTTTGGAAGAAAATCTCTGTGTGTTTGACTGGAAATGAGGTTAGGGAGAAAAAGAAGTCTGAAACAGTGGTCTGCTACAGGGCTGGTGGTTCTAAAGGGGGTATTGTATTTGGAGGCAAAAAGGAAAAAAATGATGACGTACAGTTAGCCTTACCTGTTTTTTTGGTTTTTTTTTTTTTTTTTTTTTTTTTTTTTGCCTCTGAAAAAGGCCTGCTCCCAAGGACTGGAATGTCTCCTAGTGTTAGACGTTGGAATAATGAAATGATTCAGGTATGAAAGGCTGGAGACCATCTCCATAATCTATGCAATACAGGGCCAAAGAGGAAGGGGAAAATACAGTATGTGCTCTACCACAAAGCTTAGGAATAGACAGGATGGTAGCATCTGGTGGAGAAGAAGGGAAGGTGAAGTTTGGTAGACAGGCTTCCCCAGAGTAGTGAAGAAGAATTTTGTAAGCAAAGCACAGCAAACCCTAAAACCTTGAGAGAAGAACCAACTGAATGGTGTGAGGTCTCCATCCAAGGCTGGAGGTTGGGGTCTTGGTGTACAAGACCCCGTGAAGCATTGCAAGGACTCTAATTTTTCATTTTCCCAAACATACTGGAAAACCATTGGAGAGTTTGACAAGTATCCACTTCAGCATTCAGCAAGAAGTTCACACTCCAAATACCCCTTTTCCATGGTATCTCTCAGTACCTGTGAGTATACTTCACTAGACGTTTTTCTAGTTCGTTCATTTTGTTACAAATAACAATGTTTTCTTCTATTTTAAACCTGAGTAGTATCTGTACACAAGCCACATAGTATTTGTCTATTAATCCATTTATGACCACTTACATTGATTTTATATTTGATTTTTGTGAATAAAATTGCAATGTCTACGAGCAAATGCAGTCATCTTACAAGCATTTTAATATGAGGAAATTGAGATTGTCAGGTTCTTGGATTCTTCATTATAGAGCCAGCATCACAAGGAAACTTTCTTCTCCCTAAATATTTCTCAGTCAAGTTCAGCTTCAAGTAACAGAGGCAGCATCTGTGGATGCTGACCAACACTTACAGGTTGTATGTAGATTTTGGAAAATACTTTCTTTGTAAGACTAAAAACACTGGTTCATGATACAGTCTTAAGAATTATAGCATATGGCACAGAAGTGTCTGTATCAAAGTAGTTCCTTATTATCAATCATTTTGTTTCTTTATTTTTAGTTTATGTTCTAAACAGGGAATAATCAGAGATGCTCAAAAGAACACAAGCTCAAGAAATATACCTGAGCCTCCTAAGAAACAAAAAACCAGAAAATAGGGAGTTAGTTCTAGTTTGCCTGAAGTATTCTAGCTTGCTTGCAAGTACTCTGATAAAGAGTGACCAAAAGCAACTTGGAAAAGGAAACAGTTTGTTTCACCTTACACTTCCAGTTAACAATTTACTAGTGACAGAAATCAAAGAGGGAACTCTAGGCAAGAACCTGGAGGGAGAGGAACCATGGCACAATGGAACTTACTGGCAGATTCTCCATGATTTGCTCAGCTTACATTCTTATACAATGTAGGACCACCTTTCTAAGTATGCCACCACTCACAGTAAGCTATGTTCTCCTATATCAATTGTTAATAATTAAAATTTTCACAGATATCATCACAAGCCAAACATAAGGAGTCAATTCCTCTTCCCATTTACCTCATATGTGTCAGGTTAAGAGTAGTTAACGGTCATAATTAGGGTGGGCAATTGGTTTTTGAATTGCTTTCCTTGAGGTGTATGCTTAAGCATGCATTTTATCTGTTTACTCTCTTATCTTAATAACTTGACGTCAGCAAATAGAGCAGTAATTCTCAATCTTCCTGATTCTGCGACCCTTTAATACAGTTCCTCATGTTGTTTTGACCCTCAACTATAACATTATTTTTGTTGCTACTTCATAACTGTAATTTTATTACAGTTATGATTTGCAATATAAATACTTTTGGAAATAGAGGCTTGTCAAAGGGGTCACAACCCACAGGTTGAGAATCGAGCATTCTGAATCCACAGTCCAAAGGACACTGGATGGTCTATCTTAGTCAAAGACTTGCTAGCAAAAAGTTAAGATAACAAGAAGCCTTTCGTTGTAAGGGAAGATTCTTATGATCTATTTTTTAAATGGCTCACCAAGATGCGGATGGGTTCAAGAAAGAGATAACTGACATTTTTTTGAACCACTCAGAAATTTTAATAGTAGTAAAAGAATGCACACGATGTGTTCTAAGTTAGATTTTATTTGAAATTAGAACAAATTAGGAAGGAGTCCACAGTGTTCTTCTTCAGTCATTGTGGTCTCCTGGCTTTCTGGAGGCTGGTAAAATGTGGTTGGAACATTTGAGAATTCAGTACATATTTTCTTCCTTAATTCCAATTGTAGATGAATTTTACCATCTGTGTATGAAGTGGTGAGGGGGAGAGGAGCCACTCTAGGTCGCAGAACTTTGCTTTTGTCTGAATATGATCACTAGGTTTTATCTGAAGAAGGGAGTCCTCTGCAGGGTGCTTTTGCCTATGTATTTTTGGAATACAGTCTTTTGTTCTTGGGATTCTGATTTTTATCTGACTTCAGTGTGCATCTCAGTTTCAGACTTATAATAAACCACATGAGATAAGGAAAAACCAGGGTCAGATCTACCACATGTTTCCTTTCTCCTCTGTAGTGGTGTGATGGGGTGGGGGGCTATCAGCTACTTCAATAGCTAAAGATGTTCATTTTAACTAGATTAACAGTACATTTTGCTTAATAGTCTCATTCTTTGGTTGAAAGAAGATAAATGCATAAAGGAAGCAATGTAATTGAGAAAATCTGGCTCATATTACATGCCTATTTATATTGAGATAAAGTAAGGCTTCCTAATAATCATCTATAATCAAAATGATTTTATAATTCTTGTGATTATCAAATAGAAGGTAGTATCTTTTATTTGAAGAAAATAAAGGCTTTTGCCTTGTGCATGTCTGTGATTTTTAAATATAGTCTGTTCATTTGGCAAGACATATCCACAAATGTCAATGTCAAATTTAACAAGCTATAAAAGTATGTGATACACCCATCAGGAAACCCAATATTATAATTCCATCCCTGGGAGTCTCAGACAGACAAGAGCAGTCTTATAAACATCCTAGGAATGAGTAAGGGAGACATCATTTGCACGCATGATGAGAATGCCAAATTTAACCCAAACTGTTTCAAAATACACTAGAAAAGCCATGATCCAATAACCCAAAGCCTAGTTTCATGTGCAGTTAAATTTTCCCATCTAGTGTTCATTATTTTATGAGTGTGTTTATTATATCATGTTTTTATTTAAATTTAAAGTCAAATAAATGAAGAAAGATCTTAACTCATTATATATGCTTCTCAATAGCAGTTAGACTTTCCAGTTTTTTTGATATTTGCTTAAAAAGACTGATAGCTACCATTTGATGAGATGCCAAACAATTCTAGAGGTAGAATGTGCTTGTTCATTCTAACAGCAGTGAATCTTAAGTCTCCCATGGAGATTCCAGTGAAGTACAAGAAAACACACTGAAACATTGCCTCCTCTTGCTGAGAGAAACTTCCTCCTACCAGTGAAGCTCAGGACCAACTTGGGGTCCAACAGAAACCTGTCCTTTTAAAACTGATCATTTCTCTCTGGGATGTTACAAAAATCTATACGTCTTGAGTAACTTCAACTAACTTTTATTTAACTCTCAATAACCATTCTAAATCTTTCAGGCTTTACCACTTTTAGTAATTTAAAGGCTAATGTGGAGGTTTGAATATGCTTGCCCCATAAGGGGTAGTACTGTTAAGAGATGTGACTTTGTTGGTGCAAGCATGTCTCTATGGAGGTGGGCTTTGAGACCCTCCTCTTAGCCAAGTGGAAGTCAGTCTCCATCTACCTGCCTTTGGATCAAGATGTAAAACACTCATTCCCTACTAGAACACCATGTCTGCCTGGATGCTGCCATGCTTTCTGCCATTAATGATAATGACTGAACCTTTGAAACTGTAAGCCAGATCCAATTAAACATTTGTCTTTATGAGAGTTGTCTTGATCATGGTATCTCTTTCCAGTAATGAAATCTAAACTAACAGAGCTAATTAACTAATTGTAGAAGGCTAGACATTTCAAACTGACTTCTGCTAGTCTCTAATATTTCAAGAGGATATACTATGAGAAGACTATAAAAATTTCCCCAATGCCTATAAACTCTCTGCTCTAAAAAAAACCCTGTTACTAGATATGATGGCATAAAAAGTAATGCTCAAAGTAAATTCACTGAAAAATTATCACACAAAAGAATACCTAAGTTCAAAGTGATCTCAGTTGAGATACCAATGAACTATATATATCACAAAACAAAACAATTCTTAAAAATATGTATCCTATATTATGTATCTCTAGTTGACCTAGAACTCACTATAATGACCAAGCTGGTCTCAAACTCAGAGAAATCAGCTTGCCTTTGCCTCTGCAGGAGCTGTGATTAAAAGTGTGTGTCACCACAAACAGCAACTAAGATGAGAATTTCAAGAAAACATTTATAATATGGTCTACCTGCAGACACTTCTCTCTGTGTAATGGCAATGAGTCTACACTACAGATCAATTACCCGGGCCCATTGTCCTAACTGTCCTCCAGGAACTGATTCTTTGCATTTGAGAAATATTATTTAACCTTACAATCTTGATATAATGTAGCTCAGTGAGAAGTCACAATCCCATTCCTTCATTTACTCATTCTAGTCTCTTCTGATTTTAACACATTCCCCAGTGTTGCTGGAATAATTATATGAGGTTTCCATTTCTCTGTTGCCTCCTCAGCCTTGTAATTAACTCCTTGAGTCTTCTTCTTGAGATATATGGCTCTCATTGATCACTGTTGCTTGTTAAATGGGTTTTAAACTTTCAGACATTGAGCTCAAATGAGAATGAAACTGCTTATCTAATTTCTTAATGTCTGGTCCATAGTGGATGCTTTCTAAATATACGTTGTTTGTTTGACCTGATGAAAAGGGAGGTTAATAACAGAAGATGGAGTTACTTTGAGACTCTTACTCTGGTCCCTGTGTGGAATTGCACTGCTGATTCTGGTGGACAGTAGACTGTTCCTTTCTGATGTATGTTCAGTAACAGATTGACTCTGTTGAGAGAGTGAAAACCAAGGGGAGAAACAAAGAAACAACTAATCAATTTTGGGCAAATCTCTACATGCCTAATTGATTTTAATCCAGACTTGCTCAGTTATGTGCTGGTGAAAATGAGGCTAGGCATATTTTTAAGTAATTTAAATAATGCTGTATAACAATGATATACAAGAATTGACACTAGAGATATCCATTCAGTTTTATTTGATAAACCATATGATGTGCTAGTGGCCATTGTTTAAAAATAAATATACTGACATGAGGTGTTATTCTCACTGGGAATCATATTTCTTGTGAATATATTATGGCAGTTACAAATGATTTACTTCTTAAATTCATATTTCTTATTTTCTTTACTCTCCATTCTTTCTCTAATAGTATTTAAAGTTACAAATAGCTAATCAATAATACTTTCAATAATAATTTCTGTAGAGAATAAAGCTACTTTGTTGTTTTCTTAATGACAAGCTGAGTACTGTTTAGGAAGATAATGAATTTTCAATCCCTTTTAAAAGTCTCAATTTGTGAAATGTGTATTTAACAACACTAAAATAGTTTAGGGTTGAAGTATCAAAGCCTGAAAGGATTGCTTGCAGTATAATATACAAAAACTAAAAATGTAAAATAACCTCTTTGCATCAGTTTGACTCAGCCAGTAGATATGGTTGACACATGAAGTGTTTATTTGCATTCTTTCCCCAGATTTATCTAGAGAATAAAAATGGAAGAAATTAGATGTCAGAAGATGGACCAGCAACCAACTTCTCAGAAAGCCTTTGTTTATATTATAAGTGACATCATAATTAAAGTTCTGTGACAGGCAGGTAAATGGGTTAAGGTGCATATTAAGTCACTTTTTTGTTGTTGTAACTTAATATCCACATATAGGAAACTTACAAAGAAAAGAAATGCATTTCACTCATAGTTTCAGAAGTTAAAAGCACCAAGTGTCATATCCCAATGTGGCTTCATCACAACATAATGGGCGACATCCCAGTGGGAGAGCATGAGTCAAGGTGTCTGTGATGATGCTTCTTGGAGGACTTGAAGGGATGGTTAATTAACAACAGTGTGCGTCACTTCACATGGACTAATAATTGAACCCTGCCAGGCAAGACCTCTCTCATCTTCAGTACTCTAGATTCTTCCCTACAAAATGGACTTAAGGGGCATGTGTGTGTGTGTGTGTGTGTGTGTGTGTGTGTGTGTGTGTGTGTGTTTCAGGGGGAGTGTAAGAGCCAACAATGGAAGATGGTTATGAGAACAGTGTCTTCTGCTCAGAGCAGTGGACCTGCATGTATGCACCCACAGCAGTTGAACCAGCACACACAAAGCCTGTGCTAGCCTAAGCCTTGTTTAATCCTACCATAGAGATGGACATTGGTCATGAAATTCCACCCTTAGCCAAGGAACTGATGGCAACCCTTAGGTGCTGTGAGAAGGAGAGTCAGTTTCATCTATGAGTGTGGCCCTTGGCAAGTCAGCCATGCTCCCATGGAAGGTTACACATCACAGATCAAAGACTACTTGAACAACACAATCTGCTCTTCATAGAGGAAGAAATACAGTCACAATGTTGGGTGAATGAGCAAGGGTGTGTAGATCTGGAAACACATGAAGGATGCAGCATGAATATAATTAAAGCACATTGTACAAAATCCTCAAGGCATTAATAAAAAATTAAAGAAAATAAGTTGGTTTAAGAAAAGTCAAAAATGAAATAAAAAGAAAGAAACAAACAAACAAATAATTAATAAATCAACAATAACAACAACAAATCAGACAAAGAGAAAGCACAAGAAACATATAGATGCCAAGACACTCACTTTTACACACTGAGAAATTCATAAAGACACAAAATGTCATAGAAGCTGTAGAGTGTCACATATTATACCATTTTGTCCACAGATCTTTGTTTGCAAATGTTCATTGAATGGGTCATTTATCTGTTTCAAGACCCTGGCTTCTGCTACACTAATAATACTAAAGGCAGAGGGTGGAAATGAAGGGACAGGGAGAGGAATGGGTTTGGCATGTGTGAAATGAAATTCACAATGAATCAATAAAACATCAACAAAATGTGGCTTGTTCAAGTTGGCAAAAATAGTTTATGAACTTGTTTTTTAAAAAAGAAGACAAACATTTTTTTCTAATGTGTGATACTAAGAACCACGGGTTTGTGTAAATGGAAAGGTGAAACAGACCTGGGAAAGAATGGGGAAAAGAAATATATTGAATGAAAAATTACTTTCATTAAAAAATACAACAAAAGATGAGACAGACACTTAGTTAAAAAAACTTGTTCTGTAATATAAACTAAAATATAAGAAATATGCCATGTTAAGAATGCAACTTTTGAAATCCAAAAGCAAAAATAGGATATATATATATATATATATATATATATATATATATATATATACATCAATCCATCGGCACCAGTGTGGATTAATTTGTGTTTGCCGAGTTTAAGCCATGCACTTTTTTGGGTCACCAAACAAGCACTTACCTCCCTGTGTTCAATTTTCACAGATACAATTATTCATGGTACACAATAATCTTGTTAGATTCTGGAGGGCTCGTTGCTGATTTTGCTGAACTCTCAGTGAAGTCGGCACGAAGTCATATGGGTTAGGAAAACTGGAGTCAGGATTGGAAAGATCTCTAGAAGTAGAAAGCTTTTTAGCCACAGGAATCCCTCACTTATAAACAGAGAACAGTTGTCATTTTATTGAGCTAAATTGCTATGCAAAAGGGTCACTGCAGATTCAGAGTATAAACAGACCCTAATAGTTAAAAGAAAGATATCTTCCCAGTGCTTCTTCCAAGGGCTGGTTTCCCAGCTTGTCTTTTCTCCACACCCATAAAGGAAAAAAAAAAAAGAATCAAGATTTGATGACTATGGCTCTCATGTCATTTAATCCCTGATTAAAGCCATTCATCTAAGTTATAGTTATGAGCTGATTTTCACTGACTTAACCAGCTCTATGATGAGGTAATATTTTAGTTTGAAACTAATATGAATGCCAGTTTGCAGTCCTGGAAGCTTACCGTGCACACATTTACACACTAGCCAGAGCCTCTTCATTCACAAGATAGACTATTTTTTAACCTGTAAATCATTTTCAATAACCCCTCAGTAGATACTCCCTTATTATCATACTACGAGCCTAGTGGGATACAGGTTCAGGAAAAGGACCAGCACAAAATAAAAGAGGTATATTTATCCATGTTTAAGAATTGGCACCCTGTCTTTGCTATCTGCCTTTTTACAGAGCAATGGTGGGAAAGTTAGAGTTTCTTGTTTTGTTTTGGAAGGAAATTTACAAGTGATGACTCAGCCTGTTACCAAGGTTTCGTAGAAGTTTTTGGATGGAATGTAGGGAAATTCTGATAGGATATGGTTTTCTAACTTACTAGTCGTGTTACTTTACTTTTCTGGCAAGCCTCGTTTGGTTATTCAAACCCCTGCCAAATGCTACTATTTTATGGGACTTGAGGCAGTGACATCAATGCTTCAGTGCCTCTCATACCCTTGCACCTGTTGCAATACATGCTTTATTTCCTACAGTTTTGCTCAAATGACTAACACAAAGTGCTTGTTTATTTAGCATTGTTTCGCAGAGAGCTAAATTCACCATTTTATTTTTTCAATATCTTCACTGTGTTTTTCAATCACGGGGAAGAGAAGGGCTAGGAATCTATGTAGCACTTTTATGATTGCCAACACCCTGAGGTCACATGTTCGTCATACCTTGCTTGTGATGATGTATTCGTGAAAAGATTTTGCTGAGTTAAGAATATGGAAAGCCAAAAATAAACCCATCATACATGCCATCAGTGAAGAGATATAACAGATGTTTCTCATCCCATGATAGCCCTGGGGAAGCTAACTGGAGGTTTTTCCATGATTCCCAGATGCTGTGTGCTCTGTCTGGGTTCCCAGGATTCACTCAAATGAAGACACACTGGGGGTCTCCAAATGAGAACTCCCGCACTGAAATGCTCAAGGTTTTAATGGGAATAATCAAGAAGGGCAGTGCACATCTAGAATTCAAAGACATGCAGAGGACACTGTGTATTTGAATGTGTGTCACTTTTTCAACATTTTGGTGTGTTCAATAAAGGTGCCAGAAAACCTCTCTCAGCTACTCTTAATTTTTTTCTTTTCTTTAAAGTGTTCCTTAATATTTGATTTAAAAGTATAGTAGAGGTAGACAATAGTTGTGGAAACATAGGAGTGAGACCTAAAATTAAGGGACTGAATTACTCAAGATTCTGCCAATTGTCTCAATATTACTGTCACTCCATCCATGCTTAATAACTGTCACATCTTCATACACACAGACTAGAAACATAAATACTGATATCATTGGTTGACATTCACAAGTGCCTGGCCCTATTTGTGTGATGAAACAACACACAGAAATATACTCTATACACCATTCTTTAAAAGAGCACTTTAGGAATAAGTCATTGAACCTTCAGAAAAGCTCTATGAGAAAGATACTACTATTGTCTCATCACACAAAGAAAGAAACTGGATCATAGAAATTAAGCTGTTTTTTCCAATGGCTAAAAAGTGTAGCATTCAGCCTTGAAACCAAGTACTCTGGCTTCAGAAGCCAGGCTTGGAAGCTCTGTGGATCACTGCCAGTTTCTGGATTAAAAATGCATCTCCACAGATGATTATGTTTCCAGTGCAACTGGATACAAACAGGAACGTACTGCTATTGCTTGTAAGTCTAAAACTGGCTTTTAAGATCTGCATTCTCTTTGTCATTCTAACACTTGTGAAGTTTGTCATCTTAGCAAAATAACAATATGTTTTTGAGCCTTCAGTTCTATAGCTGCAGAGGTGGGGGATGGTATACTCCTTAGAGCAATATAGATGTTTCCTACTCTTCCTTGGATACTGAAATTCTTGACTCATGTACATTTACCACATATGAATGAATGTTTAGCCTGATGACTTTTCACAAGGATCTTTTAATTACCTCATGAAGAACACAACTGGAGCATAGCAATGAAACAGGAGACTAACCCATGTGAGATTTTTTTTTCTTTTTGGTTCAAACTTTACACCATAATGTCACACACAAGAACTATAAATAAACAAAAAATAGAAAATTAGCATGAAAAGCCATTACAACAACTGTCAAGCAAATTAGTGCCACTGATGTAATGGTTTTATTTTAAGGCTCTGTAAGTACAAGGTTGTCATAGAGATAATATCCATCAAAACAATCTCTTCTTAGCTACTGCTGACAGAGTCTGTAAGTCTGGATTTATCACAATGGAGGGTCTTGGTTGGAATCCAAAGAACTGCTGAGAAAGATTATTGTCTGATGGAGCATTTACAATTGATTTTCTCAAGATGTTTAGATTCAAATACGTAAGAACCTCCCCCACATCATATATAGCACATTTGATGCATTATAATTTCTCCACATTCCTCCCAAGAGCAAGGAGAAATAGCAAATGATTTCATAGATAGTTAATGCTGTTTCGTGATTAAAAAAAATCACAGAAATTTCTATATGTGGAAGAGAACTTTGCTATGGGATCCCAATTTCTAATTAACAGAATAACAAGTAGTCTTTTAATATATATTATTTATTTCTTAAGAAATTCATATGTACATATAATGTACTTTTTAACATTCAGTAAAAACATGCCTGTCCAAGTCCTCCTGAATTTCGCCTCATGTCATATACTTTCTCATGATACATCTACTGTGGGAGAACACAGATACCTTTTCTTTACTCTACAGACCCTGCCTTCATTGAGGGGACATCAGTTCAGCTTTTTACAATTGTTTTTCCCTCTTGGTTGTCTCAGTTTCCAAAACCCTCCTTCCTTTTATAAAGAAACTTTCTCCTGCTGACTCAGTCTGATTCTCTCCAGATCTGGGACACAGAGTGCTAGGAAACTTTGGATTAGAAGGGAGAAGACAATATGTTGAGCAGCCTTATCTGACTTTTCATATTCTCTACTATTTCCCAACAATCTATAAAATTTGAGATATCTGGAGAAGGATGTTTTCTGATATTTTGAGTTATGATCACCAGCCAAAATTAAGTAAGAATGACTTCTACACTCCTGACACCACCTCTCTGATGGTGGAAGCCTTCTGATGTCTTTATCTTGTATACCTTGCTATCTGTTGTCCTCAGGGGAAAAGGAAAGGCTTGTTTTCTGTTTTTATTGGTTCTTTGAGAATTTTGTATTTACATCATATTCATATGACCTCTTTCCATGTACCCCCATTCCCTACACACCCAACTGTCCTATTTATTTTTTCATATATCACATCCAATTTGTGCTGCCCATATATTTTGGATATGGAACCTTCCATTAGAGTCAATGAATTACCATGGGCAACACTTAAAACAACCGACTTTTCCCAGTGGATATAAGTTACTAACAGTTCCACAGTTAGGCGTGGGACTTATTGCCCTTGACTCCCCTGTCTGTTCTGGCATTTGGACTGCCATTGCATCTCTACGCTCATCAGAGAAGCTTCTACTTGCAGTAGATGATGATCAACACAGAGACATCCAATTAACCAGTGTGTAAAGAATAAGATACTGTGCAGTGCACAGTTCTGTAGTGACAAGTTTTGAGATTTCTGGAGTTTTGATTTATTTTAAAACACAAAAAATATCAATAACAATGTGCTTTAATTTTAATCCCAGGTGTAAGGATTTGGGCAGCTTCAGACTGTCCACAGCAGCTAGCTAGGATTCGCCTCATGCTCTAATAAAGGCATGATTTTGCGAGCTTCAAATAGTTTTTATGATGGTATGACATTTAGAAATCTGGAAACTTTTCAGAGGGTTTATAAATGCTAGAGCCCCAATAGACAGGATTGGTTGTTATTGGTTGTATAGAGGGGTTGGTTGTAGTCATGCTCAAAGAAGAACCATAAAGAACAAAATTAGATTCAGGTCTCTCTCTCTGTCTCTCTCTCTCTCTCTCTCTCTCTCTCTCTCTCTCTCTCTCTCTCTGTGTGTGTGTGTGTGTCTCTGTCTCTCTTTCTCTGTCTCTCTCTCTGTCTCTCTCTCTTTGTCTCTCTCTCTCTCAACTACCCTTTTCTTCTTTTATCTATTGGTACAGGTAAAACCATGGGAATAAAATGTGGGAAAAAGAAGAACACACAAAGTAGCAAGAACCAGCTACACAGACCTTTATAGAATGTCTATATCACATCCCTTCTTCCTAAAGCTCAGGAATCACTGGGAAGGAGAGGATATAATGAATGAGCGAGTGAATGTATAAGCCAGAGGTGATGGGTGACTACACTCTCTATTTTTATGAATATCAGAGGGCAGTTGAAAGTATGCACTCACACCAGTTGTGATATCATACATAGAATATGTGTAGGCTCACATCAGCACAAATACCAACAAGGAAAGATTCTCTTACAGGTAAATGTAAGAAGAGAAAGATAGATATAGACACTGCCTCCAATGATCCCTTCCAAACCTAGGTTGCAGTTTGCTCGCCAAGAACATGGTCTTTCATTTGTTACCACCTACTCATAGAGAAGAAATTACAATTTTAGGGAATGACTGTTAGTGGTTATTGGTGTCATCCTTTCTTGAGGTGCATATAAGTTTAAAATATTTTTGTCAATCAAAGATAATAGCTACTTTCTTCTGTATCTACTTTGTCAATGTTAGAGGTGGTACTTTACCACCAATTTTGGTCTTTCTTTCTACCTCATTTCTTCACCTTTTTCAATTACTGCACATTTCTCTGCTTTCCTCTTCTTTTCTGTCTTTCCACTTATTTTTTTTTGAAACAGGATTATGCTCTTCAATGTAGATTAGAACTTGATATATAGCTTAGGCTAGCTTTAAACTCACAATCTCCATAAATGCATCATTTCTCAGCGGCTGAAATTACTACTCTGTGCAACCATGGCTGACATTATCAGCTTTATTCGTATTTATTAATTTGTTCAGAATTTGGCCAGAGAAAGAAAATATTATGGATCAACAAAATATTAATTTTAATGAGGTTAATTGCACACATACACACACATATGCACACACAGATATAGACACACCTCACCTTGATAACATGTTTGCTCCTGTCTCCAGTTCCATATGTCCTTTCCCCTGTAAAATAGAAAGTGTGAAAACAGAGATGAAATTGGGATGCATACAAATAATAAAGTCACAAGCTTCGTTTTTTTGTCTCTGGATCTTAATTCTACTATCCACAACCCAAATGTGTTAAGAATTATTTCCTGACATTATTGGAAAAATTCTCTGAAAGTGAGTATATAAATGATTATAATTTGTTGCTTCTGAAATATCAATTTATGGCTATGTAAAGTAGCATAACTTTATGCATCCAAGTATTTAATCATTGACTAATTTTCTCAAATGATCTTTTAAGTAATGTATAATACCAGACATCCACACATTCTTTAAATCACCATGTTGCCTATTGTAAGGACTATTTATAACTTGTTGGACTTCCAAAGGCATCCAATACAGGATCCCCCATTTTAATGGAGGTATTTCCTCATCAAAAAAAATTGATGTGGATTTATAATGTTCCAACATCACACATCTCAGCCAGAAACCAGAAAGAAAAACACATGAATAAATTGTCTGAATCTCCAAATTCTTCCTGGGCTTTGGAAACCTGAATATGTTTACAGTGGCAGTCAAGATGGGAAATTTTATAAGAAAAATACATCGAGAAAATGTGCATCACTATGAATTAAATTGTGTATGTATCCTAATTTATACTGAGGCATCCATATTTCTTTTGAAAACAGACAAGCCAAGCACAAATTGGGCACAATAAAAGTGGTGTATGTAGTTATAGTGACATATATGTGTTAAGCTTTTTTTCTTAACACATGAAGAGCTGCTTAGAGAAGCATCTTATTTTTTATTAATTATTTTATTGATTTACATCTCAAATGCTGCCCCCCTCACGGAGTTCTTCCCTCATCTCTGCTCCCCTTCACCTCTAATAGGGTGGCTTTGTTGGGTATTTCCCCTACCCTGGGGCATGAAGCTTAGAGAAGCATTGTTAAAGGGAGGAAAGGTTTATTTTAGCTCCCAGGTTCAGAGGTTTCAGACATGCTCACTGGGTTCTGCTCTTTTTGGAGCATACTGAGACAGAGTATACATGATGGGAAAGTCAAACAGTAGAGCAAAGAGGTTCACCTCATTACAGTTGTGAAACAGCAAATCAAAAAAGGAACCCAAGACAGGGCTTCTAACACACTTCACCTTCAATTCTGTCTGTTTACTACCTATCAATGCTTTCATGTATTGATGAGGCCAGGACTCTCCATTCACTTTCCAAAGTTCTACCCACATTGCTAAACAAATCTTCAATAAAAGATCCACTCCATACTTTACCAACAGATTTTAGAGAACTGGGAAGACACAAGGAAAGTGTATTCTTGAGTGATTCTAAATGATAACAAGTTGGGCTAGACCTCTGACCCTGTATAATCTACCTAACTTATTTAAAGTTATTATTGAAATAGCTCTAAGAGTTCCTCAGCAGGTAAGCTAATCTGAGTAATGAATGATACTTGAGAAGTGGTTTAATTACTTCAATTGTATGTATGTTCATTCAAATCTATATTATGTTTAGATAAATACATAAATTCATAGCTACTAGAGTGGATAAAAATATTGTATCATATAGATGAAATCTATCTTTTACTTTAATATTGCATTTATAATTTCAAATAAATTGTAACATTATATAAATTTCTTGTGTCCTTCCCTGAATATACCATAACATACATGACCAATATCTAGTATATGAACACATAGACTATATTTTAAGTTGGAGGTAGAATGTGTGCTGAGCAATACTATATCCTAATTTACATTGAAGCATCCATATCAAATGTATGGTGTGTTGATGTCTCATACACATGTTTGCATACTTATACAATTCTTTATTAGAGTTATATTAATTGAAGTAGGGGATCATGGATGCAAAGAATGCATATTTTTGTGGGTTCTCATATCTGTAATAATACTCTGAAATAAAGATTTGATAGCAGCTGATTATGTCAATTCTTTGCAAGTACTGAATTTTCTTCATATGTTTAGTGCATTATAGTCTGTGTTTTTTTTAAATTAAAACAAATCTTGTGTCTTAATTATATCTCATAATAGAATATAAGTCTATTTGTGAAATAGTCTAAAATCATGGTGTGTGGAGACAGGAGGAGCAGAAATTCAAGATCATTCTTAGTTATACAATAAGTTTGAGGACATCATGGCCACATGGGACCCAGTCTTGAAACAATTTCTCTATTGAAAATTTTTTTCCCCGAGTGAGGTAACCCAATCACAAAAGAACACACATGGTATGCACTCATTGATAAGTGGATATTAGCCCCAAATCTCACAATACCCAAGACATAACTCACAGACCATATGAAGCCCAAGAAAAAGAAAGACCAAAGTGTGGGTGCTTTGGTCCTTCTCAGAAGGAGTAACAAAATACTCACAGGAGCAAATATGAGACAATGTGTGGAGCAGAAACTGGAGGAGAGACCATCCAGAGACTGCCACACCTGGAGATCCTTCCTAGACGCAATTACCATATGCAAATACTGTTGTGGATCTCTGGAAGTGCATGCTGACGAGCCTGATATAGCTGTCTCCCGAGAGGCACTGTCAGAGCCTGACATATACAGAGGTGCTTACAGCTAACCATCAAACTGATCACAGGGTTCCCAGGGGAGGAGTTAGAGAGAAGACTGAAGAAGTTAAAAAGGGCTTTTGGACCCATGGGGAGAGCAACAATACCAACCAACCAGAGCTCCCTGGGTCTAAACACCTAGCCTGGGAACACAGAAGGATGGACTTGTCAGGCATCAGTGGGAGAGGAGAGCCTTGGACCCTTGAAGGCTGGTTGCCCCAGTGAGCGGAAATTTGAGGGAGGAGAAGTGGGAGTGGGTGGATGGGTGGGAGCACACTCTCATACAAATAGGAGGAGGGAGGATGGGTTAAGAGGGTTCTGGGGGTGAGGAATGGGGAAAAGAGTTAACATCTGAAATGTAGATAAAGCATCCAATAATTAAAAAAAGAAAAGAAAAACAAACAAAAAACAAACAAATAAAAAACAGATAATAGAACTGGCTATGATAGTCTTTTAGCAGCAATTTAACATTACCCATATTACGGAGATTCCTTATAATTGTCAAGGATAAGAGACTGTGAAACTTTAAAACAATATTCTTATAAAATAAAAAGGGGGAGACATATTCCTGTACACCACAAATTTATTTAAATCATGTTGTGCTTATTTTTATTTTATTTTTTTAAATTGGATGTCAAGGAACTTTCTGCTGAGTGTCTATGGTGCTCTACAACTAGGCATACTTATGCATAGGTGAAAGGGAAGGAAGGATCCACTTACTGGCATAAGGCACCATCTCAATCAGGTATTAAATATGGAAAAGAAGGCATGCTTGTGTTTTTTCTGCAGGATGCTGAAGGAGCATGGTAGCCTCCAGAGCGATGAGTGAGACATGCTGATGCCAGGACAAAGAATGATACTGACCTGTGAGCTTGCAGAGTGTCATGACAGTGATGACTGGGAAGCTGTATTAAACATAAGTTCCCAACCCATCATTGCTTACCTATACCCCTGATGGGACAAGCAGCCTTCCCTCAAGTTCTTAGACCTTGTGGAACAGAGAATGAAAAAGGTAAGTTATAATACCTCTTGTATTGTTATTAAATGTGACTAGTTATTCAGACTTAATCATGGACTGGTCTAGAAGTCAATCCAATATTGGAAATAACAGTCTTCATTTGGAAGGCTGGTTCTGGACATTTTCAGAGACATATATAAAAATTAGCTGCAGTTCTCTATGATGTTATATTAGCAAGAGATAAAGTTAGGAGAGGATCTGGATTTCAAACAAGTGTTAGCAAATGTGTTAAGGCTTTTTAAATTGTCAAGTCAAAATACTTTTGTTTCTTCTACAGTATTTAATGTAAGTTACATTGATTGTACGCCTTCTAATTGTGTTTGTTTTGAAATCTGTCATGTCAGTTATGGTGGTCTATCAACCAGCTTTTGTTTTAGTGCCCTGAGTATCATAGAAATTTGGTCTTCTGAAAAAAACTTGCAAGTACTGGAAGAAGAGAGTCAGGCTTTAAGCAGAGGCAAGAGGTAGTGGGCATGATTATTGCTGGTATAACAGCTTTATTTACATTAATTGCTAGCACCACTGCTTCTGCAATTGCTGAGACACAAGAAATTAAGACAGCTACTTTTGTTAATCATTTAGCAAAAAAAAAAAAGTTACTAATGTGTTGAATATACAAGAGGATTTAGATAGGCATTTGGAAGAACGGAATGATGCTCTTTATCCTATTCAAATTACTGGAGGGAGGTTCAGAATTTAAGGGTAAGGAGCCACCTTGAGTGTCATGCCAAATACCATTGGATTCATGTTAGTTCTAAAATTTACATTGATATTCATTATAATTAAGAAGAAGTTTAATGACACGTGCAGTGTATTTGAAATAATTCTAACACCTCTCAGGATGCTTTAACGATACATAAGGAGCTTATGAATTTCAAGAATGCTGCTCTTCTAAGCATTGATGTGGTAGATACTGCCAATAAAATTACCCATGATCAGAGGTCAGTATTTCTATTTTGGTCAAGCTTCAAAAATGGCATGTATAGCTTGATCATGCTAGCCCTTTGTGTCCTGGAAATACTTTTATTCCTGCACACCATGTTAAGGCTTTTCTTTAACAACATCAACATGTTGGCTGCCAAAGTACATGGCTTGAACCTGAAAATGGACCCCCAGACAGAGTTATTAAATTAACAGGCTGGCAAACCAAGGATGGATAAGATTCTACACAGAAGCACATAGATTTTGATAATGTGTTTTCCATGATGGGTAAGGAAGGCATTTTTGTCAAAATGACCTAAGACAGTCTCAGTCTTGTTAATGACATAAGAAAGGGGGAGAGACGGAGAGCCTTTGAGGCTGCTTGGCAAGAGTCTGACATGGGCCAAGGACAAGGAAATGAGCTGCTTGGCAGGAATCTGACATGGGCCAAGGACAAAGAAGTGGGCTTCAGGCAGGAATCTGACATTAGGCTAGAGCAAATAAATAATTGCAGGCAGGAATCTAAATATTAGGTTAGAACAAAGAAGTAATGTCAGGCAGGAATCTAAATATTAGGCTAGAACAAAGAAGTAATTTCAGACAGGATTTTAAAGTTTAGGCTAGAACAAGGAATTAGGCTTCAGACATGAAGATGATCTTGTGCCAGGACAGGGAAATAGGCTCAAATACTTTTTTGGTCATCCTGATAAGCCCTTAGAAACAGTTATCATGGGAGTGTTCATGAATTGGGTTTAATACTTTGCTTTTTCTTTGACTATTTGTTTTTATTGTCTTGCTTGTTCCCTTTTTGCATCTATTGTGTTCCTAGACCCTCAAACCTAGAGCTGATCTTAATACATGCATGTAATTAAAATGATAATAAAAGCGTAAAGAAGGAGGGGGGATGGAATAGGAGTTCTAGGGTGGGGAAATGGGGGAAGGGGACAACATTTGTATTGTAAATAAATAAGATACCCAATAAAAAAATTTAAAAAAAAGAAAATTCTTTTCAAGATGTGGAAATATTTTCAGTTTTTGTCAAATGACTAAAACATTACTTTTGTATTAGTCTTGCACATCAAAGCCAATAAATCCAAAGGATTTCCTAGCCTACAGTGCGACTCTGGGTAGTAGGTTTAAATCTGTGTTTGAGCATTGCTCATAAAATGTGTAACTTGAATTAAATTAGTCACAAATTCATTATCCTAGTGTTGTGTAAAGAGGTTTGCACTTGTATTCTAGATCACAGGCTTACATCTGAAACCTGACCCTCAGGTCATTTAATAGACAGCAGTTATTTAGTAGTTATTGTTAACTCAAAAGACAAGACACTGGCAATTAAATTCTTACTTTTATCTAGGCTTGCATGTAATTGATTCATAGTTATATTGTTGAAACAAAAAGAAACTGGTCTATACTCTTTAACAACTGGGTAGAATAAACAAAAACAAAGCTTCTGCAAGTATCTTTCTCTGTCTCTCTCTGTTTGTGCCTCTCTCTGTTCCTTTGAGTCTGTTTCTTTCTGTTTATTTGTGTGTATGTGTATATGCTTATGTGTAGGTGTGTATCTATATGTGTGTGTGTGCATGTGTTGTTTGTATGTGGTGTGTTGTGTGTGTGTGTGTGTGTGTGTGTGTGTGTGTGTGTGCAGTCAGTGCTGGGGATAGAAACTAGTACACTCTAACCTGAAACACTATACTGCTAGTTGTACCCCTAGTCCTTGGTTATTAATATAGTCTAGGCATATAGCTCAGCTTAGCTTGAAATTTTCTATATACCAATGACAGTATTATACCTGAGATTCTCCTACCTCAGATTCTTGCAGATGTGGATTGTTGTGTAGTCTCCACCACGTTTAGTTTTGTTCTGTGTTTATATTATGAGCAAAAAAAGAACAATACAACTTGGAGATATTTTGAATACTGAGATAAATTCATTTTATGTCATTTTTCTTAGTTTTTCAGAGTTTCATATATAAATTCTCTACATCACTGTCAATCCTCTTCTCAATTATCCAAATTCTTGTGTCCTCCCCTTTCAATTTTTCTATCCCTTCTTTAATTATTATTGTTACATGTGTACATATACATATGCATCTATAAATACAGACTGCTGAGGCCATTTCATATTGCTCCTATGTATATGTCTTATAGGCTGGTCACTTAGAATAGGCTATCAGGAGGTCATCCTCGGTGAAGAGTAATTCTCCCTCTGATTAGCCTCTAATTGCCTGTAGCTCGTCACATACAGGTGGAGCCTTGTGTTATTTACTCTATCAACTTTGTTTATTAATTGTTGTTGTCATGTCATAGGTCTTGTGTGATTGCTCATGCTATTACGATTTAATGGGTACACCTCCGTCTTATGTATAGGAGATATTGTCTAACAGTGGATGTCCTTGTCCTCAGTGTTTTACAATTCCTCACCATCGTTTGGACTGTCTTTTGAACCTTAGAAGAAGGAGTTGTATTGTAGATGGTTACATCACAATCCGTCCTTCTCTGCCTTTTGACCAGTTCTCTAAAATCTTTGTGCCTTTTGCATGTTTTAATCTAACAAAACTACTTCATTGATTTTTTTTTAATGTTTTTGGCCTTCACGTTGCTGCAATGTCTAACGGAGCCTTAAGAATGCAGCCAGAATAAACTGTCTCGCTCCTATTTCTGGTAACATAAATAACCTGAATCACTACAGCAGCAATATCCAAGGAAGAGAATGGATACAGGCACATACTGCACTGGAAACACCCACTGTGTTCCTCATACAGGCAGAATACGACTTGGAAAGTAGTGATCCAGTCCTTGTTTGCAAGTGCTCATGTGAGACCATAAATCATTCCTTTCCATTTGCAAAAATCCCAGGGAACCTCCTTCCTGGCTTCATGGAGTGAAGCCTGGCACACAAGGGTGAGGTGGTGACCTGCCAACTGAAGCACATTTCTTCATCTATCAAGTCATTAGTCACAGCTAAGGAAAGAACTTGGACTATTCATCCACTTAGGTCACTAGATTTCCCTCCCTGTTCCTCGTGACTCACTTCAAGTCATGGCCTCTTTCTTAGTTGTGGCTCTGGTCTCTGAATGCCTCACCTGACGATGTCTGGCTGTGGCCACATCTCTCTGCTTAAAGGATCCTTGCTCATTTGATTTGTGATGACTCTACCAAATATAACGTTTGGAGACTATTCTTACGTTCATAACCCCTCCTCTAGGATGGAAAATTATCATAGAGCATACATCATTCATTAGAGGAAAGAAAGCCCCTAAATCAGTCTCGACTGCTTCACTTCTTCCTTTCTTTGTAGAGGACTGATTACTAAAACAGTCTTAATTGCACCTATACCCACATCCTTAATAGTAAGCTTTAGGACTTAAGAGCCCTACCCTTGGATGCAGCCCAGCTCCAGAAAACATGAAACTGTGCCAGCACTAAGCCCAGGCTTCAGCAGCTTTGCCCATTTTTGCTTGCTCTTCTAAAATCTTGCCATGTCAAAGAGGTTGAGGATTGCTTGTTGAAACATGAAGGATATCAAGAATCAAAATGTATTATTATCTAGACTTACTCATGCTGGCCTAGAGGCTCAAATAAAGTCACAAATGAGTCCTAGTGACACCAGAAATCACCCTTAGCTGAAGCAATTTCACGTTGTTAAACTCCAATGTCTTGGTTGCTGTGTCGAGCCATAATACAACAGAATTGGACTAACACATCTGTCCATACTTGAAGCTACTCTTAGTTTTCAAGTAATAAGGAACAAATTTGAGACAAAGGATTTTAATGGAAGTTATAAATTCAATTATCTCTATAAGTCAGGGCAATTACAGAATTGAATAAAATCGCCAGCCATCATTCTACATGTTTTAATCCAGTTAGTTTGTATTCTGTGTGAAAGTTTTATTAATTTGTGTAATTTTATGTGTATTTACTTCTTTTTATTATGTGTATGTAGGGTATATAACATGATTTTGATACACCTATAAATGAGGGAATTGTTAGTATAGCCATGTAAATGAATGCACCTAAGACCTGTATCGTTTTGATGACTATAGTTTTGTAATATAGTTTCAGGTGGGAAAGTAGGATGTTTCTATTTTATTTGTTCTTCTTAAGCTTTAGCTATTCTGGGTCTTTCTAATTCTATTGGAGTTTTATATTTTTCTGTTTCTAGATAAAATGTTATTAAAATGGCAAGAAGAACTATGCAGAAGCAATATGTCTACTGCTTTGGAGTATATGTACACTAAACAATACCATTTCTTATAATCCATCAATATGAGATTCATTATGGTCTTGTTATATTCTTCTGCTTTTTTTCTGTGTTTTGAGATTTTGTTGTATTTTTACTTACCTGGTTAGGTTTATTCCTGGGTAATTCTTTGTAGCTTTTAATGGGATTGTTTTTCTAACTCCTTTTTCAAATGATATGTTATTGATACATAGTAAGGTTACTGACTATTGTACATTAATGTACCCTAATACTTTTCTGGAGGTATTTATCAATTTTGAGAGTTTTCTGGTACAATCTTTGTGCTCTCTTATAGGATTAAATAATCTACAAATAGAAATAATTTACTTTTACCTACTTTTAAATTTTATTTTATTTTATGTGTATAAGTGTGTTACTTGTATTTTTTTTCTTACTTGCACAATGTGTTTGGTACCAATAGAATTCAGAAAAGGATTATCAGATCCCCTGCAACTAGATTGAAGGGTTGTGAGTCATCGTGTGCTGCTAGGAAGTGTGACCTGGTTCTCTGCAAGAGTAACAAGTGCTCTGAACCACTGAGCCATATCTCTAGTTCTGACTTCTGCCTATTCTTATCTGCATCACCTTTACTTCTTTCCCATGTCTTGTTGCTCTAGGTAACATTTCTAGGGCAGCACTGAATGGGAATTGAAAAAGTAGACACTCTTGCCTCAACGTTCATTTTAGTGGAAATGCTTTGAATTTCTTAGTTGATATTCTTCATGAAAATTTACTGGCTTTATATGAAGGTATCATTCCATAAAAAAGTACATTTAGAAAATATTTGGGCTTAATATTGGAAAGTAAATAAATGGATCACCATTGTACTTGTCTGTGTGTGTCTGAAATTAGAAATGGAGAGTATAATAAACACAAAAAGGAGAGGAAAACTGAAAATGCAGTCAAACCTTCCCATGACACACTTACATATCAAGTTCTACTGAAAGAGGCCAACACGAATATTTGAAGAACATGACCAAGCCTAAAATATTGGATGTAGCCATTCAGCAGAGATTTTTGTGTACAAACACACACATGTACTCATGCACATGCACACACACATACACACATGTGCATTATACATTATATATAATATAACATAATATAACATGTTATATATTATATATTGTTGACGTTTAGTCTAGGCTTTGCCCCAAAATTAGCTGGCAATAGCCAGGTGTACTTAACTCACAGTAAAAGGGACTGCTTGCTCCTCCTCTCTGTTTTGATCTTCTGCTTTTGCTCCCTTACCTTGCTCCCCTTCTCTCCTCATTCCCATCCCCCTCTCTCCAGGTGCTCATGGCTGGCCTC
The DNA here is from genome assembly GCA_030674055.1 of Rhabdomys pumilio. Lineage (NCBI taxonomy): Eukaryota > Metazoa > Chordata > Mammalia > Rodentia > Muridae > Rhabdomys > Rhabdomys pumilio. The sequence goes on from JANHMN010000012.1 coordinate 43,733,230, forward strand.
TACTCCTCTATTCCTCCTCCTCCTCCTCTTTCTCCTCCTCCTCCTCCTCCTCCTCCTCCTCCTCCTTCTTCTTCCTCTCTCTCTCTCTCTCTCTCTCTCTCCCCCCGCCTTTCTGCCTCTACTATCCCCTCAACTCCCTTCCCCATACCCTGAGTAAACTCTATTCTATACTATACTGTCATATGGCTGGTCCCTCATGGGGAAGAGATACCTCAGCATGGGCTCACAGAGGCATCCCCTTCCCTCACACATTACCATATCTCCACCAAACATATTCCTTCTATCCTTATCTTTTTGTAAAGCACAGCATATATACTATATGTTATAAAACATAATGTGTATTATATGTATTATATATTATAATATGACATGATATAACAATATATATGTTATATATTATACATGTTATGTGTTATATAATTATATAATATATTCTATTATATATATATATATATATATATATATATATATATATATATATATATATGTGTGTGTGTGTGAGGGTGTGCATCAGACTTGACACTCTGACAGTTTGATTCATGAATGTATAAAATTTTCTCAAGTTCTCTCTAAATCTTTTTTTTCTGCTATTGTAGAGTGTGTTTCACAGAAAAACCATCTAATCACACCATACAATTCTTAAAATTATTTAATAATTCCTCAAAGTTCCACAAATGTAATGTCTTACTAATATCTGGTCAAGGTAGCTCCTGCAGTGATAATGGTTTGGTGCATCTCACACTGAGTGATGAGAACATGCGCTATCTTATTCAAGTATAATATTGTTAGAGGCTTAAGTAATCTAAGAGGTTTATGTTGTAGGAAAATGTTTGAATTTTATTTGGGAACTTTTGAGGAAGATTGTAGCAATATGGGACATGGTCTTCTTCCAAAAGGAGAAACACTGTCAGCTTTATGATGACCAAGGATACTTGACATTGACTTTTTAAGATTTGAATTATTATTTAAAGCAGAAACATTCATGGAAATCTGAATTCTTAGAAATTATCTAGGCCTCCTTAGTAAAGAATTCACATTTCCTTTTGCTTTTCGAAATTCAAGTGTTGGCTTAGATTATCATCATGAGCAAGTTAATTTCAAAGTGAGATCTGAAGAGATAAATAAGTCATTAATAGATTCTCAGCACCCACGTCTCTACAGTTTCCTAGAATTGCGATAATCTCTGTGTTACCCAAAATTCATTTTAATAGTTAAAAAATAATAGATTTGGATATGTAATTAATAGACTACCAACTTTAGTGAATTAACACAAACTAAATGTGTTTCTCATTAAAATGCTCTTTAAGTTTTCAATTTCGTATAATATATACATAGATGACTCAAATCAGACCTCCAATAATGTAATTTTTACAAAGGACATGGAACTTATACTAAAAATATTGTTTCTGCACTATTAGGTAGAAATCCCAAACAAGATTTCCCTGTCATTCATGGCTGTAATACTAACAGTCTGACTTTGCTAGTATTTAAATATTTACAATACCCAAAATGCAGTATCTTTGGCTGTTTTGTTGATTTATGACCCCGAAGCCCCTAAAAATTGTCATTTTTTTCCTTCTCAATGATTTAATAACATCATGTGTTAACGCAGTCTAAACACATCTTCCTTCCAGGACATTGCAACAACCCCCCCCTCTCACATACACACACACACACACACACACACACACACACACACACACACATACACACACACACACACAGAGAGAGAGAGAGAGAGAGAGAGAGAGAGAGAGAGATAATAGTTTGACTATGTTAGATAGTCAAGGAGAAAGAAGATGTATTATAAATGTACATGTGTGATTGTATGTGTAAGAAAAAGTAGTATACATCTCAATGACCTTATGCTGACATCAAACCAAACACCACATGTCAATCTTCATATATAGGTATAGTCAAGGACTAATGATCACAAACATGTTAACCGTTTTTATTTCATCAAGGGGATCAACAAGGCACACATGATTAAAAATCATAGCAAAAGACATAAAGCTTGGAGAATTAAAAAAGATAAGCAAAAAAGCAAAAAAAAAATAAGCAAGGCGAATCAAAGGTAATCAGTAGAAAGACAGGGGTATGACTCCTCTCTCTTTTGTTTGTTTAGTGAAAAACTGTAAACTAACAATGGGGGTTATAAGCTGCTATTTTATGTCCATTTTGAAGATGCTGTCAAATTGTAGAGGTAGCACAGAAACATGAAGAATGTGATAGTGCAAGCAAGCAAATTCAAAGTGTCAACACAGCTGCCTTTTGCCAAGGATCAATATAATGAATATATATTAATAAAAAGCAATTGCAGAGAAATGTAAGATTGAAATTTGCTTCGTTCTGAGCTTTTTTTTAGTTATTGACATCTATATTGCCTAAGTTTAATAAAATGAGAAAATAGAGGAGAAGCAGCTGTGTTGAAATCAATCAAGTGTGGAAATCACACAATCTGTCCCAGGGAATTGCTACAATATCTGGCTGATGGATTAAGGAAAATTTGGTTCACTGGTTAAAGTATAGAAAAATAACCATAGTACCCTGTGGTTGGTCACATCTAATAACATATAAGTTGTTTCCAGCTTCTGGTTATTATTTGAAAATTCTATGAACATAGTTGAGCAACTGCCCTTGTAGTAGGGTGAGGTGTCTTTTGGATATATGTCCAAGAGTGGTATATTTGGAACTTGAGGTAGATTGATTCTCAATCATCTGAGGAATTATCATATTAACTTCCACAGTGTCCAACTTTGTACTCCCACCTGAAATGGAGGAGTATTCCCCTTGCTCCACCTCCTTGCTGGCATGAGTTGTCTCTTACGTTTTTGGTCTTAGTCATTCCTACAGATGGAATCTCAAAGTTGTTTGATTAGCATTTTCCTGATGGCTGAGGATGTTGACTGTTCCTTTAAGTGCTTCTCAGCCATTTGAAATTTCTCTATTAAGACTTCTCTGTTTAAATCTTTCTCTATTTTCATTGTATTATTTGGTTTGTTGGTGTCTAGTTCCCTGAGTTCCTTATATATTTTAGATATTACTCCACTATTGGATGTTGAGTTGGTAAAAATCTTTTTTTGCAATCTATATGCTGATGGTTTGTCCCATTGATAGTGTTCTTTGTCTTGAAGAAGATGAAGACTCCCAAATGAGGGAGAACCTTACTCAAGTTGCGAACACCCAAACTCCAAGACACCGTACCTGGATGCAATCAGCAGAGGTTTATTAGGGAAGAGAGCTGGCAGCCAGTGTTCAAACTGCACACTCATGCACAAGTACAGTTTGACCCCGAGTGGTGGGCTAAGGAGCTTTTTATAGTAAGGGGTAGGGAAAGGAAGGAATTTTCGTGCGGTTACACATGATTGGTTGTTTTATAAATTTTGAACTCAGCAAGCTGTAGCACTGGAAAAGACCTCAAGGCGGGAGAAGGGGTAACCAAGATCAGTGGAAAGTTAGCTAGTTCTTGGAACCACCCAGATGTCTTGCATCTTTCTTTGTGGCCAGGAATGTGTCTTCCTGCTTTGGGCCTACCCCACCCACAGGTGGATTTTCTTCCCTGAGGCTTGAGGAATGTATCCCGGGGCAGCGAAAGGCCTGGAATCTTATATTCAGTTCTGCTTTCTTGAAACTAGTGAGCCTGTATATATTTTATAAAATGGTCTTTATAATTTTTCACTCTACAAAGATTTTCAGTTTCATGAGGTCCTAGTTGTTAATTGTTCACCTTAGTGCCTGAAATGAGGGTGTTCTGTTTAGGACGTTGTCTCCTGTGATAATGCATTTTGTGGGCCATTAACCATCTGATTCATCTGATCTTTTTTCCTCATCCTTTTCATCCTCCTCCTTTTCATCCTCCTCCTCCTCCTCCTCCTCCTCCTCCATTAATCTTATATCCTGCCACATTGCTGAAGGTGTTTATCAGCTGTAAGAATACTCTGGTAAAAGTTTTGTGTGTGTGGTATGTGTGTATTTCTTATGTATAATATCATATCACTTGCAAACAACAATACTTTGACTTCTTCTTTCCAATTTATACATCTTTGATCTTCAGTTGTCCTATTGCTCTAGCTAAAACTTTAAGAATCATATTGCGTGGGTATGGAAAGAGGGGTCAGCCTTGTCTTGCTCCTGATTTTAATGAAATTGCTTTGAGTTTTCCTTCATTTAATTTGATGCTGGTTATAGGCTTGCTGTAAATCATTTTTGTTGTGTTTAAATGTCTCCCTTATGTAATTAATCACTTTAAGACTTTTATCATGAAGGAGTGTTGGAATTTGTCAAAGTCTTTTCTGCCACCCAATGAGATGACCATGTGTTTTTTCTTTCAGTTTGTTTATATGGTGGATTACTTTGACTAATGTTTGTGTATTGAAACATCCTTGCATCATCCTTTCACTAGGGATGAAGCCTACTTTATCATGGTTTATGATCGTTTTTGATGTGTTCATGAATTTGATTTTCAAGTTTTTTTTTTTGAGAGTTTTATATGAAATGTTGTATCTGGTAACTATTTTTTGCATCTATGATCATAAGAAAGTGTTTTTGTAATTCTCTTTGTTTAATTGTTTTGTGAGAATATATATCTATATCTATCTATTATATATAATAAATATATCATTACATATCATATATATCATGTATATATGCATATATATGAGAGAGAGAGGGGGAAGAGGGGAGTTTCTTGGCTATTCTGCAACTAGCTCTGTATGTTAGTCTGGCCTCAAATTAACAGAGATTCACCTGCCTCTGCCACCTGAGTACTTAGATTAAAGGTGTGTACCACTATAATCTGGCAGTAAAAATATTTTTAAACAAATATTTTTAATATTATTATAGATACAATGAAAATCTTTAATGAGAAGAAAAAGTGGAGTTAGTTAATAGATCAAGAAAAAAGATAGAATAGAGGCCAGCTCATTGTCACCACTTGGTCCTGCTCACAGTGACTGTGTGATGACTTACATTTGATACACACATTCTAAGGGTCTCTCTATTTTGACACCAACATTGAACTATATCTTTGATGATATACTCAGTTCTTATTGGAACATTATCAAGTATTAAATTGACCACGTTATGGGTATTGAGGACAGGAAATCTATGAATCTTGGCAATGGCCATTCTCTCCCCCACCCCCTTTACTACATTTGATCTTATATGATGGACAAACACTGGGATTAATTAAAAACACAACATTATTTTTGATCATGTAAACTAAGTCATACAGTAGCAAATACTAGATTTTATATAAAATAATTAAATCCTACCTACTGTTTTTCTTTACCTGTTTGTCTTCTTTCAAGTTTAAAGCTAAACTTCACTCTGTCTAGGCCAGTATCTCACTTCCTAACCCTACATAGGACAACCTATTTTCTTTTGCCTCAGCTACTCATTGCACCTTCTGTAATCATGCCTAAAAAAATCCTTGGTGTCAATTACAAGGGCATGAAACCAGTTCATCCTCTATTCCAAGCACTGAAATAAATAACTATTCTAAGACATTTTCCAGCTATAAAAGTAGGGGAAGGTCAATTGGGGGTAGAATTTAAGTTCAGTGATAGGAGGGTTTAAAAAACACTACGGTATTTGGAAAGTTGTAGGTAAAACTACTATTTTATAAGCTTACTGTGAGTGTGTGTGTATGTGTGTGTGTGTGTGTGTGTGTGTGTGTGTGTGTGTGTGTGTGTTTGAGTTTGATACGTTGTAGCCGTTGTAGCCATTGTAGCCGCCAGCAGCTACGAGAACCGAGTTCACCTGAGAGGAAGGATGGGAATGAAAGGGGAATAGAAGGTGAGAGAAACTTGGGGCCAAGACAATGTATTCTGATCAAGATATTTTGCTTTCACATATAAAGGGGAAGCCCCCCCCCCCCAAAGTTTCTTCTCAGTTCAGCCCAGGGGCTGGGTGAGGAAATAGCAGGTGTCAAGGCAGCAAGGCAAGCTCAGCAGGCGGTCCATTCCTCTTAGCTCCTGTAACAGACTGCAGGGCACCAAGGCCTAGGTCCTACTGTTGTTTGGTCTATTGTGGTAAATGACTCGGCCTGCCCCGGGGAAGGGCACAGTATGTAAGTGAGTGTGGGCACATACATTTCATGTCACAGCTTCTGTGTGGATGTCAGGGAACAACTGTCTGGGGTTGTTTTTCACTTTCCACCTTCATGCAGATTCTGAGGATCCAGTCAAGTTCCTAGGCTTGCACTTTCTGTACCATCTGACTGGCCTCACTCATTTTCTACAGTTGTCATCCTGAACTTTGGATTCTGTATACTCAGTTTATTGCATCCAGAACGGAAGTTGAAGGTTGCCATCCCTTTTTTTCCAGGTTGTTCTGCTCCACATTCAGATAATTATTTGTTTCAACAATTTGTAATTTCAAACATCGAATATTATATGCTTTAAAAAATACTACTATATTACTATACATATTTTACTATGTATTGTTTAAGTGGAATCACCTCAGATGAGTGATAATGTTTCTTCTAGGAGTTATAGACTCTCTAATAACAACCCAAGTGGCAAGAAGGAGACAGCTTCTTTGAAATTGTAGGTGTGATGGGTCCAAGAGATCTCCATACAAAACAGGTTATTACCATTGGCCTTGGTTGCCTTCCAGAACCTGAAAGTAACTGAAAACACCACATACTTGGTCATAGGACTTGGAGTAATCAGGTTGGTACTGACCTTTAAGCCTTTTGTCTGAGAGCTTACTCCCACAATGTGGGAAGGTATTATGCAATTTGCTGAGGGTGGAAAGTTACCAACAGTCCTTGTAGGAACCCAGGTGTTGGGCTTATAAAATAATGACATACCAGCCAGGAAAGATATCTCCCATAGTGTAATATTGCTACTCTTAATTTGAGTGTCATCAAGTGTTGTCAAAATTGGACTTATGGTTCATTCAGTAGAAGAGAACACAGGTGAAGTGATATATTCCTAATGGAATACCTATGGGTGAAAATGTTCTAGGTCCCAGAACAGAACCTTATACTAACATTTGCTAATTTAATATATTTTTAAGTATATCAGAAATCTTTATCCTCATAACTATAAATAAAGTGCACCTCTCACTTCTCATCAAAGAAGCTTCTCTTTACTTTGCAACTTATAGAGGCAATTACAGAGATCTAGAACCAGCACAGATGCACAGAATAAGCTACTGTGGGAAGCCCTGTCCCAGTTAGAACATCTCAAATGCAACCCCTACACCACAGTCTCAGAGAATGTCATAGGAAATCAGGTAGAAGGACTGTAAGAGACTAAAGACTGTGAAATTGTTGTATAAATAGTGTCTCTTAGACATATCAGTGATGCTGAGACCATGAATTCTCAGCAAAATGGCTGATTGCACAAGATCATCATACCTACTGACACGCTTAAGTAGGTGTAGAAGATTTTAAAAGATTCCAGATGAAGAGTAAAGGTAAATTAATTTTCCCTAGGAAAAACCTCTTTAGTAGGTTATCCAATTCTCGTGGTCAGCCTGGAACACAGGTACACATAAGCAATGCTCAGTGGACTTGGTAGGTTGAAGATTGTGTGTGTGTGTGTGTGCGTGTGTGTATAAGATAACAATATTTATATAACAAGAAGGAATGAATTCACCCACCTGTAGTAGGGTAGATGAGAAAGAGTTAGCCTGGGAGAAGAAGGGATAGATATGTAGAAATTATATAAACACAATCTACTTACATATAAAATTATCAAAAGGAATTAAAATTATTTTTAAAAGAAACTTCAATTAAGAACATCTATTTAAATTTAAAAGTCCAGCTCAAATAGGAAATGTGGTATCCTTTGTTCAAAAAGTAAAATAAAGCCTTGGTATTCTACTTGTATCATCTTCCTTCCTTCATTCATTCATATTTATATCATAGAAGTGATTATTTCCTACTAATTAAGGTTAAATACAGATCCTCACAGGGTCTCCTGTCCCCATTTGATAATTCAGCACACAAGCCATGCAGAGTAGATTTTCTCTCAACCTACACCAATGTTCAACACTTCGTGTTAGTGAAGAGGTCAAAAGATGACGGTTGGGTAAAATCAGGACTGCAAGTGGCTGAGAATGAAGACCAAGAGCCAGCAAGGCAGGACAGCATATGAGCTTAAGCTACAAATCCCTGCTTCATGCTTCAGTATTTCAGTGTGCCTCACTAGTAAATATTAGTTTAAATGTAACTTCATTAGGAATTTCTTGCCTACTTTCTCATGGATTTGAATTCAAATATCAGCACCAGCACAAACAAACAAACAAACAAAACAAATGAAATAAAAAGTGTAACAAACTCAAAACTAAGCAACTAAACAACAAAAAATGAGAATTTCTAAAAGATCTCCATAAAACATTAAACCCAAAGAAAGAGCCCTCCTTCTGAGGGTTAGGCATATGCACTCCGTAGAATATATATTTCTTCCTATGAGGTTGAAAACCCTTTCAGCTCCTACAATTCTTGCTCTAACTTCCCCATTGGCGTCCCTGTGCTCAGTCCAATGTTTAGCTGTGCACATCCACATCTGTATTGGTTCGGCTCTGGCAGAACCTCTCAAGAAACAGCTATACCAGGGTCCTCGCAATAAGCGCTTCTTGGCATCAGCAATATCAACCAAGCAGACCCCCCCCACCCCCTCAAAAGCTCCCAGGGACAAAACCACCATCCAAAGGATACACAGAGGGTAACCATGGCTCCAGTTAAATATGTAGCAGAGGACTGACCTATCTGATATCACTGGGAGGGGAGCCCCTTGGCCCTGTGGAGGCTTTATGACCCAGGATAGGGGGAAGCTAGGCTGCTGAGGCAGGGGTGGGTGAGCAGGTGGAGGATCACTCTCATAGAGGCAGGGGGAGGAAAAAGGGGATAGAGAGGCTTGTGGAGGGGAAACTGGGAAGGGAGATAACATTTAAAATGTAAATAAATAAAATAATCAATAAAAAAGAGAAAAAGTATATATTTCTAAGAAAATGTTTTTGGCTTTACTATAAATATCTGAAAAATGTTCTTTTCTATTGGTTTCATTGGGTCATGATAGTTGACAATTACTAGTCTCTAATATTAGCACTATAAGAAGAGCTAAGCGTAAGAAAGCAAATTCAAACAATGAAGAGAAAATACAGTCAAGAAAAAACCATGAACAACTATAAACAATAAGAACAACTTCTATACTGTTGTTTGGGAAACCATATTATGTGTTCATTAAGATCAATGTGACTCCTGACATCTACGGCTTGGAGACTGTAATCCGTGTTTCCCTGTTTTATTTATCTCACTTTGCTCTTCAACATTTTCTTAGCAAACGCTTATTTTATTTTCCTTGAATCTCTCAGCCTTTGCCAGTGAGTTCCATTACTGTTCTCCTTCTCATTTTTCTCCCCTGGACCAAACAACTGAAAGTTGTTTTCTCTAACTGGAAGCTGACCCACCCTTGTCCAGAAACACACACCAGTATAACTGGCCTTTGATCTATTGTGAAGTTACCCCTCATTAATCTCCTGGGTGATAGGCCAACCATTACACAGTTACATTTGCCAATGTATACATTTACCTTGAATGCTCATGGAAGAAGGAAACCCCACATGCCTGAAATACAAATACAGATACAATTGCAGAAGGGGCTATTTTTCACGACATGTCTTAGTTTAACTAATACACATACAACAGCTCACATGTGAGAATGAGTTATCTGCAAATAGGCTTATCGGTTCTGTACAAATGGAAGCAGACATTCAGAGCTATTCAAAGCTAAGAGACTTATTGGCTCTGACTTTAGATATATAGGATAAACAAATCCTGCTCAAACTAGTTCCAACTCATTTCCAGACATAAGATTAAAGCCTAAACTGCTCACATTTCCCTCCCAAAGAATCACTAACAAGTTCTGTCAAAGTATATACATATTTAAGTGAAGAAAGCAAAGCAATGAATGAAGTATTTTATGCATTTTCAAGGTACACTTCATTTTAAGGTTATTTTATTTTATATTATTCTCATTATCTTACTATCATTTGATCTAAATGTATACTAGGTTTTTTTTTTTTTCCTTTACACATGCTGGTTTCCTTATACATGCACTTGAAAAATCTGTCAAAAATAACAAAATATTGGCACAACTCTTCATTTGTGTTTTGCTTATATATTCTATATAATTTTGACTCAATTTTGTAAAACAAAGTATATCTATTAGTAGACATTTATTTCATTCTTTTGAGTTGAGAAACAACTTCAATGTAACTGTTTTAAATATTTTGTAAACTTTAAAATTAATAATACAGAGTGAAGCTGAGAAAATAGCCATTTTTTGGGATTTGTTTTGAATGTTTGCAAATTTCTTTCATGCTGTTTTCAGAACTCCCTCTCACTATAAACACAGATGAATGGTGGTTTTTTTACTTTATGTTTCATTTGTTTGCCCCTCAAGAGCTTCCATAGTTCACAAGGACAGATAAATAACTAATCATTCAAACATCCAGCCTAGCCCTCTGTCTTTTAATTGAAAATGGATCTTGTTCTCACATAATGTATCCTGCTTATGGTCTCCTCTCCTTTTACCTCCCCAAATTCCTATCCACCTCCCCTTTCATCTGGATCCATTCCATTTTTGTTCCTCCCTAGAAAACAAACAGGCTTCTAAGAGACAGTGATAAGATATACTTAATACAACACAATTAAGAACAGTTTTCCATTGGAAAAAATAATCTTGCATTTTCAAGTGGCTATCTATTAGATGTCTTCTGGGTAAGGGAGGAGTACGCGTTCATTTTTTCTTTCAGCTATATGACTCCACCTGGTGCAGACCCATGCAGATCTTACGAATGATGCTTCCGTATTTGTGAGTTCATACACTCATCAGCCCCATTGATTTAGAAGACCTAGTTTTCTTGGTGTCCCCCATCATCTCTGTCTGTTACACTCCTTCTACCTCCTCTTCCACAGGAATGGGGTTTGATGGAGACATCCTGTTTAGGACTGGGTGTTCCAAGTTCTCTCATTCTCGAAATAGTGTCTGACTGTGGTCCCTCTATTTGTTCCCATCTACTGCAGGATGAAGCTTCTGTGGTGATGGCTGAGGAAGTCACTGATCTGTGAGTATAGCAGAGTGGCCTCAGGAGTTGTTTTCCTTGCTAGGATTTTATTTTATTTTTAATTTTTTAGACCAGTAGTGTGTGGTTTTAACCAGTATCTCTGGAAAATCTAGTCTCAGGTTCTTGAAACCAAAAAGTGTCAAGTATGGATTCCATCTCCTGGAGTGGATTTTAAATCAAAACAGATGTTGTTTGGTTACTCTCACAAGGTTTGTGTCACCATGGTACTAGCTTATCTTGCAGAAAGAACAGCATGTAGATCAAAGAGTTTGGGGCCAGGTTGGTGTTTCCATTTCTTCTTTGGTAGCTTGCATATATTATCTCCCTATACTAAAGACATTGCTTGCACACAGGAGTGAAGACTTTATAGGCACCACCACCTCTGTTCTATGTTTAATGACTTGTGTAGGTGCTGTTTTCTGGAATAGGGCCTTGCCAGTACTTTGTGGAGAGCAACTACACAATGCTATTGTTTGTTTGAGAATTCCCATGGAATCACTTTGGACAGCAATTCAACTAGATATAAACTCATCCAGATACTGGATGCTTCATTTAGTGACAAGAGATGTCCAGTTCTGAGGCTCTGTCTCCCTCATTATTTTCTGATTTTATTTATATTTCAGAAAATTTTTATTGTATTAGGTCTTCATACTATCTCTCAAAGGCCCTTAATTTTAGAATTATTTTTCTGTATCCTTCCCTCATCTCCCTCTTTTTTTTTCTCTCTGAACTTGATACTCTCAATCCAGTTTCCCCCATCCACCAATAGCTACCTTATTTTCTTTCCCTTTTCTAGGAAGATCAGTTTGCTCTTAACCTCAGTTCCTTGGTAATCATTGACCTAAGAGCTAACATCCACGTATACATAACTATATACTATATTTGTATTTCTGAGTCTGAATTACATCACTCAGGATGATTTCTTTTGAGTTGTAACCATTTACCTGCAAATACTGTTGAATAATATTACATTGTGCAAATGTACCATACTTTTTGCTATTTCTTCTTCTGTTGATAGATAGCTAAGTTGTTTCTAGTTTCTAGCTAGTATGAACAAAATAACCACAAACACGGTTGAGAAAGAATCTTTGTGGTAGGATGACACATCTTTTAGGTTATATGTTCAATAGTGGTATGACTGGATCCTGAGTTAAATTAATTTCTTTCTTCCTGAGGAAATGCCACACTGATTTTCACAGTGACAGTGCAAGTTTACAGTTCAACCATCAATAGAAGAGTGTTCCCCTTACTCCTTGTCCTTGCCAGAATGAGCTGTCATTTGTTTTCTAATCTTTCCCATTTTGGCTAGTGTAAGAAAAACTATTAATGTAGTTTTTATTTGTATTTCCGTGATGACTAAGGATATTTAACATTTCTTTTACTGTTGCTCCATCATTTGAGTTTCTTCTTTTGAGAATTCTCTATTTCAATCTGTGTACCATTTTTATTTGGGTTATTTGTTTTCTTTATACCTAGCTTTGAATTCTTTATATATTTTGCATCTTACCCTTCTTTGGGGTGTGTAGTTGTTAACTGTCTTTCCACACTCTATAGGCTGCTGCCTTGTCTGAATGATGGTGTACTTTCACATTCAGAATTTAAAGGATTTAAAGTTTCATGATGTTCTATGTATTAGTTTTTGGTCTTATTTCTTGTGTTATCCATGTTTTGTTCAGAAAGTCTTTTGCTCTGTCAATGAATTCAAAACCATTCCCCACTTTCTCTTCTATTATGTTCAGTGGATCTGATTTCACATTGTGATCCTTTATCTATTTGGAGATGTTTATGTGAAAGATGATGGATATGTATCTATTCTTCTACATGCAGACATCCAGTTTGACCATTTGTTTAATATGTTGTCTTCTTTCCAGTCTGCTTTTTCTGAACTTCTTTATAAAAACTATGTGGCTGTAGCTGTGTGAATTTGAGACTTACATTTGATTCCATTGATGGACGTGTTTATTTTTGTGATAACACAATGCTGTCTTTATTACTATAGATCTGTAATAAAATTTGAGGTCAGGATTGGTGATACTTCTAGAAGTCAATTTATTATGCAGAGTTATTTTGTTTTATTTGCTTTGATTTTGTGTGTGAGTGTTTTTATATGAAGCTGAAAATTGTTATTTCCCATTCTGTAAAGAATAGTGTAGGAAGTTTGATGGGAATTGCAATGGAATTTGTAAATTGTTTTTAGTAGGATGACTGGTTTTACTTTATTAATCTTACTGATCTATATATGAGCATAGGAGATCTGATATCTTCTTTCTTTTTTTCAAAGACATGAAGATTATTGTCACATATCTTTTATTTGTTTATTAGAGTTTCCACAAGATATTTTATATTATTTGAGGCTATTGCAAAAGATGTTCTTTCCTTGGTTTCTCCAACATATCATTTATTCTTTGTATATAGAAGAACTGTTGATTTCATTTTGGTGACCTAATTTTACATTTAGCTACTTTGCTGAAAATATTTATCAGCTATAGGAATTTTATGGAATTTTTAGGGTCATTTATATATTATAACATCCCAAATAAAGATGAAGATATGTTGACTTCTTTCATTCCAATTTATATTCCCTTGGTCTCCTTTAGTTGTCTTAATGCTTTAGGTAACTTCAAGTACTATATTGAAGAGGATTGGACACAGTAAACAACCTTGTCCTCTTCTTGATCTTAACGAAATTGCTTTGAGCTTTCTTCCATTTAAGTTGATATTGACTTTGGGATTTCTGTAAACTGCCTTTAGTACTTTGAGCTATAATTCTTATACTCATAATCTCCTCAGTACTTTTATCACAAAGGGGCATTAGATTTTGCCAAAGGTTTTTTCTACTCATCTAATGAGATGATCAAATAGTTTTTGTTTTTCAGTGTGCTTGTGTGGTGGATTATTTTTTATTAATTTCTATGTATTGGATTGTTTCTGCATCTCTAAGATGAAGCCTGCTTGATCACGGTGGTTGATCTTTTCTATGTGTTCTTAGATTCTGTTTGCAAGTATTTTATTGAGAATATTTGCATTTAAGTTCATGATCTGAAATCTATTTTTTTGTTGGGTTTTCATGGTGTTGGGGTATCAGAATAGCTGTGGTTTCATAAATTAAATTGGGTGATTGGGTATTGGGAATTGAGACCATTTGTATTGAGGTATATCACTGAGCAGGTTTGTTGATATCTGTTAGTCTGTTACTGTGGTGTGTGTGTGTGTGTGTGTGTGTGTGTGTGTGTGTGTGTGTGTAGGAGAGAGGAGAGAGGAGAGAGGAGAGAGGAGAGAGGAGAGAGGAGAGAGGAGAGAGGAGAGAGGAGAGAGGAGAGAGAGGAGAGAGGAGAGAGGAGAGAGGAGAGAGGAGAGAGGAGAGAGGAGAGAGGAGAGAGGAGAGAGGAGAGAGGAGAGAGGAGAGAGGAGAGAGGAGAGAAGAGAGAGGAGAGAGGAGAGTTTTCCCAATTTTGAATCAATGGTCTCAGATTATTGATTGTATCTTCTTAGGTATGGATAAACATTTTAGGTTTTCCTTCTAGAGGCTTCTGTAGGGCAAGATTTATAGATAAATACTGCTTACATTTGGTTTTGTTGTAGAATGTTTCGTTTTCTCCATTTATTGTGATGGAACATTTTTCAGTGAATATTAGTCTGCCCTAGCATCTGCAGTCTCTTAGAGTCAGTAGAACATCCATCAGATATTCTGGATTTTTGAGTCTCCATTGAGAAGTAATGTGTTATTCTAACAGATCTGTCTTTTTATCCTACTTAGATTTTTTTCTCTTTCAGTTTTTCATGGTCTTTCTCTGTTCTGTACCCTCAGTGTTTTGATTATTGCTTGTCAAGGCAACTTTCTTTTCTAATCTAACCTGCTTGGTGTTATGTGTGCTTCTTGTCCTTGGCAGGCAACTCCTCCTTGAGGAATAATTTCTTGTATGACTTTGTTGAAAATATTTTTGTACCTTTCACCTGTTCATTGAATCTCCTGCTTCTATTCATATTATTCTTAGTAAATATTTTAATACTGTCCCATATTTTTTGAATGTTTTGTACCAGGATGTTTTTAGATTTAACATTTTTATTGACTGAAGTATTAATTTTTTCCATAATTTTTTTTAAAAGAGATTTATTAATTTCTGCTATATGGACCTCTATAAAATTCCATAAAGTCCATTTTAAGATTTTTATCTCATGCATCAGCTATGTTGCAATTCTCAGAACCTTCTGTGGTCTAGTGGGTGCATATTGCTCTGGCTTTTATACACTGGCATCTAGGCATCTGGGTTTGGGGAAATTTTAATTCTTGATACTGATATCTAGTCTTGTCTTTGTTGGATGGGTGCTTTTCCCTTAGTTTCTGTTATGCTCTCTGGTTCTTAGCAGGTTGTGGTGACTGGGGCATTACCTGGTAAAGAATTCCTTTGGGATCCAGATAGGTTGTTAATTGGTTCTGGAAAAATGTATTTCTAGGTATTGGAGCTGACACTTAGAAATAAGGAAGGATTAGGAGTGGGCACCTAGTGGAATCCACAGAAGGAAGGAAAGCAAGGTATTCTGTATCTCTTTAGACTACTGGATGTTGAGGAGAGGAGGGGTGGTACAGATTTGGAACTTACCTACCTGCTTGCCTGTTCCTCTTGCTACTCTGACAGATATGTCCAGTGGCTTCTCAAGGAATATGTGCTTGATTTAGTGCATGAGAAAACCAGTATCAATGTGCAGGAAAGTTGGAGGAGAAGAGCTGCATGTTCCAATTGAGACAAGGGCAGAGGGGATAGGGAAACTTCAGCAGGTCGTCTGCTCAGCACAGCTGAGATGAGACTAGAAAATTTATTTTAAAAGAGAGGAAAATAAGTGAAAATCTGTTAGGCTAACTGCTTCCTGGCTGGAGTGCCCTTCAGGTTCCCAGGGAAAGACTGCTTGATTTAGGGGCTTCATTAAAGACATTAGTTGGGGGTGGCAGGAGTTTAGAAGATGAGTTCTGTGTGCTCCACTGGGATGGGCACAAGTGGGAAATAAAGGGTGTAACAGATAGTACACCCTCGTACCCAGTCAGTCCAGCAGTCTAACAAAGTGATATTTATTCCATTTTAGGTGTTACCATATACTTTGATGAGAAAATAAATGCCTATTATCTACAATCTGATGATTAACAATACCCAATACTTGCCTAATTATAAACATAGATTAAAACTTCAACAACAGGGTTCTGTGCTAGTAAACACTCTCAGTGTTTGATACTGCCAGACTATTTTACTAAAATAAAAATCTCAATTTTAACAGGCCCTGAGACCTTAGCAGGTCCCCAGATCTTAGCACAACTTATGTCATCATGAACGTATCACTCAGGCCTTGGAACACAGCATATAGGAAGCAACGTATGCCAAAACAAGAATAAAGAATTAATCCATAAAAGTCCATAGATCTGGAAGAGTCTCTAAATGTACTAACCTTACTTTTTTCTTGTGTAGTTCTGGTTCTGGCTAACTGTTCTTTCTAACTGAAGTTTGTCAATCCAGGTTGCGATTTTTGTATTTAAATTCTGACACCAAAATGGTTCAGGACTGCATTCAGGTCCTAAACACACAGGGTAGTTGCTGGCCAGCTAACAAAAACTTTTTGTTGACTTGAGCCCATGTCTGAGTAGTCTTCTCTGATGAATAACTTACAACACAGTGTCTTGAAAAGATGAAGGTAAGTGGAAGCCCAGGGAGTCTGTGAAACTAAGTCAGTCTTTGTCTCTTCTATAGCAATGATTCTGCAGTGACCTTGAATGTGCTTTATGGGAGAGGTGTAATTTCACTCCTTGCCTTAACTTCTTTACCTCTGTATGGATGAATGAATGTGTCATAGCATATAAATTGCTATGTCTCACACACAGTTAAACAAGGAAATTGGTTCCTGTTGGGTTGAAAATGAGATGAATGGTATTCAAAGATCTTTCAACTAGCTGTTTGCACCCTCTTTATCCTGTGTAATAATGTGTATGAAGTTCTACGTAACAAAATACTGTTGTAAATATAAAGATTAGAACATGGCAAGACTAACCTTATTCTAATTTTAAAAATTATCATTACCAAATCATGCATATATGTGTCTACATAATAAATGTGGTGCCATAACATGTGTATACAATGGTCAAGTTGTGGTATTTAACATTAATCTTACCTTTTATTTCTAGTAACACCTTTGACATATTTGCTATTAAAAATGTGAAATATCTGTTATTACTACTAACTCTGATGTTGCACAAAACTCAGACTTGAAAGTTTATGCCCTTTGGCCCAGGAGCCCATGTAATGGAGGAATGCAATCAATACATCGACATTAGTTTTGCCTATTTTGAATTCTGTTTACAATTTCCACGTATGACAATGAAAGTAATTTTACTTGCCCATGAATTAGTTTCCTTAGATATAAGATGATGTTAGTAGGGTTGACTATATAATGCTCAGTAAATAAAACATTTTGATTATGGCTATTAATGTTATCTGTCTCTTTTCTTTGCCTTATTTTTTTTTAACATTTACACTATTTTATTTTGCCTTTAAGAACTTTATATATTAGGGCAACATTCACATGATTTTCGTCCCAATTGTTACCCTGCCCAATTCTTCCTGTGTTTCCAGCTCCTTCCAAATTTATAACCTTTCCTTCTTTGATTATTATTACATGTACACACATACACACACACACACACACACACACACACACACACAGACACATGCATATTCTCTCACACACACGCACATGCAATATATAACTACAACCTTCTGAGTCTATTTAATATTGTCCCCATCTATGTTTATCACTAACTGCATGTGATGGGGAAGCTAATGAAGCCACTTTTCTCTCCAGGAGACTTGCTCTTACTCTCTTAGTAGCAATTAATTGACTACAGCTTTCCTCTAGGCATAGGGTCTCGTCAGATTTTCCTATCTAATTTGGCATGTCAGTTAGTGTAATAATTTTTTTCAGATATTCATTATTTCCCAATATTGTTGATTTTTCATGGTAGCAGTGGCCATGTTATTTAGAGAAGACATTGCTTTGAAATAGATGAGCTGGTCCTTTGGTTTGTGTAATTGTTCCTTCCTTTTCCCATAATATTCCCTGAACCTTTGGTAAAGGGTGTGTGTTACTGATGTATTGATTGGGCTGGACACCACACAGTCAATCATTCTCTGCTGTGGTCAAGTGTGCCTTTTCATGGTATCTATCTGCTGTAAAGACAAAACAAAACAAAAAAAACTTAACTGAGGGGTCACAGCTACACTTATATGTGGTTGGCAGAATAGTTTTTAGAATGCAATCGGTTTATTGAACTCAAGATACTTTTCAAATATTAATGGTACACAACTACAGTTGATCACTGTTGTTTTCATGTTCAGTCTTGATTTTTTCATTGTAAACTTCTGATATAAATTTATACAGACTAATTTTGTCTGACTCACAAAAATCCTTAAGATAAGTAGATTGTATCATTTTATAAACAACAAACATTCTAATCTATGTTTTCCAAAATAATATAGCTATTCACTAACAAAGTTGTTGTTTAAATGTGAATATTCTGGTTCTAGAGTGTGTATGCCAAACTGCTGTCTTTACTGCCTTTGTATCCATATATTGTGGTGTTTAACCTTTAACAAATAGATGTGCCTGCAGGGTTAAATTCTTGGACAATGCAGAAACAATCTGCTGCAGACCTGGGGAATTGAATAATTATAGTTGGCTTCAGATTAATAATATTCTGTTTCAAGAAGCAAGGCATCACTTCTAGGAGGGGTGACTCCTGAGCAAAACAGTATCAATTACATTGCACAAGCAAAGTGGGTGTATTCACCCTACAGCTTCTCTCTACTCTTAATTCTATTTGGAATTTGTTGCTATTGCCAGTCACTGCACCCAATTAACAAAAAGAACTTAATCACATCTGGAAGCCAGCTGTGTAGTTTCTGAGCCCAGAAGACACACCCAGAAGAAGATGGAAAAGATGACGAGCAAGCCAACATGAAATATCCTGCAGTCACTGTGATGGAAGGCAGTGTCCACAGCATTGGCATTCCTGCACTATTCCTAGGGAGGGCTACTTGGAGAAAAGCAGTGGAGATGCTTGGGAAATAAAAATCCGAAAGATTCACAGCTGATGGAGACAAGATGTATTACTTCCTGTGGACTTCCTTTCAGTCTCGTGACAGAGGCTTTTCAGTTTTGGAGAAAAGGCGTCACAGGAGCTAAGACACTCAGGATAATAGCTGAGACTTTCCCAGAGACTTTCCCGACTAACAGCTTGGGAAATTATCTGTATTGTCAACTTACATGAAGATACGGTCAAAGAGGAAGATGGAGAAGATGGACTGTCTGAAGAGAACATATTACCAAAGCTATCTGATTATATACCTGGCACGGACAAGGCAATTGGTTGCTTCCCTAGGCACTGAATTCTCCCAATACAGCATACAGTTCTCTTGGCCCACAATAGATTTAGAGAAGTAGCATTTTTGAGATTAGAATTTAGACCTTGAATAAGACACTGTTTTTACCTGAGAGCCATTTTAAACACTCTTCCTGCTAGAAATACACACACACACACACACACACACACACACACACACACACACACATTGCATTTACACAGAAGGAAATAACTGCTTGTGGTAATTGGTAAGCATATCCTTCCAATATACTAGAAACAGTATGAAAAATGAACACAAACGAAAATTTAAAAGTGAATAGACGGGAAGGAAGGTCATCTAGCAGTTGCATACTGCTGCTTAGGTTATAAAACTTCAAAATAAAACGGAACAGCAAATGTTTGTTTCTAACCTGGTTTTTCTCATGACGGTACCATTTCCTATAGAGGGAAGGACAATCTACTTTCTCTAGATTCTACCACCTGTTAATGGTATTTCATACATACCATTTCTACTTGACTAAATTCTCACTCTAAGGAGTCTGTATGTTTGTTTCTGAGTTGTGTATACCACAAATACCCTTATCCAATCAGCTACATACCTTCAACACAAACTGCAACTTATTTCCTGGTTCTCACTGCAGAGCTTCCTGCCTGGATGAGAGGTGTACAATCTCAATAAATAAGCAAATGAGAATTTGAGTCAAGAAAAGCTTGTGTGTGTGTGTGTGGTGTATGTGTGGATGCAGATGACACACCTGTATTCTCAGCTCCTGGGAGAAAGGGTGGCATAACTTTGAGGATAGCATTAGCTTTTGGAACATCACAAAACAAAGAAAGGAATAAGAGCTTTTAAAAAGCAGAAGACATAATCCAAAAATGTGGAAATAGTTTCCCCAGAAAATTCTAAAATCAGTCACTTCCTGACACTCAATTTCTGGCTTCTTAGAAGGGAATTAAGGCTGAAGTCAAGTTCCTATCTCTCCTCAGTATGCCTCAGAAGATTGCCTCAGAAGTACAAGAGGTATCTTCATGTCTTGTTGCTGCAGCCCTGTGACTGTCTCCTCTTCAGTGTTTGAAAGGCATCCACATTTAATATATCCAAAGCCCAGCTTACAGACTTACAATAATCCTTAGTTATTTCTTTTCACAGGATTGTACATTGAGAAAGTGACCACTGCAGTTATAGTAGCATAAAAGGAACCCAATGGACCACTGTTTCTGACTCTCTCCCACTTACACAAGGCCTCACTAAGTTCATGCCTGTTAGATTTTGTCTCTTGCATGCTGTTTTAGTCTGGGTTCTTTAAAGTAACAGAATTTATAGAATGAATCTCTCTCTCTCTCTCTCTCTCTCTCTCTCTCTCTCTCTCTCTCTCT
>JANHMN010000012.1:43754099-43801599 GCA_030674055.1 Rhabdomys pumilio
TCTCTCTCTCTCTCTCTCTCTCTCTCTCTCTCTCTCTCTCTCTCTCTTTCTGGGATTTAAAAGAAATATTTGCAGGCTGTGATCTAACAAATCTCACAATGGCTGCCTAGGAAGATCCAAGACTCAGTCTAGGAATTTGGATGTCTGAGCTGGTCTTCAGTATGCTGTGCAATTCTGACGTAGGCTCTAATGCCAGTGAAGGAATTAACTTGCTAGTGAGGTCAAAAACAAATATGCAAAAAGAGAAAGTTTCCTTCTTCCATGTCTGTCTATATACCTCCAGCAGAAGGCATGGCCTGGGTTAGAGGTGGGTCTTCCCATTTCAAAAAAAATCTGGATTAAAGGTGTATCTCACTATTTCAAAGATGTGTCTTTCCACCTCAAAAAATCCAAATTAGAAATGGATCTTCCCATTTTAAATTAAGCAAAATCCCTCACAGGTGTGATCCTTTATTTGAGGATTTTAGTCAATCCCAGATGTAGTTATGTTGGCAACCAAGAATAGCCATAACACATGTCTCTTTTATATTTTCTATTTGCATTTCTTCTCTGCCTCTAACAACAAGTCATTATTTGGCTCTGTAATTATTGTCCACATAGACTTCCGTAGCAGAATTCAAATTAATTCACTCTATCTTCTATTTGTTCTCTTTCAAAATGTATCATTTTCAACTAGTCGAAGGAGTTGAAATTTCTTTTATCTGCCTAGAATCCTCTTGCTTCTCCATCCTGACTCACTTTCTTTTGTCTTTTCTTAGATGTCAGTTCCATTTCTTCAAAGAAACCATTGCTAAGTCAAATCCTTATGTGAATCCATAAAGCCATGGATCTTTCCATAAGACAACTTATCACATCTATGCTTTTATATTTACATTATTCGATTAATGTCTTTATCCACCAACAAATTATCCATTAAGACTAGTATTATATTTTTGCAAAGTAGTATTAAAGTCTTGAGCAGGTGGCGGGATTCTAACACATTGATTTTAGTGAACAAATATTCAAATGTCCAGGAAAAGGAGAAATATATAAGGTTAAGTTTGGTAGGTTTTCTTCTCTCATTTCTTAACAGTTACGTCCAGGAATAAGCATTACTTACCTTTCTATAATTACCATCATCATTTCTATAATTAACATCTGTATAACAGCCATTGACATTAAAGCATTAAAGATACATTTTATTAATATCAAAACAAACGTGTTTGTCATCATGGATAAATTCTATTCTTAGATTTTTATAAATTACATAAACAGTAACTTACAAATTTCTAAATGTTTCTTTCATTAAATACTTTTAGTATCTTAGGATTTCTACTCCTGTGATGAAACATCATGACCCAGAGAAACTTGGGATAGAAGCAGTTTATTTCAGCTTATAGTTCCACAGCATAGTCAATCATCAAAGGTAGTCCGGGCAGTAACCCAAGGCAGGAACTTGAAGACAGGAGATGATTCTTAGTGCATAGAGTATTGCTTATTGGATTGAACATCATGGCTTGTTCAACTTGATTTGCTATGTCATCAACCTAGTGGTGGCAACTCTCACAATGAGCCAGGACTCATGTATCAATCACCAATCAAGAAAATGCCCCACAGGCTTGCTGATAGTTCATTCTGGTGGAAATATTTTTTCGGTTGAGCTTTCCTGTTTCCCAACAATTCGAGTTTGTCAACTTGAAATAAAGTAGACAACACCATTAATGTCTCGGTATCTCTTCCGTTCTTCATTTTCCCATTACTTTTAAAACTAAAGAAGAAACATTACAGGTTTTAGGGGGCAGAGACTTAAGTTAGAGATATTAAATATTTGCTTAATATTTAAGCAAAATACTACTCCGATGTTAGCAATGATGGAATTGATGCTCAGGATCACTCAGATAACAAGAGTTACAGTAGTTGCTGCTTCTGCACATATGTGATAGCAAGATTTACGTTAAAATCTCTTAGATGCCGTATGTCACTTTCACCCACATTTTCATGGATAAAGCTGTAAAATAATATAAGAAAATCATATTTTATCTTCCCACTTCCTTTCCAACCCTTCTTTATAATATCCATTTCTCAGTGATTAAATGCTTTCTAATGAAGAAGTTTCACACAATTTATACCTGGACCAGTATCTGCTTACTGATAGTAATTTAAATGATCCCCATAATCCAAGTCTCTGTAGTGGTAAAACATTCTTTTTAGGAGATAGCTACAAGTAAGATATTTCTGACTCTCCATTTTCTCTGATGACAATTTTTTTCAGAAGTTGATTGCCAGGTTCTGCAAGATACACTCCCTTATTTTTGTTTTCAAAATAAAATACATGTTAATACTATGTTCTGAAGATTTCTTTTTAAAGAGTATGCTCAACAGATGTGTCTATATAGATGAGTGAGTTCAACAGAAGTTACATTGATGGAGTCACAACTTTTATGACAAAAATCTCATTGTCAAACTTTCTGTAGACTCCAGAAAATATATTTAATAACATCTACAAGTTTGGAAGTACCAGGTGCCAAAAGAAGCTAAAACTTTGACTTTGTAGACAGAGAGACCCTAAGGAGATGTAGAGACCTACTGGCAGCTCCTTTATGGGCTGTTTAGCCCTTGGATTTAATGTATTGATGTTGTATGTACTATAGCTTGAAAATATCAAAGACAGGGTCCCTGCAAGGAAGTTGTCCCAAAGGTTCAATTCTAGAAGGCAGTGACAAAAGACCCGGAGTTCCTCAAACAGACAATTACCTACAAAATATTTTTGAAATAGTAGTAAGAAGTTAGACCCTCCCACATAAAGTACAAGCCATGATTGTGAAATTACACCATCAGAAGCCTCCAGAACAGAAGCCAGAACTTTGCTAACACCATGCTGTGCTATAGTGCTATGCATTTGTATGTTTGACAGGTATGAATGTGAACAATTTTAAACGTCCTTCAATTTCTTAATCTTTAAAATAGAAATAACAAAGACTTACCACATGAAAAATTCTTTATATGTGTTAGTGTATTCATTACTTTTCTCATCCTTGAGCCAAACTATACAACAGAAGCAATTTAATAGATGAAGTGTTTGTTTTGGTTCGGATTCCAGAAGGTGGGAAGGCATGGTGGAATACCTAATTAGCAGTGAAATGTGTGGTCTAGCACCTCACGTGCCAGCATGAATAGGGAGCAGAGAGCTCAGTCTGGAACCAGAGGCAGGTATGAGCATCATAGCCAACTCTTAGTAGGCTTCTCTTGCCAGATTGTTCTAATTTACTACAGGCTATACAGTCTCTGGGGATTGAACAACCAAATACATGAGCTCACGGGACACATTTTACACCCTAACAATAATAATCTACCCTGGTTCCACAGGCTCTCATCCATGACAATGAAAAATGTATTGTGTGCAACTTCAAAAGTTCCCATAGTATTACCAAAGTTGAACTACTGAAAACTCAATCTATTCTGAGATTTCAGGTAAACCATTAGCTGTGATCCATCGTACATCCAAATATGAGTTATCTACTTCTGGTATATGACAATATGCAATCAATATTCTCATTCTATAAGGAAGGAAGAGACAGAACACAATGAAATACTGGAACAAAGTAAGAACTAAACGCAGCCCAATGTCTAGCACATGTGCAATAGGGTGGCATCAGTCTTGCTTCCACGGGTATGTGAAGTACTTCCAGTATGCCCTTATCAGTCTTAAGACATGTATCCCCTCAGCTGGACTGAAGGCTGTACTCAGCTTTGATGGTTTTACTTGGTGGGTGTTGTACATTCCTAGAATCTCCAAATTCCTGGAGTGTCTAATGCAAATAGGCATCAAATAGAGCTCACTGAGGGGACCCATGAAGGGAATGAGAATCTATAATACACCACATGACTCTTCATAAGGGTTTCACTGGAACCAGTGGATTCTCCAGTATTCCAATCACTTTATTTTTAATTTTTTTTTATTTTTTATTTTTTTTTTTTGAGACAGGGTTTCTCTGTGTAGCCCTGGCTGTCCTGGAACTCACTCTGTAGACCAGGCTGGCCTCGAACTCAGAAATCCGCCTGCCTCTGCCTCCCAAGTGCTGGGATTAAAGGCGTGCGCCAACACCACCCGGCTTTATTTTTTAAAAATGTATATTTTCCATAAAATATATTCTAATTATTGTTTCCCCTCCCCATCTCTTCCCAAATCCTTTCACTTTCTCAACTACCTTATGCTTCTGTTGGTCTAGAACTATGTCTGCTACCAAAATCTGTATTAACAGATTAATCTAGAGTTCTCTAGATTAACAGAACTTGCAGGATGAATCTCTGTCTCTCTTTTTGGTTGTGTCTCTCTGTCTCTGTCTGTCTTTTTTTATATGTATGTGTATATATGAGATTTTGATAACATACATACATACACACATATACATATATACACATATGCACACACACACACACACACACACACACACACACACACACATATATATATATATATATATATATATATATATATATATATATATATATGTATATGTACATAGTCCCTGGGATATTTTTTATGGTGTCTTACAAGGCATGTCCAAGTAGTCTAACAATGGATTCTGGCTTATGATGAATTGAATCTCCAAGAATTTAATAGTTCAGTCCATGAGGCTGGATGTCTCAGTTGATCTTTAGTATATGCTGGGATCCCAATAAAGTAGGCTTTAATGTCTGTGAAGGAATGGACTTGCTAGCAAGGTGAGAGCAAGCAGGCAAATAGCAAAGGCTTATGTCTTTTATATTCATATATAGGCTTCCAGGAAAAGGCGTGGCCTATATTAAAGGTGAGTTTTTCCAGCTCAAAAGATCTGGGTAAAAGGTATGTCTTCCTACTTGGACAGAGATAGCGAAAGGACAAGATGTAGCTACTGGTGTCTCCTGGTTTCAATGGCAGATCCACCAGGATTAGCCACTGGAGGATTTAGATTTAATATGGATTACAAGATTAGGACTCTAGTTGTTGTGCCCAGCAATTGAGTTACCATTGTTTCTGAACTAAGTTTGTGTTTTGTTTTCCTTCATGCAGTGACTTGTCTGGGTTCCAAAGAGAAAGATGTGGTGGCAAAGCGTGGGTTTGCCAGATGTGCACCACAAAAAGCCATGGGGGTTTTGAAGCATGAGCCTGGCATGGTAGCTACCTGCCAGTGGTAATTTAGCACTGGGTGGAGAGTCTTTGGAGCTCTCTGACAGAGAGTCTCCACAAGATAAGAACGGGCCAGCCATTGCTCACCAGTACATGGACGGCCAGCCCATGGAGCAGAGTGTAGTTGGGCATAGCTCAGGAACTTGCTGTTCTTTTTTTATTATTTCCCACAACACCTGTCATTCTTGAATTTTAAATATATACAAAACTATCAACCTCTTGGTAACACTGAGTTCCGTTAGCACCAGTGGTTTCCAGGTGCCTGCATGAGTGAACCTGGGGAAACACTTACAATAGGAGTATTTTCCAGACACGCTCTTCAAGTGTAAAACCGTAAAGCTCTTGATGGATTGTCCAGTGGATTTCTTTATCATGTTTGCTTTAAGATTTTCTACTGCATGTTCTACATTTGACAGGTCTAGGAGAGAAGAAAGAGAGTATATAGGGATTTCTTTGACTTTTCTTAGCATGATCTTCCATGTCAATCACCATTTATTCCCTAACAGAAGTTAGTCTCATGACTCATCTGACTTAAGGAGTGAAAAATGCAGCTTGAGTTTCTAGAAAGAAAATAAAATAGGGATTTGTGTCTACCGGATCATTTCTTTCTTTATCCTAAGTCTATAGTGAGTTTTCTTTTAAAGTAGGATGGAGGACAAACAGCTGACACTTAGGATAAAGAACAGCTTCAAGCATTTTCTGAGGACAGTTCAAATAGAACTCCTTGTGTGACGGACAAAAATGGTCATTTCAAAACCAGCTTCACATATGATTTGGATGGGAAGCTTCAGGTGAACAAATGTAAGGCACTTGAGGACAATTGTATCAGAAAGCATCAAGACCCAAGCCAACAAAAACATGGAAAGAAATGAAGATGCCTTATTTAATTCCTAAATATTTATAGAACTGAGGTTACTCTTGCCATTTCTTTCTTTCTTTTTTACAAAATATTTTTCATTTGCTGAGAGATTTATATATCTCTAATTGATCTATCTATCTATCTATCTATCTATCTATCTATCTATCTATCTATCTTGCCAATCCACTACTCACTATTTGAGTCTCTCCAGCACCCCAATACATTGCCCTTCCAACTTCATGTCCTCTTTTAAAGCTATTTATTGTTACTCTTTTAAGCCACCAAATCCAATTAGTATTGTCCAAATGTGCATGAGAATAGGGTCATCTGATGGGCCACTGTAGCCGCCTTCGGCCATGGACAAACTGGGTTCACCTGAAAGGGGGGCTGGAAATACAAAAGAGAGATGGAGAGATGAGAGAAGCATGAAGACAAGACAAAGTTTTCTGATGCTCAAATTTTAATATTCAGCTCTTCTATTTTCTACCAAACCCACCCTTTGTTTCAGCCGGATTATGTCTCAAGGCAAGCTCAGCAGGCAGTCTATTCTTCTAAATTCTAGTAGGAGGTTGTACATGCAGCCAAGGTGGGTATCTCCACCTAGGTCCTAATATTAGGTCTATTGTGGTAAATAAGTCTTTCTGGCCTGCTCAAGGCTGGGAAAAGGGCACAGGCCATGAACAATTTACCAGCAATTACCAACCCCAACAAATGTGACTCACCTTCCACCCCAACCATCCATGGCTAACATCTAATCTAGAAGTGGGGATTTACTAGCCTTTCCCAGATTCATGCTGAAATTATGGACTTGCTTGAGCTAGTGTAGGTCTTGTGCAATAAACATTACTTTTGAAAGTTAATGCATACAACTGTCGTGACTTGTTCAGAAGTCATCTTCAGTAAGATGCCCTCCCTCATCTGCCAGCCCTTACAGTCCTCTCTGGCTCCTGTGAAGTTTCCTGAGTCTTGAAGTGTGGGAGGTTGATGTAGGTGACCCATCCACGGGTGAGCAATCACTCAGTGTCATTTCTAGCACTTTGATTGATCAGCTGTGAATTTCTGTATTAACTACTAAATACTGAAAAAAAAAAAAAGTCCATATTACCAAAGTTGAGAGTAGTTCAAATCTAAGTATATGGACAAATATTTAAATGTACATTAACAGTATAATTCTGGTTCAAACATATTCAGATGACCATAGAGGTTAATTAAATATTTATAAGTAGTGTTTTACGTTAAGTCACAGAACCTGAAAAGAAAGGGACAGAAATACACTTTAGTGTGTATTTAATTGTGTGGTAATTAGAGAAATACCAGGGGAAAGGACATTTAAGACGAGTCTGGAAGAATGAGAGCAGATAAAGTATAAAAGCATGAGAAGACTGTCCAGAAAGAAAGACGTGTACATTCAGTGTGGAATCCCCCTGGCCAAGTTTGTTGGTCTGCTGGTGGCCCAGTTTGCTGAGAACTTGGTGAGCAGGGTTGAGATTGACAACAGATGTTTCTAGAGAGTTAATGAGGAGCAAATCTTGCAAGACCGTGGAACAGAGCCTGGCCTTTGGGTTTTGAGAGCCATGGGATGGGTAATTGTGTGCAGGCTTTTCAGAAGGGAAACAGCATGATGAGCCTGTGTTTAGAAAAATTCTCAACCTTTGCTTAGTTAAAGTCTCACCTTTCTTACACTTATTTTAAAATATTCTCGAAGAGCTTTGGTACCTATACACCCTCATGAGTCTTTCCCCTTTCAGCTATCTCAGTGAGACATTGTTCTTCAGCAGGGTTTGCATGAGCCAGTGTTGAGACTCAGACATGTCACTACGAGAAGTCAGACTCCTCCAGGGATCAATAGGCTGATTTCGGGGAGTGTGTGTAAAATTGTCTGCAGTTCAAAATTCAGAGTAGAGACTGTTTAAAGGGATACAGTGGGTCTGGGAAAGGTCCAACTCATCCAGGACCTCAGCCTCTTAAATGAGATTGGAACCTGTGGCATAAAAAGTTTCCATGTCGTATAGCCAGTAGACACAGGCAAAAAAAAAAAAAAATTACAAACTTGTAATTAAACAATGAGTCTATCTCTTCTTTCAGTTCTATGATCCCATTTGATGCAGACCCAAGCAGGCCTTATGTATGCTGTCTCTGTCTCTGTGAGTTCAAATACGCATCCATCCTCTTAATTTTAACTGCTTTCTTTCCTTGTTCTCCTGCATCTCCTCTGGCTTTTACATTCTTTCTGTCTCCTCCTCCCTAGGGTTCCTTGAGCCTTGAGAGGAGGGATTTTGTGAAGACATCCAGTTTAGAGCTGAGTGTTCCAGGGTCTCTCACTCTCTGCATAATGTCTTGCTGTGTGTCTCTGTATTTATTTTTATCTGCTGCAGGAGGAAGCTACTCTGATGAAGACTGAGCAAAGCACTGATCTATGAGCCATTTTAATGGTACATTGTTTTAGTAGAAATTGGATTTGCCTTAGGTCCTTTGGCTATTCTTGGTCATGCAAGTAATATGAGGTAGAACACTAATCATAGTATATGAGAATACACACAAACTTGAGAAGAATTATTATCTCTAAAATGTAAAGTTGTTATTAACAGACATACCTGAATAATTCCGTTTTTACACATATTTTTTCACTGCCTAGTCATTAATCACCTATTTATAAAGCAATATTGTATATATATGTATGTATATATATATATATATATACATACACATACATATATACATATATGTATTTAATATATATATATTTAAATATACATATACACATACATAATACACATATGAAATGGAAAGATATCATTCTGTGTTTAGCCATAGCCAATCAACATTTGACTTCATAATTTGTAATATGTAAAATTTTACAGTCTTTTGCAGTCCTGTACAGGGTTGATTGTCTTAACAAAGAATTAAGATGTAATCTATCTTTTCCTTTTACATAGAAAACACCCAAAATACAAATCAATCTCCTAATGTCTTTACTATTTCACCAGCCAACTTCTTTAAAAGGGACATCCATTCCTGTAGGCGCTGATGAAAACAAAAGCTTATGTTTGATAATTTTGCATACCTAAAAGTCAGCAAAAATGTATACAAAGTTATTCCTGGCTTGCACATTTTTCTTACTCTACCCACATGAATATAAACCTGGGCATCAGGAACCATACCTCTTCTATTAAGACAGCTGGTGTGCCACATACAATAGTGCATCATCCAGTTCATGAAGCAAAAGGATTCTTTCCAGAGGTCACTCTGATATTTGGTGGATGGTGGATCATAAATGATAATACAGTAGCAACTCCAAACCTTAAATATTTACTCTACAAAATATAGAGTCCTACAATTTAATTTTTCCTAAGTCTAGTGAGTAATGGCGATATCCCATTTATTTGTATTTATATGTATAGGAATATTTTTATGTATAGCATATGTACATATTTATATGTACAGAAATATATATATTTATATGTATAGGAGTATATTCATGTTGAATGTGAATATATACTCATATAATTAGGAATATATATGTGTATGTGTGTGTGTGAGTCTGTATGTGTGTGTGAGATGGAGGGTCATGCAAGAAAGTTGCAACAGTCTTAACTATTACCAGCGTATTTAATCATACATTGTTAATATAAGATATACGGTACCTAAATACATTATTGAGGCTTCTGGTAGTATTTAAATATACATCTGCTTCTCTAAAATGCTAGAGATTTCTTTCCAGCATAAAATAGGTGCTTTCCATTCTTAGGAAGATTAAATGGGATAAATCCTGATTTTGGACTCCCCAGGGTGACACATCTCTGAATGGATTGGGAAATATTTTTCTCCAAGTAGTTACTAGCATTTCTCACAAATCTCACGAAACAAAATAATTTGACCTGCTGCTTTCAATTGCTGATTTCTTCTGCAGGCTGTCTCAGTGGGGAGTGACACAGGCTCCTAGGACAAAATGCACATATTACAAAACTATTATACACAGAGATGAAACTCTCCCTCCTTCTCAACACTTTTCCAGAAATTATACAAAGACACTCCACTCCATTTTTCACTGAACTAAGAAATATAAAACTTCTGTTAGTATCTTCCATTGGAATTTTATCAGAAATTTTGGTAATACACATGTTCTTTGCAAGTTTTAAAGAAAATCTGCATTGCATAATAATGAATTTGAACATAGATGATTGATAATATGCCTTACTCACAGTGTCACCATGATGGTTAAACTTCACTGTCACCTTTACTTAAATTACAATTACCATGAAGACACATCTTTGGGTTTGTATATCAGTGTGTTCCCAGAAGAGTTTAACTTAGGAGAGATAACTTTGGAGAGCTGGGCTGTAAAGCAGACAGCAAACTAAGTCATTCATTGCTATTTCCATTCCACTCACACATGCAATGATCCCAGATGCCTCCTGCTCCCGCCACCATGGTTTGCTAGCCACAATAGTCTGGACAGGCAAACTGTGAGTCTGTATTGACACTACTTCCTACAGTTGCCCACATAAGACTTTTGTCACAAAGATTCTAAAAAGTATAACTAATACATGCGTAATTCAATGGGTCCAATAATCTCCCTAAACAATTACGTACCTGTCTAAAGTTGAACATAGTCTAATATCAAACTAATAAACTACCTGCAGCTATGACCTCGAGGATAACACATCTTCATCCCAATACCAGACATCTCACATGTATAAGAACTGTGGCTAACCCAAGATTTTAGGTGGAGTGTTTCAGAAGCAACTGTGAGTTCGAGTGAATGCCATCTGTGATTTCAGGAAGAATAAATAATACAGCCCGCATACAGACATTTATCTTTTTCAACTACTCATTGTCTAATATTGAGTGGCTCTTCCCCACCCTCTGTGGCTAAAAATTGTAGCTTACTTTATGTCTTACAATTACTCTTCAAAAATCTATGTTCTGCCAAATAAATTGTATACCTCCATAGTTATTTGACAATCTTCTGACCTATTAATAGTCATTCAGCCATGAACTAGTATCACTGTCTCAAGTGTTTTGGCATCATGTTTGTGGGTAGAAATACTAATGCAAAGGAAAAAAATATCACAGGTGACTTTGGGGCTTTTTTCCCTTCATATGAGTTTCACGTATTGCATTGTCTTCACTTAATTCAGACGACCTTAATTAAGCCTTACCATCACCACAGTGCACTTTTATTTCTATTTATTTATCAGCTATGTATTACTTACATGATTTGATCTTTAAGACAACGTTGCTAAAAGTACTTTATTATGCACATTTAAGAAAATAAGAGAAAATTACAGAAGAGGAGTGGAAAGAGTTGAATGAAGAGGAAAAGTGTTGGGGAATGCTGCCTTTTGTACAGAATACAGTTGCTGCACACAGAACCTCTTAGCACATGTAGTTCTCTGCACAAGGCCTGCACAGGTCAAATCAGGCAGAAGCTCCAGCATGAGTTGGGGAAGGGCTACTATCACTTCAGTCCTAATATGGAAACTGTTGGCAGTTTATGGCTACTAAGGGAAAGAGAGTCGTGTGTGTGTGTGTGTGTGTGTGTGTGTGTGTGTGTGTGTGTGTGTTTCTTAGGGGTTGTGGATGGTGGTCACAAATAGGTTCTCTATGTTCCAGTACATGACATCAAACTCATGCTTATGCAGGAAGCACTAGTTGGACAAAATGAGTTATGAATGAATGAATGAATGAATGACAATAGATAGTGCATAAAGCTCTCAGAGATTCAAGTTTCTCTGCTTTCATAAAAGGGTAACTGTTCTCTCAAAGGTCTTAGCTCTTCATGCCACTGCGATTTTTTTTTACTTCATTTTGTGTGTTTTATTTCATTTTATTTCATTTTTAGCTATGTAAAGCAGAGAAATAAAATTCACTGAAGCACTAAGTTCTAAACAACTAGTTACCAGATAAATGAATTGTCTGCATGACAATTTGTGCATGTAACATTGGGACCAATGGTATTTCTTTCAGGATTCTCCATGGCCCTTAAGCTGCAGTTAAGGCAGCTTCCCTTCAGACAATGATGATGTCATGACATCACTTATGGGTTTGTTCTTACTGGAATTCTCTCATGTGTGGCCCTTCTTTGATAACTATGGAAAGAGGCACTGAGATTCAATCATCTCTTTCTTTTTTTCTGGCAGAGGACAGACAAAAGATAAATAAGATAGATCAAGACACACGTAAGCAGAGAAAAGGAAGTTGGAGGAGAAAGAACAGCCTAGGTAATTTGGGATTTACTAATATGTTATTTTAATTAAAATCATGTTATTTTAAGCCTGAGAAGGGAGTGGCATGAGAAAGCTCCA
Organism: Rhabdomys pumilio; assembly: GCA_030674055.1. Lineage (NCBI taxonomy): Eukaryota > Metazoa > Chordata > Mammalia > Rodentia > Muridae > Rhabdomys > Rhabdomys pumilio. Next base: position 43,766,416 of record JANHMN010000012.1, read on the forward strand.
GACTGATCCTAGCAGACATGCATATATAGGAGGAGAATCCCGAGAGGTATGTTAAACTCAGCAAGCCAGAGAAACATGGGATTCTGCCAGAAAGTAAGAACGTGGCAACTTGCTCTCATCGTCTTTCCATAGTGATGCACTTATCGTACCTTAAAACACACAGACCCACACACACAGAGACACACACACAAATACACATGGATACACAAATACACACACAAATACACACACACACACATATATATACATACACATACACACACACACACACACACACACACACACACACACACACACACACATATATATATATATATATATATATATATATATTTGTATTGCCATACCAGCTACCTCAGAGAACCAGAGGCAAGTGAGGCTCAGAAAACATACTGAGAATGGAATTTTGAATTCTTCTGTGTGGGCTGAAGTACCTAGTTTAGCCTGAAGAAGCATTACCATGTCCCGCACTGGGATGTTATATGCAGTAATGAATAAATCCTTAGGATAAAGCCCTCTGTAAATATGAAGTGCTATTGAAATATAGAGCAGTATGCTGGACATCTTTGTTTTTCATCAGACACATCCCATGAGATGTTTTCTTCCTTCCAGAACATGGACCGTCCACAGAGGGTGCATCTGACAACTCTGATTCTGCCAAGAGTTCAAAAGCAAATTGTCTTAAGGTGAACAGCCTAGAGCTGGAGTGGAAAAGCAGTAAGAGACATGTATCTCTGCCTGCCTGAAGGTTAAGAAGGGCACCAAACTATACAATGAAGTAGGTGTTTCCCCAGGGAGAATAAAAGGAAGAAACATTTCTGGCTACCCCACCCAACCCTCCAAAAAAATTGCACTTGACTAATGGGACTGTAACTTTGTTTTGATTTCCTGAGTGGTCTTGGGTTACCTAATATCTGGCTTGCTTCCCTAGATGGTTGTTTCTTAGATCTACCCAGCAAAGTCATACTTAAGCCATTTTCATTAGGAAATGAGCAGTACATGATCATAAATGGCCTCATGAAATGTCATGATTAGGAGAGATCAAAGGCCCAGCTTCACTGGTGTTGCCTGCTTCTCTCTACTCTGCCTTTGCTGTCAACCCTCTGAACCTGACCAAGTCGAGCTCTCCAGCATTTGCACAATCTGGAAAAGATAACTTCTCCAGAGAAGTCTGACTTTTCTTGATAGCTCATGGCTTGCAGGTTTTTCTTGTGGTCCACATCATAGTCCATGGGCTGAATGGTCTATCTGTACCCCAAATATAACCTGTGCCTGGCCACAGCAGCTGCTTTTACAATGGCTTCTAGCACTGAACAGGGATTTGGATTAACATTGTGGCTAAAGGCAATTCTTGTCTGAGCCAGCCTTTCCTCAGCATAGTGAGTCATTTCAGATGCAGTCCTGGCCAAATTTATTACCAACGCTACCGTACTCTACCGTACAGCACAGTTACCATAACTGTGCTGTGAGGATGTTATTCATCAGGGCAGACCTCAGTTTAAATTCTGGTCTTTTACCTCTCAGAGTCTTGCATTCTCCAGTGTAAATTTGGAACACTGCTACCCACCTCTAAGAAATGTTATTATTGCTTAAGGGACAATGTTTAGAAAATATACAGAAGAGTATCTGGCCACAAAGCTCCCAATAAATGATGACTCCATCTGTTTATCCTTTCAATGCTTTTCTATTGTTCTAAAAAAGAGGTCTGTGCAAAATAGTGACATACTAACTCTTTTCTGGAAACTGTTTCCAGTTGCTCAGCCACAGCTGCCTCCAACTTTCCTTTTGGATTCAAATCCCAGTAAGGAGTGGAGGATGTTTCCTTGGATTAGCCGTTTGGAACCAGGTAAACCTCAGTCCTTCCCACAAGCTCAGAGGAAGAGATGTCTGCTCCCAGTCTGAACAGAAAGAGACAGAGTGGAAAATCTAGCTTTCTGCACTAGGGCAGGAACTGAGACAGAGTAGAGTTGTGATGAGGGTTTCCTCATTCTTTTTCGAAGGACTTATTTTTATACTAATACTTTTGTGTATGTATGTCTGTCCGAGGGAATGCCACATGTGTACTCAAAAGCCAGAAATATCAGATACTTTGGCAATGGAGTCATAAGTGGCTGTGAGCCATTGACATGGATGCTGGGATTCAAACTAGGGTCTTTTAGAAAAGTAGTAAGTGCTTTTAGTTCCTAAAACATATCACCAGCCCCCTTTTAAAAACAATATATATATTTGCATTGATGAATAACTTTTATGTAAATTGTTTTAACATTGGAACAATATATATGTATGTATATATTTGAAACACACACAATCACCACACCCAATTTCAACCATTAAGTAGAGTTTGGCTATTTTCACAAGTGAAATGGGAGAGTGTTTTCTTAGTATTCTTGTGGAAATCTCATTTTACAATACCAATTTCTCTTTCCCATCTTGGTAGTGTCTATAGCTTTTCTATATTATAACAACAATGACATAAAACTTCATCAGGTGATCTTTTTATAATGCCACCAATTGTCATCAGCAGTTTGCAAAGAACTCCAGGTGTCTGCCCCCTGCAGGTACTATATAAAGAAAGACACACAATTATACTTACAAATATTAAGGAGAGAAGAGCACAGTCACTACCTTCCTCTGGATTTGTTACTTCTCAGCTATTACCTCTGGTAATATTTGCCTCATCCCTAAGAATTAAATGTGGTTATCATTCATACTTTGTAGACAAGGAAATTATCCCCCAAGAAAATAAAGTTTCTCTTTAAAGTGTCATAGGTGTTAACCGCAAAACAGCCTCAAAATTTCTCTCTGAATGACTTTGGGTTCTTGAATAATTAACTCTTTAACCTACCCACCTAGTTTATTTCATTATTTGTTTGTCAATTATCTATTATCCATCTATCTATCTATCTATCTATCTATCTATCTATCTATCTATCCATCTATCTGTATATCTATCTATCTATCTATCTATCTATCTATCTATCTATCTATCTATCTATCACGTATTCACACATCTATACTATCTTTTATCCTCTACTCCCCTGATAGAAACTGAAATAGAGCACCAGGAGTATTAATCATTTGTCTGACATTTTTCTTAAGTTTATGGACTCCATAAGAGACATTACTGTTTCTACTCCCACTGCATCAAAGGAACTTGAGAATAAACCAAAAGCAAAATCTTAAACTTATGCCTCCAACTGATTTCTTTTCAAAGCTAGCTAGTGATATTTGCAGTGGAGAATGAGAAAATAAACACATCAGAAACTTACATGGAGAGAAACAGCTCACAGATTTTCATCAAATCTGTCATCTTTGTACTTTAAGATTTTGGTTGTATAAATGTAACTTGATCTTAATTTTCATTTATAAAATATCAGACTTCTTTATCTGTAGCATATAAATGAGTCAATAAATTGTAACTATTAGTCATCTGAGGTTGCTAGAGACTATTTTATTCTATAGATATAGTTATATTATAGATAATAGTATTTTCACTGTCAGCATCTTCCACAGACATTTTCCTTTTTATTTATTCTTCATTCACATATTATATCTAAACTGAAATTCCCTCCATCTGCTACCCGCAGTCTCTCTTCCCCACCCTTTTTTCCCACCAGATCCATGCCCCCTTTATCTCCCCTCACAAAAGAACAGGCCTTCCAGGGCATTAGCCAAAAAATGGCATAACAGGATACAATAAGATCAGATACATATTCTCACATCAAAGAAGAATGACGCAACCTAGGAGGGGGAAAATGGCTCCAAAGATAGGCAAAAGAGTCAGAGACAATGCTTCCCCAATTAGGAGTTCTGTAAGAACCCCAAATTCCACCATAAACTATTTGCGGAGAAAGTAGGTCAGACCATACAAGATCTCTGTGAGTCCACTTTAGTCCAGGCCAGTTGACTCTGTGGGCCATGTTCTTGTGGAGTCCTTTATCCCTCTGTTTCCTTCAGTCTTTTCTCCTATGCCTACACCAGGGTTCTGCCTAATATTTGGCTGTTTGATTCTGTGTCAGAAAATAGACTCTTTGAAGGCAAGGAGATATGACATTTTTATTTTATTTTTTAAATTTATCTCTCTCGATTATTTATTTATTTATTTATTTATTTATTTACTTACTTACTTACTTATAGTTCCGAGTATATCATAGTGCCTAGTACATAACAGACAGTAAAACATCTTTTGCCTCACTAATTGGATGCAGGTAACAGTGAATATCATCATCATTCTATAATTTAGTAATTTAAAAGTGTATAGAAATGTGAAGTTTTCTGGGTTAATTTTGATGGGCCACTAGGAGGCAGATATCTGTTTAAACATCTTTCTGGACATGTCTTTGATTCTATATTACATGCCTATGATTATGTATGTTCTGGATTTATATTTAATGGACACCATGAGTCATACTTCCGCAGCTTGGACTGGCTTCATAGATTTTGCTGAAGGCATAAATAGAATAAAAGAATAAATAAGAAACTGTGTTTTTGACCAGAGGGTAAGGGTGTCTACTGCCAAATCTAATGACGTGAGTTCAAACCTCTGAACTCACATGATAGAAGAAACCAACTTTCCCAAGTTGTTTTGTGATCACCACATATGTGCTTTGGCACATTTACACATGTGCACAGACAGAAAGATGGTAGGCTAGAAGATAGGTAGGTAGGTAGGTAAGTAGATAGATAGATAGATAGATAGATAGATAGATAGATAGATAGATAGATAGATAGATAGATAGATGACAGATATTTAAAAGGAAGGAAGCAAGGGAGGAATGGAGGAAGGGAAAGAAAGATAGAAAGAGAAAGAGAGACAGAGACAGGAACAGAGACAGTGAATCTTATTTTTGCCTGGTTTATCTTCAAGCTGCGAATCAAGACATTTTCTGTCTTGGACTGAAACTTGAGTTGAATCAGAGCATGCAACTCTCATTAGCCTGGTCTCCTGGTTCTAAGACTTGGACTAAATTGCTATCGCTGGATATTCTGGGCTAGATTTCAGTTTCATTGATTTTATTTTGTCTGTGTTTTCTTTCTTCAACCTTTTGGTTTATTGCGTTTTCTTTTCTTTAGTTTCTAGTGTATAGAGACTCCCCTGTGGTCTTTTCATTATTGACACACTCTATGATTCTACTGAGATTAGAGAACACTATAAGTATTTTGGATACATTAACTATGTTGAGAGGTTTTTATAGCTCAATATACTGTCTAAACTGGTGGATTGTCCATAGGAACTCAAAACAATTATGTGTGATGTTTTTATTGGAAGGATACAAGTGCCACTTAGACACTTCAGATTGATAATCATTGCCACATACTGTATTTTCCCTGTTGACCTGTTAAAAGACAGGTTATTTTTTTCTACTTTCATTCAGCTCCAACAATTACAGATACTCTCAACATTACAAAAATTGGACGTGCACATTTCAACGTTACAGGGTTTGTACAAAGAGTAAAATACATTCAGTAGAAACTACTTCAACGTGGTCATGAGGTCTTGGCCTAAAGATAACACTGTATATGACCGTGAGCCTGAATCACAAAGGTGAGGTCATTTCGGACTCCAGCTTCAGTAAACGAACGATCATCTTGCAGTGCTTACTTACCTCTTATACTGGCTGTACCAGGACACAACCCTTTGGTAATTCCAGAGGCACTTATATTCTTTCATGTACTTTGAGCTCTATTATTTGAACCGTGTGTGTGTTTGTGATCATGACTTCCGGTGGATTGTTGATATGCTTGTTGCAATTGTCCCTTCCGGTCAACAACACTTCCTTTGCTATAACGTATACTTAGTTTGATTCCACTAGAACTTCTTCACGTTGGGATATTATTTGTAAGGCCTGTCTTCATCGTTCATTTCCGTCCCTTCAACTTACCTGCCCCTTGAATTTGAACTGTGAATCTTCTAAGCAATCAATTTACATTAATTGCTTCTCTCATCTTCCTTATACACTTCCCTCTGCCATACTATTGGTATATTTAAACCTTTCATGTTCTCACTTATTTGCAATGTCTTAGACTGCTATTTTACTTTATCCTTTATCTTTCTTGTTGCACTTTTTTTTGCCTTTGTATGCATTATCTAAGCTTTTTAATGAGTCTTTCTATATTTATGATACTGTTCCTTAAAATATTCCCTAACAGTCTTTAATTAGTATCTGCTTTGGTTATTACAATGTGTGCAAGTGACTTACTTGAGGTTTTTTTCTGACATGAGAATTTTTATTATTTCCTGTTAAATATAAAATTTATTCTTGTATTAATTTTGCCCTCCTCACATAGAAGTATTACTGTTATAAAGGTCAGGTGGCACTACATAAATTGCTTCATTTATCACTTATGACTTGGTAAATTCATAAGGAAAAGGCTAACGCATCATACAGACATGCATTTCTGATGTTACTGTTACTATTTCTTCATTCCAGAGTTTTCCATAATTATGTTATTATTTCCCATGTTAAAATTTTCTTTGAATATTTATAGAAAGATTCATTTGTAATAAATCCTTTTAGATGTCCTGAGAGGAAGAATGTCTTTATTTATCTTTCAATCATGAAGGATATTCTTCCATTGATATACAATACATAGTTTATAAAATATTTTTTCTTTCAAAAGTGGCAAGATATTATGCCATTTGCCTTCTGGCTCTTTAGCTTTAGAATAGAATCCTCTGACTTAGTCTCCCCTATGGACTATCTGTTGTTCTCTCTGTTTACTTTCAATGTTTTTCCACTGATTTTAGTTTACAGGAGTTTAATTGTGATATAGTTTGATGTTTCATGGGATTTACCCTATTGTGAGCAGTTTTGAGTTCTGTAATCTTCATGTGGCTCTCTTCTTATAATGCATTTCTTTGTTGAGATTTTGTCTTTCTTATTTGTTCAAGATGATTAGAAAATGCTTGTTGAAACATTTCTTGGTTGTTGTTTTAAACTTCGTGTGAGAAAATTTCAACATAGACATTTTTAGTGTTGATTTTTATTTGATTGTGTATTTTGTTCAATAAGAAATTTTCCTGGATCATTATATAGTGAGTGATTTCCTGGATACTTAGGTGATTGTGTTAACAGACTGTGGATTCTATTTAAAATGCTTTTTAACATTAGCTCATTCTGTTTTAGTTGTCTAGTTAGATCCTAAAGTAGACCCTTTCCCCATGACTGGGAACTGAATCTAGGTTCTACCACATGCTAAGCATCCGCTGGCATCGGTCCCACCATTAAGTTCTGCCTTCAGCCCTTCAGTGCTTGTGTGTTTATCCAATTTTGAGACAAGGTCTGTTTAAGTGACCCAGGCTGGCCTCACATATGTGATGTTCTTTGTCTCACCCATAAGAGTAGTTTCATTTATACACCTGTTCCCTAGGATTATGTAGCTGCCTGCAGCCATGATCACTAGGTTATCCTGAGACGAAGCCTAGGGATTAACGGGAAGGAGGGCAAGAGAAACGTGGGGCCAAGACAAAGTATTCTGATCAAGGCTCCAATTTTAATAATTTGCTTTCACATATAAAGGGGAAGCCCCACCCCCCAGAGTCTCTTCTCGGTAGCGCCCAGAGGCTAGGTGAGGAGATAGTAGTCTGGAAGGTGTCAAGGCTAGCTCAGCAGGCAGTCCATTCTTCTTAGCTCTGTAGCAGACCTCAGGGTGCCAAGACTGGCAAGGCAATGCCTCCTTCTAGGTCCTATTATTGTTCGGTCTTGTCATGGTCAATGACTTGCAGGCCTGCTTAGGCCTGGGGGAAGGGCTTTGGGTGTTGTTTCAGTCTGGTTAATTTTTAAACTTGGTATCACTGAGACACCCTCTAGCTCATAAATGGAAGAAGAGGAGCAAAGAATAATTTTGAAGCAGAGGACTGCTGGGTTGGGTTCAGTCAGAGATGCACCTAACTCTCAAGAGACTGGAGGTCCCAGGGAGTGGGGAGGTCAGATGGGTTGGGGAGGTGGGAACATCCTCATGGAGACAATGGGAGAAGGTATGGGATGTGGAAGAGTCAGAGGGTAGATTGGGAGGGAGATAAAATCTGGAGTGTTAAAAAATAATTAAATAAAATTAAAAAAAATAATTTTAAAGCTGGATAGTTGCTTTGTGGGACTCCCTGTACATGTAAGGAAATACTTTGTCCCAAACTCTGGGCTTTTGATGTTGCATAATCCTAAATGATGATGCCTCTTGCTATACCATTATCTGGTGATGCGCCTGGTCACATAGTAACTGTGGTAATACCCTGCCAGGTGCTGTCTCTGAGGTCTGCAATCCAGCAAGAAGGAATACGCTTCTCTTTGGTGGTATCCTGAAAGTAGGTTTTTCATTTAATCCCATTTTCTGATCCTGCTAGTTTTAACTAGTGATGTTTGAAGAAGTCAGATGCAGTATAGGAGAAAATGGGCCTAGATACCTCTATGACTAATTTGAAGATTGTGAAATGCCCAGCTTGGTCACCTTCTGTTCTTGGAAATGTTCAAATCCAGCGTCATGCATAGATTAAGCTTTCCCTTTTGGGCTATGTTGTTGGTGGTGGTGTTTGTTTGTTTGTTTTGTTTCTTGTCTTTTGTTTTGCTAAGTACAATAAAATTCAGGAAACAAAACAAACAAACAAAAAAACTGAGGAGAGTCCATAGACTAAATTCTCCCCATTTCCAAAGAGAAAAAAATTAACTCATTATAGAGTTTCAGACCTGCATCCAAACCAATACTTACTGAGTTTGATGCCCTTCTAATCTTTCCATGTCATATACACAATATGCCAACCAAACCTGACTTTAAGAATTTCTATTTGTGAACAATTTGATTTCCTGCATATTGAAAATAGATTCTTTTCTCACATAATACATCATAATTAATGACTTCCTTTTCTCTGTTCCTCCCAATTCCTCCCTACCTCCCTTCCTATTCTGTTTCACTCTCCATAGTGGGGGATTTCTACTGAAACCCCCAACCAGTCTTTTACTCTCTATATAAACTGTGTGGCATACAGTTTGTAGCCTTGTTACCATGACCAAGGCAACTCTTATAAGGACAACATTAGTTGGGGCTGGCTTATGTGCTCAGAGGTTCAACCCATTATCATCAAGGCAGGAGCATGGCTGTGTTCAGACAGCATGATATGTGAATAACTGAGAATTCTACATCTCCTTCCAGAGGCAAACAGGAGAAGACTGGCTTCCAGGCAGCTAGGATGAGGATCTTAAAGCCCATGCCCACAATGGCATGCTTCCTCCAACAAGGCCATCCTACCTAATAGTGGCACAACCTGATCCAAGCATATTCAGACCACACAAGAGCAGTAAAGCTGGACCCTGAGGAGAATCAATCCCATCATTCTCAGTAACCTTCACACTGATTCCCATAGTGGGTGAACAAGTATGCACTCCCACCAGCAATGGAGGAATGTTCCACCTACTCCACATCCTTGAGAGTGTGAACTTTCATTTGTTTTATTCATCTTAGCCATTCTGATGGGTATAAGACAAAATCTCAAAGAACTTTTGATTTACATTTCCCTGATGGCTAAGGATGATGAACATTTCTTTAAGTGTTTCTTGTCCCCTGGAGCTTCTTCTTTTGAGAGTTTTCTGTTCAGACGTGTATTTCATTTTTAATTAAGTAATTTGTTTTCTTGATCTAGTGGTTTGAGTTCCTTGTATATTTTCATTATTAGGCCTCTACAGGTGTGAAACTGGTAAATATCTTTTCCTACAGTTTTTATTCTGTAATATTACTTTGCCCAAATGATGATGCCCTATGCCTTACAGAAGCTTTTCAGGTTTATGAGGTTTCATTTAATAATTGTTTATCTTGTGCATGTAGTAACAGTATTCTGTTCAGAATTTTCTTGTGTGTGTCTGTTACAATGAATTCAAGGATAATACTTATTTTTCTCTTCTGTCAGGTTCAGTGTTTCTAGTTTTATGATGAGGTCTTTGATCCATTTGAAATTGAATTTTGTATATGGTGTGTAATATTTGACTTCTACTACATACTGTCTTCCAGTTTGGCCAGCACTATTTGGTGAAGATACTATCTTTCTGTAGAGTGTATTTCTGACTACTTTGTGAAATTAGGAAACTCGTAGGTGTATAGATTTATATGTGCACCTTCAAGTTGATTTTATTGATCAACACGTTTTTATTGCTATAGCTGTTTACAATTTGAGGTCAGGGATGGTAATACTTCCATCAGTTTTTTTATGATTTGGAATTTTAGCTATCTTGTGGTTTTTTGTTTGTTTGCTTGTTTCCATAAAGCTGAATTTTTTTCTTTCAAGAACTGTGTTGAAATTTTGATAAGGATTGAATTAAATCTGTAGATTGCTTTTGGTAGGATAACCATTTTTACCATGTTAATCCTACCAATCCATGAGAGTGTGAGATCTGGTATCTTTTTCAAATTATTTCTTCAATGTATTAAACTTTTTATCATGTAAATCTTTTTCTTGCTTGGTAAAATTACCCCAAGATAGTTTATATGTTCTGAGACCATTGTGAAAGGTATTGTTTCTCTGCTTTTTTCCTCAGTCTCATTTGTTGTTTGTATACAGGAGGGCAACTGAACTTGAATTAATTTTATATCCAAACATTTTGCTGAAAATATTCATAAGCTGTAGGAATTGTCTAGTAAAAATCTTGGGGTCAGTTATGTATGCTATCATATCATCTGAAAGTAAAGGTATTTGACTTCTACCTTTCAAGTTTCTATCTGCTTCATCTCCTTCAGCTGTCTGCTACTGTAGGTAAGATGACATGTACTATATTCGGATAGGTATCAAGAGAGTGGATAACCTTGTCTTGTTCCTGATTTTAGCAAAATTGCTTTAAATTTCTCTTCATTTAAGTTAATGTTAGCTATGAACTTGATGTAAACTTTCTTTATTATATTTAAGTATGACCCTTTTATCCCTAATCTCTCTTGGAGTTTTATCATGAATGGCGTTGGGTTTTTTGTCAAAGATCTTTTCTGTATCTATGAGACAATCATGTGTTTTTTTGTCTCTTAGTTTCTTTATATGGTGGATTACACTTATCAACTTATATATGTTGAATAGTTTCTGTCTCTCTGGAGTAAAGTCTACATAATCAAGGTGAATGACCTTTTTCATACGTGCTTGGATTAAATTACAAATGTTTGATTGAGAATTTTTAAATTAAGTTTAAATTTTATTTATTTACCTTATATCCTGCTCACTCCCCCTTCCAGTGACCCCCTCCCACAATCCTTCCCTCATCCCCCTTCTCCCCTGGGTATCCTCCTACCCTGACATTTCAAGTCTCTGTAAGGCTAGACACTACCTTTTTCACGGAGGCCAGACAATATTTACATCTATGTTCATGAATGAAATTGATATGTAATTCTGTTCCTTTATTGGATCTTTATGTGGTTTGTGTATTAGAGTAGCTATGGCCTCAGAAACCCAGTTGGGCAATGCTCCTTCTGTTTATATTATGTAGATATTATATTTATATTATGTAGATATATATTATTTATATTATATTATGTAGAATACTTTTAGGAGTATTGGGATTAACTCTTTGAATGTCTGGTAGAATCATACACTAACAGCAACTGGCCCTGTGTTTTGTTGTTGTTGTTGTTTGTTGTTTTGAGACTTTTATTTACTGCTTCTAATTCACAAGGGGATATAAGTATGTTTAAATTGCTTATCTGGTCTTGATTTAACTTTGATGAACAGTATCAAGAAAATTATCCATGACATTTAGGTTTTTGAATTTGGTAGTGTACAGTTTTTTGTTTGTTTGTTTTGTTTGTATGTCCTTATGGTTTCCTCTGCCTTTCTTCAACGTCTGTCATATCTCCTTTTTCATTTCTAATTTTGTTAATTTGGAGCATCCTTCTCTGCCTTTTAGCTAATTTGCTTTGTCAATTTTATTGATTTTCTAAGTACCAATGTTTTGTTTCACTGATTCTTTGCATTCTTTTGTTGTTGCTGTTTCTATTTCATTGATTTCAGCTCTAAATTTGAATATTTATTGCTATCTTTTATCGCTCCTTTTATGTGTGATTTCTTCCTTTATTCTTTTTACAAATTATTTTCAGGTATGATATTAAGTTTCTCACATGTCTTTGTTTGAAATGTTCATTACGATTAGTCATTCGTCTGGTTCAAGGCTTCAGGCTTCTGCCGTGTCCTCACCACCAGACTCTTGAATATTTTGGTTTTGCCCTATGTCATGGGGATCCTACAGATTTGGTTCTGTAGGAATGGCCCCTTCACATACTCCAGCAATTTACAGATGGGGTAGATGTTGGGGTGGCTCAATTTAAAGGCCTGGATCAGGGTCTGGGTGGAAGTTGAGCTGGTCAGCCCGAGAGCTTTCCAGCACCCATACAAGGATGAGCTCTCCAGCACGTTCACCCAATTCTTCAGTTGGCAAGAGGCAGAGCCAGCTCTCCTGCTTTCATGCTCTTGTGGGGCAGGCTCACCTGACCCAACTTCAGCAAGACGGGCTTTATTGTGCTGACAAGGTGAGGTTTATGGCTGCCCTCTCCCATGTGCTACAGTTAATGAGGGGCTGGGCCAGTTCTCCTGGACTCATGCACTCAGGGCCTGCTCTCTCACCTGAAATAGGTAAAGAGTAGTGAGATAGGAGAGAAGGAGGGCTTCTCTTCCTTTCTCATACCACTGTATGGCAGACAAGTTGCAGGCCAACTGTTTCATGCTCACATACTCAGGGTCAGTTCACCTGTCCATTAACCACCACTGTCATCTCTACAGCACTGCCAAGATAAGGTATAGGGCCTACTTTCATAAGTACTGCAAGCACTGAGGGTCAGGAAGAGCTCTCTCACTCTCATGACCCTGGTACCAGCTCTCCTGTCCACTGCTGGTGGCAAAGGGAATGGAGGGGGAGTCCATTTTTCTTTTAATGTGGACATTTTTTTTAGAACTAGAAGAAATGCCTTTATTGTGGTTTATAAATTTAATTGTGTTCTTTGTTTTTGTTCAATTATACAAAGTTTTTCATTTCTTTCTTAATTTCTGTGTTTTTCTATTTTTTATTCAGTAGTCAGTTGTTCAGTATCCACAAGTCTGTACATTTTCTGTTGTTTCTGTCATTGGTATTCAGCTATAATTCATGATGATCAGACAGGCCGTAGAGTGTCAGTTTTCTTGCACCTGATGAGATTTGTCTTGTGTCCAAGTGTGTGGTCATTTTTAGAAAAAAGTTCCATAAGGTTTTGTGTTTGGGTGCAATATTATGTATATGTCTGTTAAATCCATTTGATTTATAATTTGAGCTTGCTCAAACATTTTTCTATTGAGTTTTGTTAGAATGACCTATATATTGACAAGAGTGTTCTGGGAATAATGTATTTCTGGGTATTGTGAGCTGTCAATTAAAATGGGGATGAGCTGGAAAGAACCCAAATGTCCTTCAACAGAGGAATGGATACAGAAAATGTGGTACATTTATACAATGGAGTAATACTCAGCTATTAAAAACAATGAATTCATGAAATTCTTAGGCAAATGGATGGAACTAGAAAATATTATCCTCAGTGAGGTAACCCAATTACAAAAGAACACACATGGTATGCACTCACTGTTAAGTGGATGTTTGCCCCAAAACTCGGAATACTCATGATATAATTCACAGACCACATGAAGCTCAAGAAGAGAGATCAAAGTGTGGGTGCTTCGGTCCTTCTCAGAAAGGGAACAAAATACTCATGGGAGCAAATATGAAGACAAAGTGTGGAGCAGAGACTGAAGGAAAGGCTATCCAAAAACTGCCCCACCTGGGAATTCATCCCATATACAGTCACCAAACCCAGACACTATTGTGGATGCCAAGTAGTGCATGCTTACAGGAGCCTGATATAGCTGTCTCCTGAGAGGCTCTGCCAGAGTCTGAGAAATACAGAGGCAGATGCCTGCAGCCAACCATTGGAAAGAGCACAGGGTCCAAATAGGGTCCTCAATGGAGGAGTTAGAGAAGAGACTGAAGAAGCTGAAGGGACCCCATAGGAAGAACAATAATATCAACCAACCACACCCCCCAGAGCTCCCAGGGACTAAACCACCAACCAAGGTGTACACATGGAGAGATCCACGGCTCCAGCTGCATATGTAGCAGAGGATGGGATGGCCTTGTTGGGCATCAATGGGAGGAGAAGCCCTTGGTACTGGGAAGACTCAATGTCCCAGTGTAGGGGAATGAGAGGGTGGGGAGGCAGGCGTGGATGGGTGTGTGGGAATACCCTCATAGAAGCATGGGTGGTAGGATGGGATGGGGGTTTCTGGAGAGGGGGACTGGGAAAGAGAATAACTTTTGAAATGTAAATAAAAAATTACTCAATTAAAAAAAAGAATGAGGATGAGTGAGAATGGCATGTGAGGGGATCCACAGGAGAAAAGAAATTAGGATGTTCCACAAATATCTGCTTAGTCACAGGGGCATTGATTGCAGAGTGTAAGGAAAGATTATGAGAGCATGAACTAGAAGATTGAGTATGGAAAAGAGGAGGGTGACTGGAGACCTAAAGTTCACTTACCTGTTTTATTGGCTTAATTATTTCTTTGGAAAGCTGGGCTGCTGCATTCCAAAGGAATGCCTGCTCCATTTTGGGACTGGATTAACAGGATGAGTGTGAAGGATGTTTGACTAGAAAGATTTGTGTCATCTATTGCAGGTGGAGCAGGGAGGGGAAGGGGACACAGCTGTTACACTGTTTCACAGCTGAGGATGAGAGTACTGGAGTTAGAGGAAAGGAGAAATTGGTAAATATGTGCAGTTAGCCTACCTGATTCCCTGGCCAGAGTTTCCTGTTGGCTATGAGGGAGTTGTGGGGCGGTAGGCTGTGAGAGGTAGCAGGGTACCTAGTTGAGCCTGTTTCGAACCCCGGATACTCTAAAGGGATGATAGGAGTTTGGCAGTGCTCCTGGGTCCCCTGGTTCCTCTAACTTAGTTGCAGTCCTCCACAGCCTCTCCCACAGAGGCCATCAGTCATGTAGAAACCATGCCTCAAGCTCTCCTACATGTAGATGAGGTATCTTTAAGCTCTCAGACCAAGCCAATAGGAGTTACCCGCTGTCAGAACCTAACTCACCCCAAAACTGTATATAAGAATCCTATTCGGGAGAAGTAAAGGAATTCAAGAATCATCCCGTTGTCTGTGAGTTTCTGTTGCAGGAGCGGTAACACTACCACTTGGGAAGAGATCTGCTCCCCTACCCCACCTTCAGGAAGCTCCCTGCTTGCACTCTATCCCCGTGGCCTGAACTCCCACACCTGGCTCGGCCGGAGATCCACAGGGAGTAGTATATTTGTAGCCAATAACAATTTGTGTCAACTGAACTTTGGTATAATTTTCTGCCTTGTATGTGACTAAACAGTTTCTTATTGTTTCTGTTTTCCTATTTGTACATATTTCTTGCAGAGAATGAATTGAAACACAAATGTTACTAGATAAATTTTACTATTTTGTACATATGGTCCAGTATAGTAAAAATGGAATAAGAGAAGAAAACTTAGGCTTTGAAAAGTTAATCCTCACACCCTGGTTGACATAATTGTAGAAGCAAAGGGATTGGAGTTTTTCACCCAATTTTGTCTTCATTGTCTTGATTAATTCCTTAGTGGTAGTGTTTTTTTCCTAAACCCAAGTAATAGATATATCTCTTTTAAAAGAGACAAATATTTTGTTTAATACCAGTGTTTTTTAAACGACTTTATTAGACTATTGCTAAAATATGTAGAAATCTAAATCTACTTAAAACTTCTTATGCATGCAAAGTTTCTAAGCTATGAAATGTAAACACATTTACTAATTAAGTGCAGACAAAAGTGAAACCCAGTGAAATTCAATTTAGTAACCTTTATTTAATATGATGGATGTTGTCGTTCTCTTAAAAGGAAAAACCACTCACAAATGAACGTGGCACTCACTTTTAAGGTTCAAGTTCTTTTGTGGTCATCATGCCCAGGCATCTGTATGCCATGAGATCACTCAAATTTTCCACTATTTTTTTCTCTTTTCCAACTCCATCCAAACCATAACATGATGTCATTTGGCCCTCACTTCGCAAAAAGGCACCATTCACATGGTGATTCTGACTCCATCTTTCTCTTCATATTTAACCAAGGTTCTACCAGACCTTCTTGCTATGATGTGGTAAAAACTTCTCTAAATCACCCTACACTGCCTTTGATCTGTGTCACTATGTTGACAAACCTCGTGGACCTGAATACACATATTGACTTGCAGAGCACCTGAGTTCTTAGGAAGTTCTGAGTTGCTCTCTGTTCATCAAACTGTTGTCTCCTCTTTCTTGGAACCAACAGTAAAATGAATAAAGTATATTAAAGCCAAATATTTCTTGACAAACATAAGCTTAATAAAAGGGGTTAAATGTTGGGAGAAGAGAAAGATGGAAGTCTTCAGGGAAGAAGCTATTAGTTTTGCTGAACACAACTTGTTACTCTAATGTATCATGGGGAGAAGTATTTTATGATATGTGGAGGCAACTGGTGCTAGATTCTTCCAACATTTACACTGATCCAGCAAAAAATCTAGAGATAAAATTTTGTTTAACCCCTTTTATTAAGCTTATGTTTGTCAAGAAATATTTGGCTTTAATATACTTGATTCATTTAGACATGACTCATCAAAATGTTTTGTAAGAGAGGTTTACTGTCCAAGAAGCCTCCCGAGGCTATTTTGTGAACCTGTAAGCCATTAATTTTTTTTTTTGTTTCTGAGAGAAGTTTTCAAGGAGATCCAAATTTACAAAGAAAAAAAATAAATTACAAATGACTTGGAATAATTAAAGAAACCAAGATATGTGTTCATCTGTTCTTCAGTTATGTATCCATGTCAGAGTAGAGTTTCCAAACCTCTTCCTGAAGGTAAAACCTAGGAAGTAGTTATTCCAGAGCCTGACCCTGGAAATCCTTATTAAAGCATTACATAGCTGCTTAGGTCCCACTGGGATTCTTTTTCCCCCTTTGTGTCTCAAACATTTCAAAGTCAGAAAGTACCACATCCCACATAACAGCTAAGCTACATAAGAAATTTTGATCAGGGTGACACTTGGCTCACTTCCAGGTAAGGCAAATAAGTGTCTCTCTTGTCAAACCACCTGGTGTCTGGCTTCCACTTGCACCAGGTGGTCAGGCCCAGCCTATGTAGGGGCAAGTGAGTCTTGAGCTATGATAATGCAATCCATGTGCCCAGCATGAATGTCTTTGGTTTTGCTGTATGGCCCTGAGTCATTTTTCAAGGATTGCAAATTATATTTTAGAAGCTCAACAAATAGTTCATTGTACAACTGACTTGGGCACTTAATTAAAAACTGCAGAACTTTGCTCATTGTATGTAATATTATAATGGCCCTTTTCTTTCATTATCCAAATATTGTAGCTAATTTATCTTGTAAGATGTCTTGTGCACTACACTACGGAAATACTGTGGCTATTTACAAGTTAGACAATTATGGCCTCATTTGAGGGATAAAAAAACTATAGAGAACACTTCCTTAATATTTCTTCCTGACCACTTTCTCTAATCCATACCAAACCACAGGATGTCCTAACTTTACAACACCCACAGTAACAGCAAGTCCCCTGTCTGGTTGCAAAGCACTCTTGGAGGCTTCCTTTTTGGAAGTTCAATTTTCCTTCTCTGCCATTAAAAGTCACTAGGGGGAAATCATCTTACTGTTTCAGAGCCAAAGAACAAAAATTGAATCCCTTCACCTCTACGGATGTGCTGACATCAGGACATGCTGATTTATCATTCCCAAGTCTTATTATGCTCTTGTACTCATCACAGATTCTCAGAGAAAGAAAGGTAGGAGACATATATTCTATGCCTGTAACTATCTTGAAGAGAACTAGGAACTTGGCTATCTAATGCCAAACATCTGTCTGAATGTGGAATAAAGAAAGGAAACATGAGGATGTATTCACGTATCCAGATGTTTGGCATTACATACAAAACACCTAATGTTTTGAAAAAGAGTATCAAAAAATATTGTGATTCTTCAGATTAGGAACAGAAGAGGACAAAGACCTAGAAAGGTATTGTTAAGTGTGTAGCGTCTGCAGTTGTGAGAGATCTCAGTGACGTGAAGTTACAAAATCTCAGAGTATAAGGAACAACCTTTGAAACTTGAGACTGTAATCCAAAACCATAAGGACAAGTCAGTTGAGAATAAACATATGGCCCGTGTTACCCCAGACGTACAGGATGATGATGCGTATACTAACTCAAAAATATTTATATACATTCACAGATGATTGACAGAGTTACTAAAGGAAACAAAAATAGTTTGGATACATCGCTAACTTTTTGACTTGGGTGTCATAAACAACCGTTGTGACTTTTAGTGCACATGTTGTATCCACAGGCTTTGTATGTATATACTGAGCTATTTGAAACCCAGCCTGTCAATTGCTGCTTGCACAGTAGCAGCTTACAATTATTTGTTGAATGAGTATTAATGCTTAAAGTCCTTTCAAGTACACAGTTTCTTGCATGTGTGATCTTGCTGTATTGTTATTGCTGTTGTTATTGTAGTTCTACTCTTTACGTGAAGAAGGGAGATTCCCAAAAGAACTGAGATGAAAGTAGTATAGGGAATGCATTTAAAAAAAAAAAAACAACTGATTTATTTTGTATCAGTTTTGACAATTTCGTAAATGTGTAAACTGCATTCTAATTACTGACTTCAGTCTCTTTTAACTCTCTTTCATTCTAATAAGCCTGCCATCACACTTCCCAATCAATTATGAATTTTAGGTTTCCTTTGTGGACTATTTAAATTAACCAGGGCATTCTGTGTGAGCACTTGATTAAAACTGTCTATGGGAGCCTGGTATTAGTGACCTATGTGGGTTCACAATTGGAGGCAGAAATCTTGGGGAGAGATTTTAAATGGGAAAATGATTCCAAGCCCAGGATCTACCGTCAGACTTGTTTAATGTTATAACTCAATAAATCAAAAGATTTAGCACTTTAGATCAGTCCAAAGATCTGTGGGATAAAGTGGGGATGGTCAAAGTGTTTACTTTGCTGAGTTTCTGTAAGAAGGAAATAGTCCATGTCATAAATGGTGACTGGTGCCTAGTGAATTATAGCTGATAAGAATGCAATAACAATTACTTAGAGATAAAAAAAATTTCTTTGTACATACCTTAAATATCTAATTATCATACAAATTATGGATGGTTAATTATAGCACTAAAAAACAAGAATTCTTCTGACTCCAAAGCTGTGTTCCTTACATGTGCTTTGCATATGCTCTTTGGCCAGAGACAAAAGGCTAGGCTGGCTTTCCTGAAAGGAAGGAATTCTGGCATTCACTGTCTGAAAGTGCTCTTCAGTACAATGACAAATTTGAGGACTATAACTCATTAAGCATTGTATATTTTAAATAGACTTCTGTTTGCTTTATGATAAAAAGATCTAATTTATTTTTGACTGATGACAGTCAACCATATGTTTAAATATATGAGCTCACCACATACTTCTTCGAGATGTTTGGCCTTTAGTAAATAGATTGTATCTATAGTTAAAGCTAACAACAAATATTTGCATTTATACGAGCTGTCTTATGAGTAGAAGACTGGATCAAATGATGTGCAGAAGTACCCCTTAATATCCATGCTTTGAGTAAAGCAAACATTACCAAACAAGTGTAGCATGAAAAGTAATCACTGCTCTTTCAAGATGTTTTATAAAACAAACTTGGTAGTGTGTTTGGATGATAGAGAAAGTGACCTCTATAAGATCTTTTTCTTTCAGTAAGATACAAACAATGAAAAATATTTCAACATACATATCTGAAATTAAGGCAAGAGTGTCATCATAATGCATTTGATATTTACCTTCCTGTAAATACGTTACATTTTGGTTATAGATAAATAGGTACCTTGATTCGAATTACTTGTATCTTTTCAATGACTAGCTTCTCCTCTACTGTAGCCACAACACAGAATATGTGTCTGTGCTAAATAATAGAGCTATGTCAAAAATTAGAATTGTGCCCATTAATTAGTGCTCTGTCCAAATTACCACAAAATGTTCACACAGTAAAATATATCATTCATGGCCATTCTGTGATAAGACAAAGCTCTACTTCGGTTTCATTCATCAGTTCAATACGGCTCATGGTCAGAATAGCCACTCTTGTGTCTATTGGCTGTTTCAATACTTGTATGCAACAAATCATGTGTCTCCCATTATTGCACAGCTTTACTCAGACGTACCCACATGCTGATGGCTGCAATATGCCTAAGAGCGAAACAATGGTAAGTCCCAGGAAACGATGCTTTCCATGCCTTTCGTTATTCATCATCCCATCGGCACAACTAGCGAGGTGATTAAATAGACCCCATATCTCTGTGAGGTTTAAAGTTCACTAGATGAATGGAAAACTGACACGTCTGAAGAGCTGATCTGATTGTTTCTTGCTTTCATGAGGAACTGGCAACACTATTTTAGGATCCTCTGATGGCAGGGGCAATTTCTTACCTTAAAGAGAAACTTCACAACTGATCTCTTAAATATATAATAGGGGAAGCTAGCAATTAAGATATCCAATTAAGGTCTGCTACAATGGCTAAGTAGATATAGGCACTCATCACCAAGCCTGATGAGACCAAGTTTCAATCTTGGAGGCCCGGAGTATTGGAAGCAGAGAAACAGTTGCTGACTATTTTTGCTTTTCTAGTTGGCAGCACAGACATGGGATGGAAAGGATTAAAAAGGAGCCAGGCTAAAGTCTCATGCAATAGTCAACTTTATTCAGAGCACCAGACAATTTATACTATGAAGGTTTAAAATAATTACATGAGTAAATTGAACAATCACAAGGACAAGCCACACATGACAAAAATAATTTCCCACAGATGCATATGAATAACAACAGATACAGTAAGTTCACTTCTATCTGCTGCTCCTGGGATGAGCAGGAAAACATATTCCAAGTACAATTCTGTGTTTTTTTGAAGAAACTGAAGTTACAAGGCTCTTGTCTTGTTTCCTTGGAGTTTCTCACCAACACTTGGTTTTCATCAGAAAACTCCATTCATATATATGTATATATTAACACATATGAATGCATATATAAATATATTAGATGTGTGTGCTTGTATGTATATATGTATATATAATGTGTACATTGAAATAAAATAGATATATTTGACTTTGACACACTCAACACCTAGTCATTAGCTGAAAATACAATAATATCTGTATTTTAATATCTAGATTAATTTAATTAAGTAACTTCATGTAAATGATTTAGTGCAAATCTCAAATATAAGCTTTAAACCTTATTGATTTAAAACATTAGTTGAGAACTTATTCCAGATCTGTGTGTCAATGTGGAATAGACACAGAAAACTGAGAGAACTGAGTTAAGTAAGATGCACCCCATTCTTTTGTCCTCAGTCAAAATAAATGACTAAAGATTTTGATTCCTTTGTTGTTTTTCTCACTTAACAAATAGGAACAAATCTTACTTTCCTCATGGGTTGTTCTGTGTACATTCCTAGGTGAACATCTGGAGGATCAAAAATGCACAAGAATTGATAACAGTATTATATCATGACTGAAAAGTAGGCATTATATGTGTAAGAGTTTAGAAGTTCACTAACTGTGTCCTCATGAGTTTTGAAGTCTATCTGATGAATATGATACTGAAAAGCAAGTACCTTAGAGAATACAAAAATTACAGGGTATGGTGAGACAGCACAATGTATAAACCATTTATTACATGATGTTAAGAGCTCAGATCCTCAGAAGCCATGTGGGCATGGTGACTTGTTTACCAGCTTCATCTTATGGAAAGTAGAGAGAGGAACTGCAGAGAAAACTGGCTTTAGGCTCAATTGAGGGATCCTGCCTCAAAGAATAAGGTAACGTATACCTAAGGCAGACACTTGACATCAAACTGGGCATCCACATGCAACCACACAAGGACAGAAACATGTCCCCAAATACATGTGAATATCTACCAGTGTACACCGACATGCAAATGTTTGACAAAAGAAACTAGTCTGAGATTGATATTAGGATAGAAAAAATGTTTCGAAAATATAAATTTATGCTTATAAGGTGAGAATTCCAGAACTGAAGAAATTTGAAATCTTTTTAAATGGAAAAAAAAATATAATAATAAAGGTCAAAGATCTTACTGCACTTTGTATAGATGGTGGCACATCACAGTATAGGACATTTCTGTGCAGTAATACAACTGTTGAAATCCCTAGTTTATCTGGAGACTGAAGGCATTGCACTGAGAATCTGAGACAATGGCAGACTATAAGCACAATTCCTCCATTGTCCTTCCATCCCTCTGGTTCTATATAAGACATTCCTAAAGTAAAAAAATTGAAAAGAAAGAAATTATAATGTTGCCTTTTAAATGAAATTGATCTGTATTCTGTTATTACTTTATCAAACCCAACTTGCTCTTACCACCTACGGTCCTTTATACATTCCCAATTTCTGTCATCACTCCATGCCATGTAGTCATATCTGTGGAGCTAGGAGGCATGAATGACAGGGAACATGCAGCAATTGAATGCACCATATCCAATGAAATTTTTTCTAGATACATCCATTCACCTTGCAATTTTCTTTTCTTTTCTTTTTTTTTTTTTTTAATTTTTTGAGACAGGGTTTCTTTGTGTAGTCCTGGCTGTCCTGGAACTCACTCTGTAGACCAGGCTGGCCTCAAACTCAGAAATCCGCCTGCCTCTGCCTCCCAAGTGCTGGGATTAAAGGCGTACGCCACCACCGCCCGGCCCACCTTGCAATTTTCATGATTTTGTTTTTCTTTAAACCGAAAAATACTTCATCGTACAAGTACCTAAACGTAATGTATTCTGGATAAAGCCAAACAGCAACAACAAAACCCAACAAGTGAACACCTGATTTCAGAGAGCATGAAGTAAGACAAGACAATTAAACCTGTGAGCTGAGTCTTTCTGGAAAGAAATGAATGAATTAATGGTGAATTATTTATCATTTTTTTAAAGAAGCCCTATAAGACAATTACAGGTGGAATTCACACAGTCACTGAAACTTGAAGATTTAGAGATTTAATTATATGCTTTTCAGCTATTGATGGAACAACCAGGAACACAAAGTTCAAGATCCACAGAGAGAAAGGGAACAGACTTAACATGGATTGGTCAATTATTCAACAATAGATTTAGTCATCCCCTTTGAACATTTTTTCCGTAGGTTCATAGTAACCCCATTTTGCCACAACACTGATGCCTCAAATCGAGTTCTTCAATGCTTTTATTAAGGCCATAGTGCAAATCTACTTTTATATGTGAAATTAAATTATAAATCAAAAATATTTTTAGGAAATGACACAAAAGTATTCAGTTAATACACAACCCATGTTAAGAACACATCGGTAGAAAAAATTCCTAACTACTTAAATAAGACTAAAATCCCAACTGTATAAAATTCTGAAAAGTACCTACCTAGTACTTCTCAAAGCTGTTAAAGACATCAAAGAAGAAGGAAATGCTGAGAAGTTGCAATAAACCACAGACAGCCTAAGGATACTGTGTGAGTTGTAACACAATACTTTGTGCTGTATTGAAAGACAAAAGAATACGTTAAAAACTCTGAAATCTAGGTACACTATGAAATGTACTAAAATAATGAATCAAAATGGTCATTAATTTTAAAAAATATATGAATGTGGATATTAGTTTAATGATGGTGGAATATTGGAATTGATTGTATGATCATTCTTTTAGCTGGTTTCTTAATTATTCTATAAATTAAAACTGTTTCAAAACGTTTTAAATTAGTGTTACAAAATAGAAATTAGAAAATGTTGCTAAATACTCTATAATTCAGGGAATTACACAAAAGAGTAAGAAGAAGGATTGTGGGGGCCAGAGAGGTCCAGGGTACTAGCCTGCAGTATTAACTAAGAGCGGTTTCTGTGTGAGGGAGGGGCAGTTTCACAGAGGCTGAAGTAGTTGAAAACCCTGCATGAGTTTGTGCTAGAGCCTATGCATACTTTTTATGGTTGTTGGTTTGCTGTTTGGCTGGAGGGGAACTCCTGACAGTGGGTGTCTGGAGTGCTTGACTCTTACAACCTTTTTTTCTCTTACTGGGTTGCCTTATCAAGCCTTGATATGAGGGTTTGTGCCTGTTCTTACTGTATATTGTTGGGCCATATTCCCTTGATATTCTTGAGAGTTTTGCTCTTTTCTGGAGGCAAATGATGGGGATTGGATCTGAGGGAATGGTAGGAGGGGCTAAAAGGACAAATGGAGGGGAAGCTGCAGTTGTGGTATATTGTATGAGAGAAGAATAAATAAAATTTCTAAAAAGTCTGTCATAGACAGCCACAGCAGCACTGCAAAGGAAATAGACAGATTTGCATGTGTGTACTAAATAGAATAAAACAACTTAGGTTCTATTCTTCATGCAAAGAGAAAGAACACAGTAACTCCAAAAGAAATACTTAGAAAAAAATTCTCTGAATGTATTAGAAATATTAAATGGTGAAGTACACTTCCACCATTTCTTTAGGATCTACTAGTCTCCTGCACACTGAAAGATAAAGGCAGTTTTTTTTCTCTAATGAGTTAATGTTAATTTTGATGTTGATACTTGTGAACTATAATCAATAAAGAACCATATTGAATGAATAATAAAAAAGGAGGGAGAAAGTATGGATTATGAACTTCCTGCACCTTGTGAGATGCAAGATTTTGCAATGGGTTTAGGAAAGTATGTGTCTGCTTTTAGTGATTCCTGCACCTCTTTCATAACTATAGAGATTCTCCTACAATAAGTCTTTTTGATAGGAAGACAGCTACAAAAATGTTCATAGCAACTTTATTACAGTTTCCAAAGAAAAGTAGCTTAAATCCCAACTAACAGGTCAAGATAACAGTGGACTCTTCATACAAATGATAACTACTTCCTGCCATTACCTCTCTCCAGCCTACAAACAACTCTGTGGCAAGCAATTATTTGAATGCTCCGTTATTTGAAATGCGGGGAATTGGTGTTGGGGACATTAACTCTGACAAGGTCAGACAGCTAGTGAGAGGTACCCCCAGAACTGAAATTCTAGTGTGTGACAAAATACATGTTCTCAAGCAATGTGCTGGTTCACATGTTGAACTCTTACTGCCTCATCCATAGAGTTTGTAATAACACAAAGTCCATATATAGGGCAAGTCTGCAATAGTGTTCCTTCTATATCTTGTTCTAAGGTAGTAATGATGCATGGTGATGGTGATTCTGAACATGGACTCTCAGGAGCCGCTCACTATACATACTTTAACAACCAAAGAATTGCTTAAGAGAGATGAAATATTTTCAAGTGTTCCAAAGACAAAGATTTTAGACAATGTACTTAAGAGCTAAGAGAAGTCATATCCCTCTTTCATTGACTTCCACTAATTAAGAAGACTGGCTCAATGAGTGTTGACTGCTAAGTTAGGACATTATATACTTTTAATGGGAATAAATGGCATCTCATTTCAATTCTCTGATAGTCATCATTCAACTCTAATAACTGACCAATACTGTGCAAACTTTTATAAGACTTAAGTTTACATGAAGTAAGCAGCATTTCTTGGTATTCAGTGTCCAAAGCCTTCACTGCACAAAGGAGTATTCAGTAAAAGTACTAAGAATTAATATGGCTCTAGTTTAAATCCTTTCCTTGAATTTCTGACCATCTGAACTGAAAAATGACATTGATGTAACTTGGTGTCCTCGTTGCAAAATGACAATATAATGTCATTGATTTATCCACATTGTCAGGGCACCTTTGGCTAGTCTTTTGTCTGTTTTTGCTCAGGGTAATTCCCACTTGGTACCAGGAAAGACTCTTTAGTCTAAGCACCAGAGCTTTCTCTCTGCTTACTTTGAAAGAGGTATGTCACCTGTAGGACTGTATTGGTATTGTATGTAAAGGTACACAAGCTTATTGAAAGTCACAATATTTAATTTGAAGTATCAGCTCACTGGAAATTTAAAAATTATGTTAATTATAACATAACAGAAAGTATGAATTAGATAGCCTTTTATTTTTACAACAAAAAACTGAATAAAATTATTTCATATGTAGATTCAAGAAAGCTTTCATATATCTGTGCAATAGTTAAACTATTGACTTCATATTTCCTCCTTCTCTACTGCAATGTATTTGTAACTCTGGTACAGTGTTCTTCTCCATGAAGTCTAATGGAATTCCATTTCATTATGATTTCTACACCTCCCTCCTTTTTAAAATTTTCTCCCATTCAGACACTTAGAAAGGCAGATTCATAGGTCAACTCTAGTGCACTCACTGTTAACCTATAATGGAATCATAATGAATTCCAAATCATAATGAAATGGAATTCCATTAGACTTCATGGAGAAGAACACTGGACCAGAGTTACAAATACATTGCAGTAGAGAACCTTGGTCCCATGACAGCTGAACACAGAGTCGGGGGGGGGGATTCGAGGGGAGGGGGGGGGGGGGGGGGGGGCTAGGGGAGGACACATCCTCATAAAAGCATGAGGGGGGGGGATGGGATAGGAAGTTCCTGGGTGGTGGATGGAATGTGGTAAGGGGATAAAATCTGAAATGTAAATATAATATCCAATAAAAAGATAAATAAGAAAGAAAGAAGAAAGAAAGAAAGAAAGAAAGAAAGAAAGAAAGAAAGAAAGAAAGAGAGAAGGAGAGAAAGACAGACAGATTCAGGTATTGGCTCCTTGTCTTGTGTATCAACAATTATTACTGATCTAGAACTCATTCAGTATTTCCTCTCTTAAGAGAATCATTAAAAGCTTCAGGTTTTTTAAATGCATATTAATATATCCACCAACAAGTGCAGGTCTTACTTCTCACCAAAGAAGTTTCTTTTTTTTCAGCAAAAGGAGACCATGACAGAGAACTATAATGAGTAAGAATTCAGAAGACAACTGATAATGAGGTGCCCAGACCCAACAGATCCATCGATCACATGACACAGTTCTTGTACCTGAAGCTCAAGAAGCATTCATTGCAGAAGAAGGGGGCTGAGTATAGTAAGAAGCAGACACCAGGAGATCTGCTGTGAGATTGTGCCTTCTAGCCCTGACAAAAAAGCTGGATCCACCATGAACTATCACAACACAGCTGCCTGTTGTGAGACAAGACCTGAGCAATTCCAACACTAGCTGACATCCTTTTACAGATAGAGGAAATTTCATCTTTTTAGAAAGAGCTAAAAGCAATTAACAATAACTGTTGGAAGAAGGATAATCAGAAGTCTCCCTCAGAGATGAACTCCCAGAGTCAGCACTAGATGCATGTACGTGCAGGCAATCCTGAATGATACATATACATGTATTCTTCCATTTAAATCATAAGCCTTGAAAACAGTTTTGAAATACATTCCAAACAACATCTCTAAATATCTACAGTGTGTATTCTAAGCCCATATTTTTATAAAGGATAAGTTTTGTTAATGTGTCTTCTTTTTCAGTTCTACCAAATTAGACTAACACTGTAATGGTAGTAAATATTTCCATAGTAGAGACAATGGTACTGACTTAGCACATTTCCTTTTCCAGGATGTATCACCTTCATTCCCCAGCTCAATTTACATCTGGAGTCAGGTATTCCAATTAGAGTTAGACTAAAGAATGCAAATTGAAGAGTTGTAAATTGGCTGTTAAGAAACCTTTGTGCAAAGGTGAAGATTGCACTCTCCTCTTTCTACGTGATTCTAGGGTCCACATATGGCAGCTTTACAAGATGAGCTCATTCTGGACTCACCTGAGGAAAAGTCACCAATGAGAACACAACCTGCTTTGAACACTAATGTAAGCAAGCAATAAGCTTTACTGATAGGCTAACCAAAAGTCGGTATTATTATCACACGGAACACATTTAGTTCTATAGAGACAAATGAAATTATTATTGAAGTTTTAATGGGACCAAAATGTCTTATCATCATTAAATGTAATACAATTATTTATACAGCAGTTATTTTTTATCAACTCTTTCATAACTTTTACATTTTTGTTTTTGTTTATGTTTTAATATCAAAGTATAGCATGTTTTTACATTAATGATCAGTAATATGTGAATTAGTTGCTGAGATATTTTCTTGATGACAGAGAATCAAATTAATTTGGGTATAATAAAATATTTTTTTAGTTTATATATTTTCATCATTAGATTATTTAAATATTAGTAGGATATCCATAAACTTGTTCTCATGAAACTGAATACTTTAATCCAAGATCCTAAAGCCAGAAAATGAATGCAAGTGGGCATTTTTTTTTACATGTTTCTCCTAGTCTTTAGTTAACACACACACACATATGCACATATATATTCTACTAGATCATTCAAAAAAGGAGAACATTTTAATATAAAGAAATTGTTGTTTCTATGGCTGAAAGAGTTTCTTTAAAGAACAGTATTATATCTCAGAAACAGTGGTCAAAGTTTACAAGGAAACAAATTAACACCAAACAAACCTATGTTTTCATCTGGAATACATATAGCCTTATATACATGTCTGTCTATCTATCTATCTATCTATCTATCTATCTATCTATCTATCATGTATCCATCATCTATCAATCATCTATCTATCTACATAAATGTATATAATATATGTTTATATATACTTATTCATTTAGATATATATAGCCATATACATATGCATACATATATACATACACATGCATGTATAATGTAATATTGTATAACATATATATGTATATAACATAATTATATATATGTATATATATGCATTCATATACATATGTATATATACATAGATATACATGCACATGCATAAGTATGTACACATGTTTAACATATTTATATAAATAGATCAAATATTAATTAATATCTAAGTAACAAATTTACTATTGTCCTGAAACTATTTGTTTCCTAAATCTGAAAATAACAAGAAGTGAAATTTACAGGAACTTTAGTTGCAAGAAAAAATTAACCTTGGTCTCATTTTCTTCAGTTAAATGAAGATCATAAGTTTGTTTAACATTTTGATAGAAATTAGTTTGTCTTGTCCAAACCCAAAGACAGTTCCTTTCCAGCTCTGAGCAACTAAGCACTTTTCCAGAATCAGCTTGTAAGCTCAAAGAGAATGTCTGTAAAGGGGCTCTAGCCAAGATGTATTAACTTTGAGAAGTTGGTAACTTGTAAAAGTCTCAGATTATGAAAGTCTCTGGAGAAGAGGCCTTTGAAACATTTAGACTGTTGACAGCTCTAAATTCTACTAGTCCTCATGGTCATGGCATCTCCTCAGCATTTTCTTAAATAACCAGTGGAAACTCTCATCCTGTGCTCAACTCAAAATGTTGCCATTTAACTTAATATGTAGGAGTTTCAAATGTTCTCTTAGAAAGCCAAGGCCAACATGTCAATATCACTAAAGCTCAGTGGAAGCAATAAGCTACCCCCTCACTTCAAAGAAAGTACCCCCCTAAAGTCATGCTTTTGTCTGTTTCTGAAAATGATTCATGGACACTGTCTTCTCTCAAATGTGTATGTGGAAGGACCAATTCATACTTAGTGTTATAGAATATGAAGATAATAAATTGTAGAAATGATTTGGCCATGGATATGGGGCCCTAGAGAACTTGGATGCACACACACACACACACACACACACACACACACACACACACACACACATCCATATACAGAGACATCTTGTAATATATATATTTCAAGAAGAGACAGGAGAAAGCTATTCTCTCTGCCATGAGAGAAGGTGGCTGTCTGCAAACCAGTAAGAAAGTCTATCTCAACCAATCATCAGCACCCTGATTAAGTATTCCTAGCTTAAAGAACTTTAAGAAATGGATATTGTTAAATCTTTCTAGTGCATATCGTAGTTGAAAATGACTAAGATAAATGGTGGCTTAATAACCAAGAACCCGTCATACAGTAAGCTCCCTGGATATGAATGTTACACTGCAAACATAATTGCTACATAGCACAGTGTTATAAAATTAATACACAGTCGTCATTATTATTTCTTGAATCTAAAATGATACATATTAATAATTATGACAGGGTACCTTATTAATCTGTCCTTTATCCCTTAGTGAAGCCATCTCTCTCTTTTTTTTATTGGATATTTTGTTTACATTTCAGATGCCATCCCCTTTCCCCATTTCCTCTCCCTAGAAAACCCCTATTCCGTGCCCCCTTTTCCATTTTGCTTTTATACAATCTTTTAAATGTTAATCAAGGGCTTTATAACTATGGTAATGCTCAATCAGAAGTGTAACCCAATACCCAACCTAGATATTTAAACTATCTTTGACTGGTGGAGACACGTGAACTTCTGCCTCCATGCCCCCTCTCTCTTTCTCTCTCTTTCTCTCTCTCATTACCTAGCTTCTCATCTACTTCATCTTCTCCTCTCCTTACTCCATCTTTTCCTCTTGGTGCTCCTTCCCCCTTAGCTCCTCCTACATATCACCCTAGTGAAGCCATCTTTTGAAAAGACAGAAACATTTTGCTGAGAAGTCATATGTTGTGAGGGAAAGTAGAATCTTTGTAATACATAATTCACTTCAGATCAAGTAAAAGATAGATATTTTCTTGGGATAAAAAGATCATGCTTTTTCATTGATATTTAGCAAGAAGTTCTTTACAGCAGAATACCTAGAGACTGGTTCTTACCATGGATTATTATCGAAGATACACGCTCTTTCAGAGGTAAGTGGCAGGATGTGCTTGGTTTCATGATACTTTATACGATATAGCTTTAGCCTTCAAATCATGTTTGAGTCTCCTTCTTCTGGGAGTGAACAGGGTTCATAATCTCCTGAGCAAAGAGTCTCTGACTGCCCCCTAAGCTTTGTAGGTCAGACAAAGTGATCTAAGAAAGACATCTGTAGGGTTGTGGGTCCTGTGTCTACTCTGCCACAGGGCTTGGCCACTCAGGGAGGCTGGACTCAGGAGATTTGACTGTGATTACCCCCACGCTGTTGCTGGGAGGGTTCTGGGCTGTAGAGAAGCTCTGTGACACTGCTCTAAGGGTGGACGCATTCTGAGGCACAAGACAGATGGAATTTGTTTGGGGTTCGGGGTGCAGGCCTGCGATGAGGCCAGGTCTATGTAGTTCTCAGCTCTTGGACATCCAGCCACCGTTGGATGCCAAGGAAGAGCTCAGAATGGAGTGGGGAGCCTGCGGGCTGGATCTAGCCTGGGGCTGTGGGGTATAGGGGGGCTCTGACTGGTCCTAAGGGTAGAGTCCTTGTCTTGATGACTGAGGACTTGAGTTTGGTGGCGGTTGTGGCTGGGAGGGCAGACAGGCCTTCTACAGGAGATTAGATGGCTGCTCTGTAAGTGAAGGTCTTCTCCATGGCTCCCCACAGCGGCTCCTGATGGAAAGAGGTAGTCCATGGTTTAAGGCATTTATTGTCATGATGGAAAGTGGATGAGTAAAACCATACCCCACTTCTCAGGGTGGGCCTGAGGTTATATAACCTTTTCAGGGAGGAATGTTTAGAAAGGAGCTTATTGGCTAAGCCTTGCAGGACTTTAGATACCTCATTAAAACGGAGATCTGTCTTGAGCCTAGTGACCACAGGTCATGTCTTTTATAAGTAGAGGTTCTTGGAACATTGCCCTTACGTGACTGATGGCCACAAATCTATGGGGGGCTGCGACCATTGACAGGGACCTAGTGCCTAGGAATCAGATGAAGCACCTACTGTCCCTTCAGGTTTTGGGGGGCTTCAAGCCTTAGGTTAACCAGGGACCAAGCTACTTTTCACAAGACGTCAACACCCAGAGAGTAGCTTTTTGAAACGTAAGTATGTGTTACCATGGACTAATATGTTACTTTTTGTGTGTGAAATTTAAGATTAATTCATTCATCTCCTTACAGGACATCACAGTCCTATCAGATTAGGACCCAGCCACATGTGTTAACTTAATCTTTTCACCTTAATGTCCTGTGTCCTATAGTATCACTTTGGGCCTTGAAGCTTTGACAAGTGAGTTATAGTTCAGTCCTTGACTATAGGAGATATGTTTCCAAACCCCTAAAAGCCAATGGGAAAAAAACGGAAGAATTGCAAAGGAAAGTAAAGACTACATTCTCTGCAAGCAAATATACCTTATAAAATCCAGAGTAATTATAATATTTTCACATAATTCTTAACCTGCTTCTGTATCAAGTGTCTAGTAAAATCAACCAGTGATAGAAAAAACTATCATGTCAAGAAACTCTTTATTCCTCTTCAGAGAGAAACAAAGCTTTATCTGAGAAGGCAAATCTGAAAAGGCTTTTTCCCCATTACAATCACAGAAAATAAAAGTCAGCAAGATAGCATCCCACCTAATCAATGCCCCCTCTGAGAAGGTGAGCAAATTAATGCTGGCAAACCTTTCATAACAGAGATTCTAGGAAATTCTTGCATAATCAATGCCAAGTATGCAATGCCAAGTATGATTTGGTTGTATTTTCAATGAGCTCATTTTAATAGTTTTTGTTGGCCTAGTTAAAATAATAGTGTGCTGGCAGGAAGGTTCCATAGGTAAAGACACTTGCTGCACAGCCCTGGGAACTGAGTTTTACATGTGGACACACTTGGTGGATGTGGGGAATAAATTCAGCAAACAGTTCTCTCATATTCATTTGTACATGATAGGGCATATTTTACACACACACACACACACACACACACACACACACACACACACAATCAAACAAACAAACAATAAATAAATAAATAAATAAATAAATAAATAAATAAATAAAACAGGGGCAAGAATCTAACCTACTCTTAGGGAGTGATATGTGACTAACTTCAAAATCATTTGTTGAGCTCTTGATGCTAGACGCGGGAATGCATAGGAATACTGAAACAATTAAGATCGAGTAGTTGTCCTTTTTTCTAGTATTTAAGGCCATATTTGATCTCTTGTTCCCCTTGTTTTATTGGTCAATCATCGAAATAATGAACACAATAAAATTAATGATCCTTTTCTGGTCTTCTTAAAACAGCCTTAGACTATTATGCATGAACATTTTTTTAAAAGTTATTCAATTTTATGGTGCTATGCCCGAGAGAGTATATATGTGCACCACATGTATACTGGAGCCTGCAGAGATCAGAAAATAGTATTAGAGACCTTAGGACAATGGGTACAGGCAGTTGTGATCAGCCAGGAGGTTACTGGGAACTGAACCTAGATCTTCTACAATTAAGTTCTGAGCCAGCTCTCTAACACTTGCTGTGTGTATTTCTTTAACCAAGAGAGAACAAGAATCTACATTTTCAAACAACTTGGATACAAAATATTTTTCTTTCTGTTTGTTTACCCTCTAATAGCGTGTGTTTTGTTTTCATAGAGAACATTTAAGAAACACAGTGTGAGAGCTTTGAAACCATGAGTGACTTGAACAAATTCAGATATTACTAGGTCCGTTCAAGAGACTAAATAAATAAATATAGAGATAAAGTAATTTATCAGAGAAGTACTTGAGTATGGGAGAGCAAAGTTAGACGATTCAGTAGCCTTGTTTACAAATCTGAAGTTCCTGAACTCAACTCTTGGCCGGAAATGGTTTTCTACATTTGTTTAATAATCCCCAAAGCAGGAGTCTGAAAGTTATAACGTGTACCTCAGGACCCAAGAGGAACTTTTTTATTAATCATTTTACTTGTTTATAGTTCAAATGTTATCCCCCTTCCTGGTATCTCCTCCATGAACCCCCTATCCCATTTCCATCTCCTTTGCCTCTAAGAGGGTGCTCCCCCATCCACCTACTCCTGCCTCACCCCTCTAGCATTCCCCTCTTCTGCTTCCTCAAGCCTCCGCAGGACCAAGTACCTCCCCTTCCACTGATGCTAAATGAGGCAGTCCTCTGCTAAGTCTATAGTAGGAGCCACGGACCAGCCCATGTATACTCTTTCATTGGTGGATTAGTCCCTGTGAGCTCTAAGGTGCTCAGTTAGTTGATATTGTCGTTCTTCCTACAGGTTGCAATCCCCTTCAGCTCCTTCAGCGCTTCCCCTAACTCTTTCACTGGGGTCTCCAGTCTAATGGTTGGCTGTGAGTATCTGCATCTGCAATAGAAACTCTTTTAAAAAAAGTTAAACATATGGAAAATTGTGTATGTATTTCATGACCTTATAAGACTGTACTTGAAAGGGCCCAGCTTCTCTTTTTTTTGTATATGCTTTTCATGAGCATATACTGTCACAGCCTTTTAAAATGAAAGTTCTATTTAGTCAGAAAACATCACCTTAAAATACAGAAAAATTCCTTACCACATTACAGGCACTGAACAACAGGTATGTCCTTTGTGTCTTCTTAAATGGAAGAGAATATCAACACGAGACTATCCACACCGAAGAACTCACCTAAGGCTGACCTATTCTGGTTTCAAGCCTGCTTTATACCCTCCTTAGGTGAAATATCAATGGAGAATTAACCTGTTTGATCTATCAACCCCTAACACACATTAAATCATTTTCATAGTTAGATTTTTAGTAAACGTCTCCTGCTAACCCTTCTACTTCCTAACGGCCTTTTGAAAAATGTACTATTTGATCATGTCCTAATACTCAGTCAGTATGTATCTACATCTTGTTTCCTGAATCTAGAGCAAGAACATGTCACAAAACATGCTTGGGAAAAAACTAGTTCTTTGTGTGCTCTACTCAAAATGACTTCTAGCTAGGGTAGCAAGCCAGATACACATAGACAGCACTAGTCCCTTTACATAGGCTGGTGGTCTCAGGGCTCTGGGCCTTCTGTGCAGAAGGCACTCTTCAAAGGAGTCTGAGTCCAGCTTTCAATATGTTTAAGGAAAGTCATGAGGTGGATAAAGGGAAGGGTCACATTTAAGATAAATGTGAAACAGAAAGCTCACTTCAATTTCCCAGCTCTTCCTGACACTCCATAGACTTATGTTCTTGGGCAAAGACAACTGTTTTTCCTGGCTCATCCCCTCAAATATGCAGACATCTCCTCAATGGTAGTAACAGCTAAGATGAGTTTATAGCCAACTTGAAAGGGAAGTTTGTAATGTGTGTCCTGTTTACTGGGGCCAAAAGGCACAGTGAAGTTTTAGAAAAACTATATGTAAGAATTATATGCAAGGATTGTTATTGATCACTATGAGGGATTTTATTCTTTTTGGATTGATGCGTTGTTGTGTTGTTGATATTG
>JANHMN010000012.1:43804099-43837851 GCA_030674055.1 Rhabdomys pumilio
AATAAGATTAAAAAAAAAAATAGAGAGAAAAAAGTTTAATTCCACAGTGAATGGATAGATTTACAAGCAATTATAAAACCAAACAATAAAGGCTTTGCAAATGACTCCTACAATTTAAGATGTGTGATGGTTTAACCTATTTTCAAACAATAATTGGCATTACCCCTCTGGTTTTTGAAAGTTTTTGAGAAAGGATACACTTATATGGACAAACTTACATATGTTGACTCTACTTCTATGCTGTCTCTGGTCCACAAACTACTTAGTTAAGGGGCCTACACTCTACTTACCCTATAGGAAAATCTTAGCTTTGAGCTCTAAGAGGTCCAGACGGTAGAAATCGGAAGGAGAATTCCACTTCTTTCCTCTTCTACTGAATTTTTACCTAGTAAAAACAAAACTCTCACTGACTTGTGTTACGTTTAATTGCAGAAAAAAGGACTGTGAAAAACTAGTTTCTCAACAGCAAATCTCTTAACTGTGTAGTATATTGAAGCGTGACCTCTGTTTAGTCTCAAAACTAAAATATATGACTCACAATTTTGATTTGAGAACACTTTATGAATCTATCAATTTATTGTTGTAAAATGTTAGTAAATTCGTTTTACTAAAGAATGATTGAATACCATTTAAAATGTAAATTAAAATATATGACTCATTCTATTCTTAATGAGAGTATGAAACAAAACCAGCAATTGGCACACTGTCAAGGAGTCGGTTAATTAAATTTCAATCAACTATTTGCAACTCATCTTTTTACTTACAATTTCTCTCATTTTTTTTTCATGTAAGCCGTTTTCCAAATATAACCATTCCTTGATAACACTAGATATTATATAGTCAAGGAAGAAAATATGTTCAGCTCATTCAAATGAGTTGAACAAAATCTGCTTAGAAAGTGTAACATGTTTAAACTCTGGGTACTCTACACTCAAGAAAGAGCACCCCAACTTGCTAGTTGAAATCTCTGTACAAGAGACTTAATGTATCTTCAGACTGAGCATGCTTCGATTTGCTCAGATGTCAACACGGTAGTGAATGTGGTACCTGCACATTCTGTGGTACGAAAGTCACAGGAGCCTACAGACCAAAGCCTGTCCGACAGCATGTGCTCAGCAACAAGCTCAGATTCATCTCTCCTTAAGTCATTTGTCACTTCTGACTGCTTCATTACAGGGAGGTGACTGCTTTCACATGGCAGCAATGTCCTTTGTTTATTCTGCCCTCCTTAACATGTTTCCTTGTCTTTATTTAACAAACAGCAAATCAGAAGTCTCAGATTAGTGGCATGCTAAAATGTACACAGAAAAGGCCGCCTCTTTGTTGACTAGCACTTTCTACCAAGTCTTTCCAAGGGAGAGCACACTGAGGACTGTGTGGTTGTAGAGCTTAAGATAGGACACTTCACAGTAGCATATATTAAAAGCAGTGGTTCCCAGGCTGTACCAGTGTAGCTATGCTTAGTTCTCTTTAACACTGACACCCAAAGCTTTAGAAAAGTTTTTCAGACTTGTGGATTTTGTTGTAGTCTATTATGCGTCTATCTCCTAAGAAGTGAGGGAAAAGATTTTCTCGAATAAAATAAATGTAAAACTATCCGTTGTTAGCTCCAGATCAAGAATATTTTTATAAGTTTGTATCTGTCTGAACTCTGAATGTCTATGCCATTTTTTTCCTTATAAAATATGGGCAGAAATAGAAATACAATACTAGAGAAATAGAGATAATGAAGGTAAGGGGAGATGGAGGAATCAGGCATCTTTGGGAAAAATAAAGGAAATCAATGAAAAAAAAATCCTGAGCTCAGACATTGTTTGGAAATCTGCATAAGGTGACCCAGCGGTTCTGGGTTGAGAGAACACGTGAAAGAGATGATGAAGGGTGAAGTCATCAAAGTCTAGAACTCTGTTTGGCAGCTGGAAGTACAAAGTGGAAAGAAGAATTTGCAGCTCTGGTCTAGTGGAATAAACAGGTCTCATCAAATGCTTTTTCACTGCAATTGACTTTTAATTTCTAGGATCAATATAGAAACAACTTAAATCAGAGCTGAAAACATTTGTGAAAAGTCTGAACACACATGAATACGTGAACAGGTGTTCCACTCCTAGAAAATTTACTCTGTGATTGGTGGACCAGGACAGATCTCTGAAAATGTATCTGTCTTTTAGACAGGAATACAAACATTTGTGCTCATACTTTAAAAAAATAAATCTTACATAGTACTTTAAAAGTAGTTTAATCTTTGCTTCTTAGGATTGTTAAAATCATGAGCATAATTTGTATGCCTTTGTCCATTTTGTTTATTGTACTGCTTTTGTATGTTTATGAAAACCTTTATTGATTCTAATAACTGATAATTTTATTTTACAAAAATGTTGGCAAATATGGCTTGATCTTTTTGCACATATAGTTTAAGAAACATTGTCTTGGGAATATATGTCCTTCCTCTTAAAAGTAGCGAAATTGTAATTGTTACATTTCTTTCAAAGACTAGATAGTAGAAGTAAATTCTATGCTGTTCACTCTTTTTATTTGACGTTACACAACACAACATTCATTATCTTTGTATGGATATGTTTCTATTTTCTATTACATTTAACTGTTCGTTTGACTGAGTAAGCTCTGCATACCATGTGAGCTTGGGGAGTCGGAGGGTAACTTTAGGGAGTCTCGTATTAACAGTACTAAAACCAAATGTGAGCACGTAGCACACTTGCCATGAAGAGCCCCTAGGGAGATAGATGATGGAAAAACACACTCACACACACCCTTATTATACTAATAAAGGACCTACACTTACTCCAAGGCCAGAGCCTGATTATAGGTTTATGTAGCCATTGCTTTGACTCTTTAGTGTCAAATGACCATGATGGTAGTATGAGCATCATAGTCTCACTTGGAACCCAGACAATATCTTCTTCTAGGTGCTAGTAACAAAAGGTTTAAAGGAAGTATGGAGTTTGCCCATGCCCAGAAGATCCTTGAGGCCAAGCACAACAAAGGGCCCAGACATTACAACATTCTGCATGGAATTAGTCTATAAGGGCACTGACAGACCAAAATAATCTGCAAGGGAATTGACAGGGGTCATACCATGTGATATGACAGGGTTGGAGAAGATAGATGAAGACAATGTTTCTGAGGACATTTAGGAGAGCTATAAAGAAACAACTTAAATAAGAACTTAACTTGTTCCCTATGGATAGCTCACTTGCTTTCTTATACAATGCAAGACCACCCAGCCACGGGCATCACTGCCCACAGTGGGCTGGACCTACTTACATCATCCCTTAATTAGGCAAATTTGTACAAATACATGCCCACAGGTCAATCTGATGAGGTACTTCTTAGGCTAAGATTCTTCCCAGGTAAGCCTAGCTTGTGTTGAGTTGACCAAAAAAACCAACCAGCACAAAAAGGAAACATACAGCATACAAAATATCATGGACAGTGTTTGTTGCAGAAAATATTAAAACCAACCAACCAACCAACCAACACACAAACAAACAAACAAAAAATGGCAAGTTCCTGCGCTATGCTCAGCTACTCTCAGCCCAGCAGTCTTATCTTGTGAAGATTCTCTGACTCAGAGCTCTGAAACCTCTCCACCCAGCTCACTAAATTCCCACTGGTGAGTTGATACAACGCCAGCCCCAAGCTTCACCCCCATGGCCTTTTGTGGTGTACATCAGGCAAACTCACACTTTGCTGCCGTACCATTCTCTCTGGAACTCAGATGAACCTCTGCATGAAGGAAAACACAACACAAACTTAGTTCACAAACAATGGTAACACAATCGCTGGGCGCCAACAACAAGAATCTTAATCTTGTAAGCCAAAATTCTGTCAGATCCACCATGGAAACTGGGAGGCACTAGTAACTATATCTTGCCCTCACGCTATCCCAGTCCAAAAAGGGCCCTCTCTCTTTCCTGCCTACTCCCTTCCCCTGTACAATATGAAAGTCCTCCCTACTCATCCAGTGATTGGCTCCTTTATTCATTAGGGGATGATTCACAAGATGTCACCTAGTATGTGACTCACTCCTCATCCACAGCCCCTTCTGGACTAGCAGAATTAGCATAAAAATACAAGCAACACCAGGACTACCCACAACAAGTGTTTGACTTGTTTAAATAAAAAGGCATATGCAGAATATATATATACAGAATCTGTATATACGCATATATTCTGTATATGCCTTTTTATGTATATATGTATGTACATATATATGTGTATTTGTGTGTGTGTGTGTGTGTGTGATACCATGTGTCTTTTCTATCTGCCCAGAACAGGTTTAGGTAGCTAGAGTAGAAAGTTAACATGGCATCTTTAACCAAATGGAGAGGAAAAGGTGTCGAGGAGGAGTTCTTACTACAAAGCCCTTTTGCCACCTTCTAAATTTTTACCTCATGAACTTGTTACTTTTTAACAAATGGTATGTTTTGAAGTCTCAGATTGTGTCAGAAAGGAAATGTTGAAACTGGACCAGGTAAAGCCAGACTCCAACTGGTGCGTGTAGGAGGGCTGGAGAAAATCAAATGTTGCTTCTGAGTAAGAAGTCTGTGAATATGGGCAGTTGATTCAGGGGATACTCAATGAACACCATTCCAGAGACATTATTAATGTATGAACAATTAGATGAGAAAACTTCTAAAACAGGTTGTTTGTCTTAAATTGAATTAAAACTACCCAGGATGCAGGAAAATGGGACGAGAACATTCTGCAGGTTCCATGACTGCTCACCTTGTGTTCTTACCATGCTGTGAGCTTAGAAAGTAAGATTTGGGCATATGTCCTCAAAGCAGTGTTGGATTAGACTGGGAAGATGTGAGAGAGGCACAGTCTTCATGATAAGATGCTGAGAGTGCTGCTATTGGCTGTATCTCATGGCAAGCTACATGAAAGAAAACACAGAAAGCCCAGTAATGGGGTAAGGGCTTGAAGGACGGAGCAGGAGTTAAGAATAGGGATGAGGGTAGAAACGAACATGGAGTGAACCCCTGTGGCTGTGGTTATGGAAACTTGGAAACGTCTATTCTAGACCCCACAGGGGCACAGACAAGAGCTTACATTAAGTAGCCCTCATTCAGTTCTTGCCTTTAAGGTATCAGCTACCTCATGAAACTCAAAATTGTATTACTTTCCTCAGCTTGACATTTAAATTCATCCCCCCAAAGCCAAACAGTTTTTGGGTAACACTTTGTTAAAGGATTAAGGAAGCCTCCACAAGAGGGACCTGGCTACAGGGCAAAAAATATACTCTGAAGTAAGATTTCAGCGGTTCAACTTTCTCTTACCAGATTCGAGTCTTGGGCCAGCTATAAAAATTCTCTAATCTCAATCCGTATCTATAAAATGTGATGACAATATTATCTAATCGCAAGGAGATGTCCAGAAACTGTGAAGGCAGGAAGGAAACGATCATGAGGCGGTAGAATAGAGAAAGGAGAGGATAGAAAGAGAGGGTGTAAGAGAAAGAGGAGGAAAAGAAAAAAGAAACAGCATTGTACAGGACAGTGTGTACATGATATCACTCAGTTGACACAAGCATCAAAATAAAGTCTCAGTCTCAGGACCTCAGTGATCGGGACAGACTGCGAAATGTTGTAAGTGTGGGTGAGTGCTAGAAAGAAAGGACCAGCTGGCGTTTTGTAATCTAGTCATCTAGACAACGGAAAAGAGCCATGCAATTCTTATTTTTAGCTCTTCTCATTTACCCCCACGCTTCTGCAGGGCTCTGGTGTCCCCAGGCTGGGAAACACCTGTCACACAGCTCTCATGAATGTGAGGATTTTTCAGCATTCACACACTGTGTCCTGATCACCCACAGCTATGGAGGATAGGCAGAAAACTCAGTGTGAGTTTTTATCCTGATTAATCTGACTAATTTGGTTTTCCGCTTCCTTTGCCTCCTGCTTCCCGTTCCTGAAGAACTGACCCTGGAATTCTATCCCAGGGAACTGCAGCTGTACTCACAGACCACGGTGCTCAGTTACAGAGGGAAATGGTGTAGCGTTGTGATTTTAGTAAAATCTTTCTTTTTGAATTTTTCTGGAGATAAGTACAATTTTTAGACTGTCTTGTATCTTGTGAGTGTTCTCTTGCTTGCTGTGGAGAGAAGATACCTAGATTAAGGAGGTTTTTATTTTTATTATTATTATTATTATTATTATTATTATTATTATTATTATTATTTTCAGGGTACTTAAAAGTCAAAACAAATTTCTTAAAAAAGCATTTCTGTTATTTATTAGTTACCACTATTGTGAATAATCATGTGTTTGGATGTATAAATCTAGATAGGAATGTTATTTCAGGATTTGTGAGTCAGGATAAGGATTCAGCAAAGGTGAGTTGTTTTTTGTTGTTTTTTGAACCATACCACCATGCATGTTTTTTGTTTGTTTCTTTGTTGTTGTTGTTGTTGTTTTCATAGAACTACGGAGTTGATACCAAGGCATCGACAGGACCCTGTTCCCTTACGGCGGTTCTGTAGACAGTTCTAAGGTCATAAGACTGCTAAGGAATGCTGTTTCAAGCAGCTGTGGTACATATGTTTCCATTTCCTCCGTGACTATAGGCTAGGAGTCCTTCTCAACTCAAAGAGGTTACTTACCACATAGCTTTGTGGATGGAAGGGATCTTCCAAGAACAGAGATATGACATATAGTCTTAAAAGGAGACAAGGAGGAAATTGCAATTGGAAAATTAAAGAGGAAAGAAGAGCTGGATAGACAAAGGCATGTGAAGAGGGATAGCTAACACTAAAGGCCCTTTTAAAAGCCATTTGGAAAACTACCACTGTAGAATATCATTAAATTACCTACATCGATGACCGGAATGTAAAAGGAGATACCATAAAATGGGAAAGGCAATACACTAATTAGCTATCATATGCAACCAAGTACAGCCTCTGGTACCAGTATTAGGTTACATCTCCTTTAGTTTTTGGTTTCCATAGAACTTCAAACATTGCAGGTGATTGCCAGTGCTATCTGTTGTCCTCTACAGTCTGTTGCTAATGCTATCAGGTCCTGAAGACACCACATACTTATGTCATCGTGCCTGGGGCAAAACTGAGTTGATCTCAAATAGAAGCTTCATTCCTATTGACTAGCATTAACAGTGATGAAAAATACTAGACACTCTACTGGAGGAAAAAAGCAATCATCAATCTGACCCCGCTACAAACCCCATGAGCTACAATAGTGACCTGACTGCAGGATATACCTACCTTTGCAATAGTGGCACAGACATTATGAGAGTAACTGCCCACTATTTACTTGGATTTGAGGCCTGTCCCATGAGCTAAAACTCATAAATGACACTTTTAATGAGGCTGAGAACTTGAGACTAGATTCTGCAAAATGAACAACAGTGACTCTTAATATTCTAATAGCTATAGATCAGTGCATCACTGATCCACCATCAAAGAAGCTTTGTATTGCAGTAGATAGTAACTAACACAGAGAACCATAGCTGGACCACACTCAGCCCTAAGTTTGGGTCTGTATCACATTTCTCCTCTCAAGGCTCAGGGATCACTGTAGAGGAGGAAGCATAAAGATATTAAGATCCAGAGGAGAGGACCCTCTTGGACACAAGAAAGCATTTTTTTTTTTTTTTACCAGACACACAAGGGCTGAGGCACATATATACTCACATAGACTGTGGTAGAATCCATGTTACTTGTATAAGTTCTAACCAGACAAAATCCCAGAACAGAGAAGGGGAAGTAGGAATAAAGCCTCATCCCTAACCAAGAAGCTATCTGTAATAGGTAGCTGCTAGGAAGGGTTAATTAGTTGTAATCACCTGAGGCCATGGATCAACTGGGTTCACCTGAAAGGGGGGATGAAAATGAAAAAAGAGGATGGAGGGTGAGAAGAGATGAAGCCAAGACAAAGTATTCTGATCAAGGTTCGAAGTTTAATGTTTAGCTCTCAGTTTAAAGGGAAAGCCCCACCACAGAACTGAATCCCTTCTTGTTTCAGCCAGAGATGGGTGGGGAAACCCATCCTTTGTCACAGCTGGAGATGTCTCAAGGCAAGCTTAGCGGGTAGTTATTCTTCTAAGTTCCTGTAGCAGGCTGTATGTGCAGACAAGGTGGGTAATTTCACCCACCTTGTGGATGGAGTTCACCTTGTGAATATATGTCTATGTCTATGTCTATGTCTATGCCTATGCCTATGCCTATGCCTATGCCTATGCCTATGCCTATGTATATGATGTATATGTATATATATTCAGTCTATACATATATACTGTATATTCTGTCTATACATGTATATACATATATGCATATATATATACATACATATATATATATATATATATATATATATATATATATGATCTATTAGAGTAACATACAGGTTGTAGTCCAGCTAGTCCAACAATGCCTGTCTCCTAAAAGAAAGTCCAAGAATCCAATGATTGCTCAGTCCATGAAGCTTCGGATGTTTCAGCTGGCCTTCATTATATATTTACAGACGTGTACTTTTTCTTTTAATTTCTTCATTTTGTTTTGCTTTGGCTTTTATGTGCGTGTTTTTGACTTAAAAAATGATCAGTCTGAAATGCCAACTTAGCAGGAAAACTTGAAGCAAACAACAGTCATAAACTGTAGGGCGGGAAACGGGGAAAGGGGATGGCATCTGAGATGTAAATAAAATATCCAATAAAAAAATTAAACTGTAAGTTTGCTAGCAAAACTATTAAGGTGAGAATTATTGTACTAAGTTTAAACTGAAGAAATCTTTCAAAATTGTTAACTCATTTCCTAAAGAGGAAAGGCAATAGGCAAACCCACAATGGTTCAGAAACAAATACTGTGTTTTTAATAGTATTATAATACTATAATTCTCTATGATGGTAACATCTTCAGTAAATTACCTCAAGGTCACTTTTTGCACAAACCTCTCTGTATTCAACCAAGTATACCCTGCCCACATGTACAACCTCTCTCTGTGTTTGCTGTCTCCTCCAACTGTTTCCCTCTCTTTTCAATGACTTTCCTTCAATGTTCACATTTTTCCATGGGCTATTTGTGACCACCTTGTTGGTTTGATATTGTTGAAATGACCCAGTATTCTGTCAAAGTAGGTTCAATCAATCAGCACGTAAATTGATCAGTATTTCACTGAGTGGGTTCCCAAAGAGCTTGGCATGAGAATGGCACTGCTTACATTAGCCTAGCGTCAGGAAAGATGACTTAAGCCATGCTTCAGTTACCTTTAATTCCCATAATTGAGGCTTCAGCTTTACAAGTAAATTCCAAAATGATTAAAAGCGTATCACTTACTTCACACACCACTCTGGCTGTACGTCAATTCTTACCCAGTGGGAGTATCAACCTTCTGGAGTTTAAAGCTAATGTTTGAGGGAGGAGAACCAGCAGTTAGTGTTGCCAGGAGAATCAGGCCTTGGGGATCTGCATGAAACTACCCATCCCTTTCTTCACACAGTGATGTGACCACTTGCTAATCAGTCAACAGCTGTCCTGGGTGATAGAATTCTCTCTCTGTATTTACATATCCCCTAACATCCCCTAACGTGGGATTTTCTTTATTCTAAACCATTTATTTTCATAAATTTTTTTGGGGGGGAGACAAGAAATTATCACCACTATGAAGA
Source organism: Rhabdomys pumilio (assembly GCA_030674055.1). Taxonomy (NCBI): domain Eukaryota; kingdom Metazoa; phylum Chordata; class Mammalia; order Rodentia; family Muridae; genus Rhabdomys; species Rhabdomys pumilio. Next base: position 43,813,739 of record JANHMN010000012.1, read on the forward strand.
AGAGAGGCAGGGTTATGTTGGCTTTTTAAAAATTATTTGGTTAATTATGTGAGACAAGACTAAGAAAGGAATATATTTCTGTGTTCTTTCAAAGGCCCTGTGATATTGGCCACAATTATTTTATAGATGCATTGTAAATTACGAGATGAGACATAGCTAAAAGAGATGCAATAATTGCTCTGTTTTCACAACCTGATCCTCATAGAAGAGGAATAACTCAATAGCAACAAAGTCCCAGATGGTTAACAGCCTTTTGCTCTGACTTTTTTTCACAGGTTAGTGTTGAGCTCGCTCATTCACAGTCATAAAGGGCGTGCTGCACCTCCTAATGTTATGTTAACATGATAGTATAGACAGGTCAGGAAAAATGAAGGGAAGAAATGGTATGCCAGCTAGGAGGACCCTGTAACAGGTAGGAATCAAAGGATGGTGGGAGTCCACCATAGGTTAGACCTTAAAATTTTCTAGAAACATATATGAAATATATTTTACTATTCATTAGCCAGAGGAAAATGATTAGCCAGAGTTTATTTAATTAACCAGGAGTCATATCCTGGAGAAAAGGGAGATTATTCTTACCCATAAGTATATTCTTCTGGCATAACTGAACCAGTTCTACTTCTGTAACCAAAGTGTGTAAGATTTTCTGTACTGCCCTTTACACCTATTCAGTGTTAGCCTGTCCAATGATCTTTCTTCTTTTAGTATCAGAAAAGAATTACAATCCTGATTTTGAGGTCAGGTTGTGTAACTCAGTCATGTGTATTCAGTATACATGAGATGTGATATTTCTGAATAGAAATCATTTTTATGATCAATCATTGTTATTCCCTTTCCTTGGATTTGTATTCTTTAATAGTGGATACTGAAATGGAGGCAACTTCCTTTGAGAGTCTTCCAGATACATGGTGTTAGGTTTTAGACCCATGACAAAAAGCTAAGATGCCTACGAACATATCTAAGAGAACTTCCAGCATCCTTTGATCCCTACCTGTTACAGGGTCCTTCTAGCTGCCATTCCTCGTCTCTCATGGCTTGTCTTAGTCTGCTTGCAAATTCAATCTGGAATCTTCCAGGCACCTTCTCTTATGCTCTCCCACGTATCTATAATAAACCTTCCCCATACTTCTAGAGTAGTCATTGTAGAGTGAAAAATTATAAAGACCATTTTATAAAATATATACAGGCTCACTAGTTCCAGGAAGGCGGAACTGAATGTAGGATTTCGGGCCTTCACTGCCCCATACATTCCTCAAGCCTCAGGGAAGAAAATCCACCTGTGGGTGGGGTAGGCCCAAAGCAGGAAGACAGATTCCTGGCCACAAAGAAAAGTAAAAAGGCACGCCCAGACAAGTCCTAACTAGCCATCCTGCCGCCTCTGCAAGTTGCTGATATTTGAAATAACCAATCATGTGTAACCGTGCGAAAATTCCTTCCTTTCCCTACCCCCTACTATAAAAGGTTCCTTAGCCTACCACTCGGGGTCAAACTGTACTCTTGCACGAGTGTGCTGTTTGAACGCTGGCTGCCAGCTCTCTTCCCTAATAAACCTCTGCTAATTGCATCCAGGTACCGGGTCTTGGAGTTTGTGGGTGTTCGCGACTTCCCGAGACTTGAGTAAGGGTCTCCCGAATTTGAGAGTCTTCAGTCATGTCCCCCTTTCTTTTTAATTCACGTTTTTCTTCATCTTTACCTTTTGGCTGTTAGATCTCTTGGCCAGTCTTTTGGCTTAGGATACCATTCTTGGTTGGTGGCACATTCCACTCTCTCTTCACATGATCTGACTCCATTTTGCCATATTCATTTTTTTCTCTCTCTTTCTGTATTCTCCCTTATACTGACAATAAGCCTTCTCCTTTGCCTGATACCTAGGAGCAGCCATATAATTCTTTTAATTTCTTCTTTTTATCCACATAGCAGAACTGAGTATGTGAGAAACAAGGCTTTCCCAGCTAAAGCTCTGGAGAGTGTGATTTTCAGCAGCTAAGCTGAATATGATTGTCACAGCTAGTAAAGTATGATTATTGACATTTCTCTGATTTAGCTGACCACAAAACTATGTAACTTATTTATTTCTTCAGCCTAGCCCTGTAAATCTCTTGTCTTTCTTTCTATTACCTATCGTTAAAACAATTTTACCTATTAGAGTTTGGTCTGGTGTTGCTATGTAATCCAAAGCTAAGTAATGCCCCTCCTGCCAGATCTGATTGCAGTTGAAATGAGCACTCTCTCATGTATACCAAGTGGTATTGTGCAAACTTCGCTCATCAATCTTTTCTGACTGGTTAAATAAAGTGGTTAACAACCAGTGACTGTTGAGAATAGAGGTAGGTGGTTCTTTGTTTACCTGGCCGAGGAACACGGGTATGGACCATGAGGCAGAGAGAGAGAGAGAAGAGAAAGAAGACATAAAGAGCAGGATATCACTACTAGACTGGATGGACCAGTGCACCCTGAGGACAGACTGCTGAAGCAAAGCAGCCTAAGCAAGATTTAAATAGCAAGTAATTTGGGGCGAGCAGCTTGGATATATCCAGTCTTGTGTAGAAAAATAGTTTAGAGGTAATTACCCAGTAACTGTGCTAAACTTGATTAAATAAATCAATAATACTCAGTATCAATTATTGAGGGATTGGCTGGATCATAATGACTAATAGCATTATTAAATATCTTTCAATAACATTTACCTATTTAGTAAAAAGCACATTGAATATTTACTAAATACATATTATTTACCAGAACGTTTATGTTCCCATTTAAAAAAAAAAGCACATTACCTTTAACCTTATGACAAATTATGGAAGAGAAACATACTAACGTTATCACAAAGACTCTAATTCATAAGATGGCAAATTTGATTCTTCAAGATCATTTAACTATCTGATGATGTGACTAAGCATAAATTTAGGATTTTGCTCTAAATTTAGCATATTTTAAAGTCGGACAAAATATTTTCACAGTGATCTGAGTAAGAATAGATACTATGAAACATTTTATGTGCTTGAGTATGGAATGATCACATTAGTGATATCTGAGGTAACTATGGATCTTAATCACTGATAGTTCAATAGGACTGTGTATGTCTTCAACTCTTGAAGTTAGAGATGCCTTTTTCCTATTTACACTCCCAACGTATGTCACAAAAGCCTATGTATTATTTTTTTAAGGAGTAAAAACAGTAACACACCGACAACAAAACCACTCTGAAACTTACCAGAAGCTTGCCATCACTAGTAAAAACAAAACAAACAAACAAAAAGAACCATAAAAAGACAGCATTGACCCATAGAAACTTTCAGAAACGCTCCAGACACACACCACAGAGCAATCATCTGAAAACATCTCCATGTATAACAGCAAAAGCTATGTTGGCAACCTAGATACCTTCCAGGGGAAGCTCCAACAATGTACCTACCTCATCCTGCGGTGTGGTATCAGAGAAGCAGAGCAGGGGGTGCTGTGTAGAATCCTGGGAAGAGGCACTTCCTCCTCCTGTCTCTCAGAAGACCCCTCTGCTTTCCCTGAGAAGTGTCAGATAAAACCAATTTCTTGGAAGGTCAAAACAACCTCCCCCAACCAAATCCAGAGTAAATAAAAATATGTAAATATAATAGACTTTTCTTCTCTTGGATTAAAAATTATGATTTCTATATTATGCCTTGTAAACCAAACAGCCTACTTCCACCTGCTGTCCATCTATCTGTACAGAGAACAGTTGCCAAGGTCTTTTATTTAATTAATGAAGGATGCTAAAAGGAAGAAAAGAGAAGTTTCTGCTCTTCACGGAAATTGGTACAATGGTCATATAATTAGATAGTGATTATGTAAGTAAATGTGTATTTGTGTGTATCTGCGTATATGTGTGTCTATGTATATATATGTATATTTATGTGTGTATATATGTAATACCCAGGTCATCCCCTTAAAAACTACACTATTTTACACTTATTGAAAAACACACTCAAAATCACTATAGGTATACACAAGTGAAACTTTATGAGATGTTTAAATAATTTAAGTGAAACAGAAATTTTAGCAAATACAGAAAAACAATACTGAATTCCATAGTGAGAAAATGTTTCCCTTTTTAATTCCCTTGAAATTTCTGATTAAACCTCCAGGAAGTCTCCGGCTACTGATATTAGCAGAACCAGGCTGACAGGCAACAATTTCCAGTTAAGGCTTCACAGTTTATTTTCAACTTTCAGTAGTGGTAAATGATGAAATGAATAGCTATTTATTTTTAAATAACAAGATTATCATTTATTTTTAAATAACAGATTTTAAGTAACAGATTATCACTTTATGGAAAAGTATTAAAGAAACAATTGTTCAGATAGCACCATAGAGCGAAAGGGAATAACCTAGTGTCAGAATTACATGAACTATTTCAGATAACATGTCAGTCATATCTGATCATGTCTACTGTAGTCAATCACTTGTGTCTGTCTGTGTATCAATTGTCTTTTTTCCTTTCTGTCTCTGTGGGTTTATGTGATTTTGTGTCTCAAAGAGTCTTTATATGTGTGGGAATGTTTGAGTGGATAGATAGTTTTACATGCACCACCATAACTTGTACATTTGTGTGAATAGCAAAGACTCATTTATGATTCAGACTGCATGAGGATCGCTTACATAAACAACATTATTATTATGCTTAGAGAAATAGTCAGAGGGAGTAACTAGTGGCTTTCTTAGGTGGACCCTGGTCTAATAAGCATCAAAAATATGCACTAAGAATGAATACTGCATGTTATCTTGCTGTTAAAATCAATGTGGTATATGAAGTCATTCGAGTTTTAATGTTCCCTCATTAAAAATCTTGATCAAAAGCAAATTTGCTCCTATTACATTCTTAAAATAATTCTTTACCAGAAATGCATTCATAAGTAACTTCAAATCATTGTTGGAATCCGAAGTTTGACTGCAATTTATTGAATTGTTTTAGTAGATTTTTTATATTCTTTGGGGACATAAAATCAGTATTTTTGCTTTTAAATATTTTTGAATAATAAAGCAAGAAATTAATAACAGTAAAGTTTTACTCATTTGAATTTATAAAAAAAATTTCTATGTCTATTTCATGAGTATGTTGTGCAATGAAATATATTAAGATAAACCTTTCTCCACTGACTTCTGTAGCATGTCTTGTAATGTCAAACACCCTTCCTTCTAGGAACAATAGTCTGTTTCATATTTCCTTCTAAACCCATTTCAGAATGAAAGGCCATACTCGTGGGAAATGACATTTCAAAACTGGAAGAATAAAAAGTAAGCACATATTCATGAGAAAAGAATGATTCATGTTAGAGACACAGCCCTGTCTTATACACCATAAATCAGTTAAATGAGATTCACTTCTTCAGTCAATATTTATTGAGAGTTTACTGCATGGTGAGCTGTGTTTAAGCATCCAAGTTTCTCTGTTGAACAGCATACGAAGCGTTCCTGTTTTTCATAGAAAGACAACATTTTTCTTTTTATTATTGGTTTCTTTATTTACATTTGAAATTTTATTCCCCTTCCCAGTTCCCCGACAAACCATGAAATCCCCTATCCTATCCCCCTCCCCCTGCTTCTATGAGGGTGTTCTCTCACGCACCCACCCACCCACTCCCATCTCCCTGTCCTGGCATTCCTCTACACTGGGGCATCAAGCTTTTCCAGGACCAATGGCCTCTCCTCCCATTGATGCCAAAAAAGGCCATCCTCTGCTACATATGTGACTGGAGCCATGGGTTTCTTGATGTGTATTCTTTGGTTAGTGGTTAATCCCTGGGAGCTCTGGGGATTCTGGTTGGTTGATATTGTTGTTCTTCCTATGGGGTTGCAAACCCCTTCAGCTCCTTTAGTCCTTTCTCCAACTCTTCCACTGGGGACCCCATGCTCAGTCTAATGGTTGGCTCTGACCATTCGCCTCTGTATTTGTCAGGACCTGGCAGAGCCTCTCAGAAGACAGCCATATCAGGCTCCTGTCAGCATGCACTTCATGGCATCCACAGTAATATCTGGGTTTGGTGACTGTATATGTGATTGATCCCCAGGTGAGGCAGTCTCTAAATGGCATTTTCTTCAGTCTCTGCTCCACATTTTGTCCCAGTAAGTCTGATTATAGACATGAAGATTCCAAGGCAAACTCATATCATTAGCATATACAGAATATAAAAGTTTCACAATAAAAGGTTTACAAGCTTCCACGGGAGAAAAGCAACCAACAGTCCTACCTGGCTGCAAAGCTTACCAACCACAATGACCAGTACAATAAGACATTCCCAAGAGTGCAATAGTGGCACTTATATCCTTGGAGTAACCAACAACCATTTAATTCAACTTAAACTCTACTCAAGAGGGAGAAATTTATGCCTTGTGCAAATATAGCCATTACTGAAAATAAAATATAGCACAGGGTTTGTGCCAAAGAACAAACAGATAGTTAATGTTTACCTTAGCCAGAGAAGGAGGTGCTGGCTGCATTCATCAATATGTATTAAGTATCAAACAAACCCTGGTTCTATCCCAGTCTTACATATTATGCCCTATTCATAAAAGATATGAAACAAATGACATTTTCTCATACTCATCTGCATCTAGAGTAAAATAGGCACAACATAAAAGATGAGAAATTCAATAAATTGATGCAATTAATCAATACAATTCAAACAGAACAAGCACTTGCAGTATTAAAAATGTTCACAGGCAGTGATTTTTATACACATCTGGTTCTCATATGGAAGCCAGCTTAAGAAATCACTCGCATTAGCACCAAGAAGTTTCTTTTCACTTTTGTGAACATCTTAGAAAATATTGAAGGATGACTTAATGCTGCATCATATAGGGCAAACCGATCTGGCATTGGTTACTGAATGGTAAGTGTCCATCACGGAGATTATTATGGCCAATACAGGATACCAATTTCTAAAATTATGTCAGTCTCTGTCTGACTTTGCTGGATCTCACACTTGAGTCAAGAAAAAAAAAATATCTGAATAGTTTGAGAAGAGGATTCCTGGCCTTACCATCATTGAGTGTGATTCGGCAGTTCTAAAGAAAAGTCTAGGAATATTCATTTAAAATTAGTTCGCTAGATTATTGAGAATTGGAAATTCTCAGAATGCACACCATTAAAACATACCAGGGGCAAGCAGAACTGGGTTTCACCAAATAGTTATAAAAATCTAGTGAGACCATCTGCATGGTCTTGAATTTAAAATAAGCCAAACTGAAGATAAGGTCATTTAAAAAGGGAAATAATAATGTCTGTTCAAGTCTATTATTTGTACCCAGTATGCATGCTTACTTTGTAAATAGCATGGGTTGATGTTGTGCTGTTTGAATGCTGTAGATCCACTTGTCTTAGTTGGCCTGGAATGGTTTTTTTTGTTTTTTTTTTTTTTTTTTTTTGTCTAATTTAGACCTCTTATGTTTGCATTTCTCCAAGATAGAATACTGTAGAATGAATCACTTAAGTCACTGTGACAAGTCCTTCTCATCCAATCCTTATATCAGCTATGTTTTTTAACATGTAAAAGCTTTGACTTTATGTCCTAAATATATCTTAAGCTTTGCAGTTTCTCTTTCTAACATAGGCATCTTTTTGCAAATTAGCATCTATTTCTTTCTCTGGTGCTCCACTGACATCCAGTCACGCACTTTCTGGTTCATTGTCGACTTCTGGCTGTAATGATCTTTTCAACGTGAAAATATGATGACATGTAAAATAACTTGTTTTTCCATTGTTTGGGTGATGAAGAGTCCAAATCTTAGCAAGGCCAACATAGCCTTACATAATTTGCTCAGTTCTTGTCTCCAGATCCAATACTGAATATTAGAAAGATGTTTTGAGTTGGTTTCAGAGCCAGCCCCTGAGTCACCATAATTTATTTTTTTTCCTTTGTGCTCTGGAACTTTAGAGTATACATGACCCATGACTTTCCCTTCTGCCTTTTAACAAACTGTTTTCACCACAGTATCTCATCTCCATCTCCTATTCATCTGGTGGTTCATTTTGGAGGTTGGGCCTCAGCTATTACCTATGTTCAAAAATTTGGAGGTCTATCTTAATAAATCAAATTTGCCAGTTAGATGTTTACAAATCTCTCTATACACAATTCTAGTAAATAGGCAATTTTTTTATTCATAATGTTGTGTTTGTACTGTATCTGAATTAGAAGGCTTTTGGGGCAAAAATATAAGCAAATCTACCTGTTTATTTCCAAAATCTACTCCAATGCTTAAAATGTTTAGGATATTTGGTACTTCTTGAAAGATTAGATACATTAATTAGTATAATAGGGAATAAATATAAATAAATAGAAAAATATGGATAAAAATAATGTTATAAAATGAATATTTTCTTTGAAGGTTGATTCAGAATGAAAAATTATCTAGAAAGAACTTTTATTATAAAACACAAATTTTATAAAATTATTTTCATAATACACCATAGGTAGATTATAGAGAGAATTGGAAACTATTAAAAATAGGAAGTGCATGCTGGCAGGAGCCTGATATAGCTGTCTCCTTAGAGGTCTGTCAGAGCCTGACATATACAGAAGTGGATGCTCACAGCTAACCATTGAACTGATCAAGGGGTTCCCAATGGAGGAGTTAGAGAGAAGACTGAAGGAGCTGAAGGTGTTTACAGACCCACGGGGAAAGCAACAATACCAACCAACCAGAGATCCCAGGGTCTAAACCAACAGCCTGGGAGCACATAGGGAGGAACCCATGGCTCTAACTGTATCTGTAATGGAAGATGGCCTTGTTGAGCATAGGTGGGAGAGGAGGTCCTTGATCTTATAAAGGTTGGATGCCCCAGTGTAGGGGAATTCAAGGGTGTGAAGGTGGGAGTGGATGGGTGAGTGGGGGCACATCCTCATAGAAGCAGGAGGAGGTGGGATGGGATAAGGAGTTTCTGGTGGGGTCAATGGGGAAAGTGGATAACATCTGAAATGTAAATAAAACATCCAATAAAAATTAATTTTAAAAAAGAAAAGAAAATACAGAGACATATGTTCACACAATGTGCATACATGTGTTCTCATGTTTGCCCTTATGTGAAGAAAACATTACCCCAACAATTCATCTATGTACAAATGGACCTGTTTTTCTTAGAGTTAAGAAGAAAGTGATATTAAAAATTGGGGAAAAACTAAACATATACTGAAGGATATATATCACAAAAAAATGATATGTATGTAAGGAGAACAAACATCATTTCCTAATGTTTAATATGTAATATCATGCAAAATATGACTGGAGCTATAAAGTTCAACTTAACATACAAACTTTGTGATGGTAATACTTACTCAAATCTACAGAAAAATAAATACTCCATTCTACCAAAACAAAAAACAAAAACAAAAACAAAAATAAACAAACAAACAAAAAAAAAAACCTCACAAAAGTCACGATATAATTTTTGGGTATTTTCAAGGTTCTAACTCTTTCTCTTAAAGTAGAATTATGGTGACTCGAGCGGGTTTAGGCTAAACCCAAGCAAAGCCATCTTTCTGTGATTCACTATTGGATGAGTTGTTGGAATCTGTGACTAAACTATGATTCTGAACAGAACACAAGCCTACCCATATAGCCTTTCTTGAGTTAGCCAAGCATTACTTATAAATCACTCAGAAACAACAATATTAGAGTGTGCATTTTCTAAGTGGGGAAATATTCATAATGAGTTTTCTTAGTTAACTCTTAAAATATCCATGAAACAGATCCCTGGTAGTTCTCTTCTATTTCAAAATGGGGCAAGTGTCATTTTAGTAATTTTAAAGTATACACAAAGCCCAGATGAAGTACATGAAACCTCAGCTCCCAAAGTATCATCTTTTGCCAAACGTCAGTAGCTGGGTGGTCTTAGCTACTTATCCTAGTGTGATGAAATGCCCTGACAGGAGATCTTAAAGGAGATGCAGATGTGCATGCTCTTTTTGACGCTCAGTGTAGTCCATAACTGCAGAGAAGCCCCTGCGGTCAGAGCTTGCAGTAGCTGGTCATATGAGTCTACAGTCAGAAAGAAGAGAACAAAGAACCAAAACTACCAGTGAGTTTGCTTGCTCATTTCATACAGTCCAGGCTCTCCTCGGCCCAGCTCATAGCCGCACCTACAATTAATATGGCTCTTCGCACAGCAGTTCATCAATAGTCCCTGACAGGTATGGTTAGAGTGCTGTCGCTCAGGTGATTTTAGAGTCTGTCCCTATGACAATTAACACTATCACACAGGTGAAATATTAGCTGCTATTTAAAAATAAAGTTGGAACTTGATAGCTTCAAGGAAGGAAACGGTCAATTTTCTTTACTTTCACATCAAACTAATTTGAATGTTCAGTAAAAATCACAAATGATAGGAGGAATATTATCAAAAAGGATAAGCCATAAGCACTGATACGAATGGGGAGAAGAGAGGATACTTTTACAGGTTTTATGGAAATATAAATTACTACAATATGTATGAATGATCTTAAAAGTTTTTACAATATAAATAACACATACTACAATTCTAGCACAGGTCAAATGTAACTAGTATAGACAGTCTTAGAGATTTTAAAAATATAACAACCATATAGCCCAGAAATTTTAGCACTGTGCAAATATACAAGGGAAATTAAATGTACATCTAAAAATATAATTTCCATGGTCATTGTTTCATTATTCAAACTCTCCAAGACCAAAAAAATTAATCTAAATGTTCATCAGTGAATCACTGGATTAAAAAAAAGTTAAATTTATCTATTAATTTATTAACTACTATCTATTCATCTATCTATTTATCTATATATCATCTATCATCTATTATATAGCTTTTAAAAATCTGTTTATCCATTGGCTATAGAACTATACTATTTGGTCACAAAAAGACAATGTCTTATTATTTATGACAATCCAAAGGACATTGTGCCAAGTAAAATAATCCAGACATGTAAAAAGGTATTATCTCACTGATATGTGGAATCTGAAAGGGTCTGACTCCTAGGAAGGGGCAGACTAATCATTTGCATGGATTGGAGGTAAGACTAACTAGAGGGATTGTAAACATTTTTGTTAAAGTATATACATATTCAGTTAGACAGAAATAATTAATTTAGTTGTTCTAGTGTAAAATGTTATTTCAGATAAGAATAGTAAATGATGTATTTATATCTTATAGTGCAGGATTTTAAATGTTACCTCTCCACATCTCAAAATGATATCTATGCAAAATAATATTGAGATGAATTGTCTTACAAGCCACTATAAATATACACAATACAGACATTTCGAACTCCACAAGTAACCTAAGAATCTGTGAACAGGATGAGTTTTGTCTCTATATAGCAAGAGTAAGCACTAGGGGCATATGCATTTTAAGATGATAAATCTCATATATCAGAAAAAAACTATAAGCAGGGAGGCTATGAGCAAACAATCATGTGCATACATTATATAAAAATGTAAAATACATCTAGAAAAATTCTAAAATGCTTGAAAGTCATGTGATGAATCATGTGCATGTGGTTTAAGCCTCATGTTGATGGAATCAGTTCTGCAAACCATCTCTTGATTAATTGCAACTTAAAGACAAAAATCTTTATTTATACAAAGTTTCAAAAGATGATTCTAAACTCTTAAGGAAACAGTTAACTGTCTGATAACATTTTACACTGAAGAATAAATGCATGTAATGTCCACTTGCCAAAATCGTTACAGTGCCTAACTAATGATACACAAAGTTATGTTGTAGGAAAGACAGATAATTTGAACTTGGGATACACTAGAGAATCGGTAAAGTGCCCCACGTGAAAAGTCACCTGACCTGTTGCAGATGCACATATCGTACAGTGAGTAAATCATCTTTGTTTCTGGTGACCAGTGAATGGATACACCTCTGCCTTACACCCAAAGAACTTTTGAATTAATGTTCATACAGAGAACACAGAGGTATTGGGGGAAACTAGAAAATGAGGACAAAAATACAACCTTGAGCTGTGTAAGGATTTCTTACACAAGGCCTTAAAATTGCTGAACCAAAGAAGAAAATTTCACACCCTTGAAAATCCAATTGATGAGAGAAGAGTCCATGGTCTTGAAGAAGAACAGAAAGGTATATATGAAAGGATTAGAAGGGAGGAAAGGAAAGGTATAGGAGGAGGAGCTAAGGTGAGAGGAGTAAGGCGAGAAAGAAGAAGGATAAGGAGAGGAAAAGGAGAAGGAAGAGGAGGAGCTAGGGCAGAGGGATGAGAGAGAGAGAGAGAGAGAGAGAGAGAGAGAGAGAGAGAGAGAGAGAGAGAGAGAGAGAGAGAGAGAAAGAGAAAGAGAGAGAGGAATATGGAAGCAGATTTACGAGTGTCTCTAGCAGTCAAACGTAGTTGGTATATCTAGGTTGGGTATTGGGTTTCACCTCTGATTATATGGACTTCTTGTTATTGAGCATTACCAAACATATAAAGCCTTTGGATAATCTAAGCATTAGAGTCTCATTTGTACCGAGCCTACATGGATGGCAGGATGATCTGGGCAAGGCCCAGCCTTGTGGAGACAGAATGGAAGATTGACAGAGCCATCTCCTACGCTGGTGTCTTGTGGGTGGCAGGGTTGGTGTCTCTGACCACCTGAGCGAACAGCCCTAGCTGAGCAGGCCGTATGGCCGCCACTGCTCCTGGCCTCACGCCTAGGCTAGTTGGGAACATGGTGGCAGATTGAGAAAAACCAGATTGGATGCCACTGATTTAAGTATCTCCCGCAACAGAAAGGGAGAAATTTTTACTTCACAAATAATCTCAAAAGTAAACAACAACAAAATGGAAGTACATAAAATTCATACTGGAGCCAAGAAGTTGAAAAGTTGGCTTCCTAGACTCTGGTTTCATAGTAGCTGCTATTTGTGTATCTGTGAATGCAGTTATCTATTTCGTATCTCTTCTTATTCACTCTACAAACTAGAGAGAAGAAGAAGGGAGCTAAAGAAGGTTGCAAAAAGCATAAGGAAAGGACAGGACAAGACAGGAAAGAAGGAAATGAAGAAAACTAGACTCTAGTAGGGCTCCGAATGAAACTTTCCACCAGAGCATATGGATGGGTTGCTTGGTAATGGCAGTAGAAGTGGGAACACCAGAAAAACAGTGGGTAACAGTTTTATAAACGTATCTCTTAGTGAATAACAACCCCTACAGAAAACACAAGAACACAGAAACCAAGAATCAGAAGCAATGAGTTTGTCACAAATGTGGCACAATGCTAGTCACCAATTCTACCAACCCTGCCTCAAAATAAAATGCTTTATGCTTGCTTTCATGCTTTCATAGTCTTTTATAGGACATTTAAATCCATTTCCTACTAACTTTTGGCCAATTCCCACCCCACTCACATTCCAATTTCTCTTTGTACAAAATGTTTGTTCTTTTCTTCACTAATAGGTTGTGTGTGTGTGTGTGTGTGTGTGTGTGTGTGTGTGTGTGTGTGTGTATGTGTGTTTCTTGGCTTTGGCTTTGCTGGATAGCAAGAGCTAGATGTGGGTGGGCCAGTCTCAGAAATTACTGATGAGATTTCCAAGCTTAGAGACTACCAGGTCTGGAGAAGGAAGAGGCATCAGCTACCTACTGGATGCAAAGAGGGTAGACATGAAGGTAGTTAAAAAAAAATAGCTTTCCAGGCTATCTTCAAGTGGGTAATTGGAAGACTGGTAGGAATTTTCAAACATAATATAACAAAATTTAGAAACAAAAAAGTTCCTTTTCATTTGCACAGAGGCTCTGTTGAAGCTGAAATACTTGTGGGATATTAGGAATGAAAAATGTCAGCATGGAACTGCCCGGGCTTGTCTGGTTTACGGCTCCCACCTCGTGGCTGTCATTACTGCCCAGTAAAAGGGCCTCTTTGTCTCTGGAGAATTACTTCTCAAAGACGAGAAATGTCCATGAGCATCTACTCTCTTCGACATATAGGTCACGACATTCAGAAAATAATGTCAGGGATCTCTGAGTGCCATCGCCCTGATTCACTGGTCAAGACTGGGAAGTATGTGTCCAGATACGCATTCTCACTCCTAAAAGAACTTTTAGTTGGTTTGAAATGCAATGGAATCGGGGGAGGTTACATGACTGAAAAAAAGTGAGGTTGGGGAAGATACAGGAATTTACAGCAAACTTATTTTTTTTAATTCTTAATCTAAAGGCCGCACTAGTGATATGAAGACATGCCCGTGTGTGCACATGTGCACATTTGCCATATTGCCTTTCTGTATTGTCTTAATGAAAAATACTCTCTAGCTTCTGTCCCAAACCCTTGAAAGAGACAAGTCAGTAGCTGTCTGTTCTCTGTCAAAATCCTGCCTGTTTCTCTAGCAGTTATCAGGCTCTAGAGAAGGACGATGAGTTTCAGCCACCACAGCATGGCATGCAGTGGTTTAGTTTTTCTTACAAGACTGGGATTCAGTACCCATAGTTCTTCTGGGAAAACATTTCTGAGCTTCAGCTCTGTGCGTTGTGTTTGTTAACGTCTTGACTGACAAGAGATTCCAAGTCATGTATTTACTCAGTATCTTATGGGAATAACAGTCTAGTCAAGTTGTAAAAGTCTGATCTACTAGTACTTCTGTACACATTGGCTTGAAGCATACTGGAAATAAGACAACTAGATTTTTCAGTGTGAGATGAAGCTGTGATTGAACAGAATGTCTGAACTTGAGGTGGCATGTTAATGTGTCAGACTAAGGTATGGTAGGAGAGACATGGTCATTGCGAAAGCCAGTGAGAGTAAGTGTGAGAATGAAGTGGCTCATCGATGCCAGCTTGGTGCACAACAGAACATCTTCACTTCGCCATCAGGCCTTTCTGTCACTGAACACATGCTCCTTACCTTTCTAAATATCTTATTTTCTACAAGGAAATAGAGACAAGGTTTATAATCTGCTGTCCTTCATAATGCCTATTGTATTAAAAAAAACCAAACAAACATTGTGTATAATTGTTGATCTAAAATATTCAACTCTCCCCCAAATCTAACATGGTAATATACTCTTGTTACATTCCCTGGCTTGTAGCTGACAAAGCCAGGACTCAGAGGCAGACATTTTTACAAATTTCCTGAAGAAATAAGCCACCAAACAAGCTGCTGCCATTTCCTGATGTGTTCCCCTTTCCTCAAGTCAGTATCATCTCTTGAAAGTTTAACATGTCTCCACATGCATACAATAGCTAAGGCCACTTTCACTAACTCTGTATGCTGAAGCCACTCCCTCACATGCCTGTCAAAGTATCTGCATACACTGGCACTACATGCTTCCAAGATTAGGTTATTTACTCGAGCAGCGGGGGGAGGGGAGGGAACATAATTGCATTATTTATAATGAAAACAGTAATAAACTGATTCTGGTTCTATTTTCAATGTCCATTTTTCAAATTTAATTTTAAATAATTTTTAAATTTAAATGTTTTAATCATACTGTTCCCTTCTCCAAAGAATTCTCAGATTCTCTCTTTCCCTACACACTTAAATGTAAGTTCATTATGTTGGCCAGCTGTACCTGAACACGAGGCCTTCTTTGAGAGTGATTAATACCCAGTGTCATTCCTGGAGAAAACTGATTTTCTCTCTCCGAGAAGATATAAATGACTGTTCCTTTGTTAACCTTTACCCCAATGACTAGGCATTTATTTATTCATTCATTCGTTCTTTAAAACATACATAATGAAATAAAATATAAGACAAAAACTATCATTAATGTTGTCAGGTCATGTAGTGCATTATAGAGACACATGACAGACCAAGATTTCTTGTCTGCAAGGATTGCTGAGCCTGGGAGAAAAGCACCCGACAGAAGATGAAGAACTGAGCTGGTACCTAGAAATTATCAATGAGGCCAGTGGGCAACTGAGTTGGAGAGGTTTGTTAGCTGAGAGGTGAGCATAGTCTTGATGCTAGATAACCCAAGAGCCGACAGTAAAACCAAATAATATTGGTCTAAAAAGAGGGGGAAAAATGTTGTGTTAAATGACTTCTAATCATATTATGCTATGCAGGGCTGTAGCTCGCATGTGGGCGTGGGTCCTGTTGGGCTGAGTTGTGAATCTCAAGTGTCTGCTGCCCTAGGCAGCTGGAACCTTGGCTCGGGGAGCAGAAGCATGTGAATTTGACTGAATTCACTTCACGTGGCACTGGGCAGACGTCAGGCTATGAGAAGCTGCCAGACTCTGCCCACGTGTGTGGAGATCTCAGTCTGTAGTCTGTGGGGGCAGAGTTCCCTGGTTGGGGGACTCTGGGCTGAAGCATCTAGAAGGGAAGACCGGTGGTCTCAGCCCTTGGGCACTCAGATGCCACTAGGGACCACAGAAGGACCGAGAAGTGGGCATATGGGCTGGACCGGCTTGCAGCCGAGAGGGATAAGAGGGAGAGAAGCTCCGGCAGTGCCCCACAGGGTAGACTCTTGGTCGAAGCGACTCTCTTGACTGGGCCAAGGCTGGTTCGGCTAGCTTGCTTGAGTTGGCAGGCCTCCATGGCTGGAATGCAGACACGACCTCCACGGGAGATTAGATGGAGGCTTGGTAATCGAAGGCCCCCTCCGCGGTTCTCCATGGTGGGCCCCAATGACAAGAGGAAGTCCAGGGTTTTACAAGGTTTATAGTCATGACAAAAAGTGGATATAGCTGTACTCCATACCTGTGTTTTCAGGGTAGCCTAAGGTTAAATTCTGTTTGTAAGGTGGAGGGTCTGGGAAGGAATGCTTAATTGGCGATGCCCTCTGGCCTTTAGGTATCTCATTAATATGGAGATCTCTTGAGGCTCTGCAGCCTGTAGTCACACCCTCTACCTATGGAGGGGCTGGTAGGAGCATTGCCCTACGTGACTGAAAGGTGCTGATTAATGGAGGTCTTCAGCCGTGTGTCAGGAGCCTAGACTGGTAACTGGTAACATTTCGAAATGTATGCTATCCCTTGCAGGGATACCTGTTGGGTCTCTGGCCATCTCTAGCCAGTGCTCCACCAGAAACCATGCTATTATTTTATGGTCCCACAATGCTACACCCACAGATCAGAGTCTTGTTCAGTATTCATCATAGAAGCTTCCTACTTCAGCATATGGGAACAAATACAGAGACCCACAGACAGAATGAGACTGATTCTTATGACTTCTATTGGTCTGTCTTGTCCAGCTTCCGTGTGGTAGTTTTTATCTTATCTTACAGTTTATTTATTGCTTTCAGCAATGTAGGTATGATCCAATGCAAAACAATCTAAATAAAACTCCAAACACAGGCCTCCTTTCTTCATTCTCAGCTCTCCGACTTTCCCTCAAGACACCCTAGGGCAGTGTCTTTGTCTCAGTCTCATAGATCTCTACCTAGTGAAACCAATTGATAAGAAGAATAAAGGCAATAAAATTCTGGGTAGAAGTAGAAATACCCACATTAGTCTCTATTTTGTTTTAATGAACAATAAGACATCAGCCATTTAGGCATCTATTCATTGAAATTCTTCAACAAAGTTTGTGCAGCCACTATGCCCCAGCTTCCATATGGACCATGTGCATAGAGAATGAGGTACATCTGAGCGGTTCTCAGGAGTTAGAAAGAAGCACATAGATTTAAACTGGTGAGCACCATAATTACATATTACTTGCAAAATTTATTTTTAAAAATTTCATTGTTGGATGTTTAATACACATAGGATAGATTCTATACAGATAATTTTCATCTAGTGGATCATGTATGTTAACCATATTCATCCTTTTTCATTTGCTGCCTCAGACACATTTACATCTCCCACTTCTCTAAACATATGTATTTAAGTATATACTAAATATATGCATAATATATGTACAGTCTTATGTGTATATCTGTGTGTGTAAATTGCACTGTATATCTGTATTAAATTATAAGGCCGACAAGTAAGAGGAAACATGTAATATTTGTCATTCCACATCTGATTAATTTGACTCAATCTGATGATCTTCAGTTACATTCAGTTTCCATCCAATGACATAATTCGTTATTCTCTACAACTAAATACAACTCCATTGTGTACTTCAGATAATCTTAAACAATCTTAAAGGATTCTCAAAGGGCATTACTGTACAAATAACAGCAAAGTAAATAATACATATTTTATGACAGAATTTATTTCCTATGTTCATCATCAAATAAACATTTTATAAAGGTCCTCAAGTCTTAGAAATCTTAAACTTAGCTTTCTCCTTATACTAATGTAAGGAATCTTTGAGTTAAAACACTTTTTTAAAATCCCATGGGAAATTTTCTATTTATAGTTGATTCAGTAATGTTTAATTTTAAACAAATCTAATTTGGTTAATCAGATTGACAATTGAGTGTTATTTTGGGGATTGTAATTTCATTCCAAATATAACTACATAGCTATGTAATGTGGTAAACTAACACACCAAGTAGAAACCTATTGAAATTGGTCTTATGAATTGTTCGGAAGAACCAAAACGGTCATATGAATTTAGTATAATTAGTCTACAATTTCTTGGGGAAATTTTGTATCTTATATTTCTATTTGGGAGACATACATGGAGGGGCTAGGAATGTAGCTTAGTGGTTGAATAATTCCCTGGCATGCAAAATACCCTGTATTCAATTCCTATAACAATGCTGGCATAGTGGCATACAAGTATAACCACACATGAGACCCTATTTTAAAAAATGATAGCATAGAAGAGGGAAGAAATTATATCCTAGGCTTTAGTATATACTCGTTCACTCAGGGTCTCTCAGGATTGTTATTTCTGGCTTATAACTTTCTTAAATTTCTCCTTGGGATTTTTTCCCATTGAACTGGAAAATCATCCTACATGATCTGAATCATGTCAGAAGACTGTTCTATTTTTCTAGGATGTCATGTTTAATAGTTATAAAGCAAAATTACCTCTGAAGAACTTTGCTTCTGCTGGGGAGAAAATAATACTGCATGACTGTCTTTTTCTCTCTCTTGTCACTGTGGTGATTGAATACCTTTCTAAAAGCAACTTAGAGAAGGAAGGATTTATTTTATCTTACAGACCAAGGTGCAATGTATCATGACAGAGAATTCAATTCTGATCTAAGAATTTATTTTTAAAATCCATCCAGAATTAATGATAAAAATCAGCTACATATTTTGCTTAAAAAGCAACCAGGGATAATTTAAGATTTATATTAACAAATCTAATTATTATAAATTTTATCACTGAGATGTTAATGATGTCAAGCTAGTCCAAACAATAAGAAAAACACCCTCATTTTTTTGTATGGGGGAATTCTTGTACAGCCAGCTTGTTAGAAGGATAAAATAGACAAATATGGTAAAGATATATTTATTCTAAGTTACAAGATTAGAGCAAAGATGTTGACTAGAGACAAGACAACTAGGGAATGCTCAGAGAAGATACTTGAATATTTTTGAATTTGGTTTTCAAAAAACAAGCATCAATTCTCCGGGTAGAGAATGAGAGAGGTTTTAATGGTATTCTTTTCTTCATACTTTAAGCTCCAAGCAATTCCTGAAAGGATGTCACACATTTGTTAACTTGGAGTTCAAAAAAATCAGGCTTAGATGGGGAAAAGGAATTTTAAAATTTCTAAAATCCTGATAGAGGAATGGCGAGGGACTAGAAAGGCAGCTGGGAAACTATTCTGAGATGACAGAGGAAATAGTTGAAACACAGTGGGGAACCAACTGGCTTCCAGATCACCAACGTGTTCTAGTTTCACATATGGACCATTCTAAAAACTCATATGTCTTCATTATTTAAATTATTTTTATACTGGACCATTCTTTCTCAGTGGCATGGAGAAATAAAGCAGAAGAGAAACACAAAGTGGTGATTAAAAGATACAGTGGTTACCAAGGACCATGACTATAGTCCTACATCTCTGGCATTCCAAAACCAACAGCCATACACACTGAGCAGTCTTTTTCTGGGAACATATAGTTTCTTATTCTATTCTTCCAGCTGACTTAAGCATTTAGTTAAATTGTTCTATATCTCAGAAGAGGAAACAGAGGACAAAGAGCTCTTGGAGCATTGTTTCTTCTTTTTTGTGTAGTCTGTGGTGGGTTAGAGGCTGAGATATTACAGCATTCTTTCGGTTCAAGTACTCTATAGATGAGCTGGCATGCAATAGTGGAGTGTGCCAGGTCCCGTCCCTCAAGGAGAATAGAGTATTGTGTATTAACCAAGTATCCAAATAATATATTCAGAATGTGATTTGCCCTGTAGTCAAATTACACATTACAAGTTTTAGAAATGTATAAAAGAAAATAAGTAATTCGGACTAGATATCAAAGCTATGAGGAATAGTCACAGACATAGACATTTGGACTTGGTGTTTATAAATGAATGATATTTCCTCTGGTAGGGAGGGAAAAGACTGTTCCATTTGGATATTAAGTATTATAGAAAATATAATGTGTATCGATGGCCAGAAATCCATATATACATTTTTGTGTGTCAGTGATGTAGTAAGCACCTATTTCTATTTTTATTAAATAGTCATTAAGAAAAGTAGGCAGTTGGGTAAGTAGAAAAGTGAGGGTGGAACTGGAAGGAAATAGAAAAAGATAATGATGATGAAAATACACTGCATGCTATTCTCAAAGAATTATTTTTTAATAATTCTTTTCTCAATTATATTTTTATAATTGAAAATATTCAGAATGTAGTACTTGAGCATCTGTCATAATTCCTTTTAAAATAATTAGTATTTTAAAGCATACTTTACATATAACAATGCATTTCACATATTAAAATAACAATAATAGAATGATTTGGTAACATTTTAAACAGAAGTGGGAAGAGGGCCAAAACATCAAGGTATAAAACTCCTGCTTTTAGAATAATTTTTTTAGAAATACATCTTCAAAGTGAGTTGGTGAGATATTATTATTATTATTGTATTATTATTATTATTATTGTATTATTATTCAGTGGTTATTCATGTCAGTGGAATTAAAAATGAGCTCTGCTTCCACAAGAACTGCCTCGAAAGTCCCACATGTTCCATTCCTTTGGGATGCAAAATTGTTGTATGATACATGATACACAGAAAGAGCAATAGATAAGTCTGTCCTGAACAATGATTGCAGAATTGAAGCTATGAGAAAATACAGCTTCAGATCCTCTTTCCTGACATATGCGTCATTCTGCCTCTAGTCTATACTTTCTCATCATCCAATTCCATCCTCTCCTTATGTCCTATTTGCATGTTGACACTTAACCCACACTTTCACCTGTTACATGTGTGCATTAAAAAATAGACTCTGAGATCCACGTGTGAAGAGAATATGGATTGTTTTACTGTTATTTTTGGAGTTTAAATCATCTTGTCTAAGATCATCACACTTTTCAAATCCGTCCATTTCTCCACAATTCTCACAATTGAATGCTAATTGGTCAAACATTATCTTATTGTGTACGTATGCTACATTTTGTTATCCATTCGTATGTAGGTGGGCGCTTATACATCATTGTTGGGAAATGATGGAAACTTTTGAAGTTGAAGCCTATTTGGTAGGGGACATGGGTTTTGTCAAGGCTCTTCTCCCTCTGTGAGCCTGTTTGGCTCCCAGCCGCTGCTTGGTGAACACCTTTTCTTCATCACACACTGCGGCCCCAGACCCCAACACAGTGAATTCAATGGACTACTATTGTCACCTCTAAAACTATGAAACCCAGTATGTTTTATATGTTTCTCTTGGCTATTGTCACAGTGATCAAAACACTAGGAAATTTTACAACTCACTAAAACTTGACAACTCATAGGTGACAATTCATTGTTCACACTCCTGACATTGTAAACCCAGCATTTGTACCTTTAGCCAAACTGCTACTGTGCTTAAAAGAATGTTCATTGTTACTCTGTTCTCATCTCTCTCTCTCTCTCTACTCCAAATTACAACTACCAAGTTCTAGTTTTAGGCAAGTTGACAAGTTGAATCTTGTTACATACACCCCCAGGAGGTCCGATGTTGTGCACACTGTATTTGCTATTTACAAGATTTTAGGCTTCAGCTTGGCTCCCAGCCTCCTTGTTAGGAAAAGTATTAGAGCAAAATCAACGATGGGGCCCCTCCCTCTGACTGGAAGCTAACAAAATCCTTAGCTTCGAAAGGCACAAGAAAGGCTTCATTTAGATACCAAGCAAAAAAGATCAAAGCAAAGAAGTACAGACATGTCTGTTGTCTGAGGCAGGCGGCGAGTCATCAGAAGGGAGCCCCGCGTCCTTGACTGCACAGCAGATGCAATACATCTGAGAGGTCACCATAAAGCAAATAAATACTGTCACAGCCCCTTCCCTTGATGTCTCAAGGAAACAAAAGCGCAGGGCTTTCACCTGAAACAAACAGCAGCCTGCTCTCTGCAGCTGGCACACGATCTTCTCCCCATTCTACTTCTGTGGTCTTAGACGAAAATCGAGTATTCACTATTTAAAACCCAACCAAGATGCACACCTTTGCATGTGTGTCTAAATGAATGAATAGTGACAAAAATGATCGTATTTGAAAACTTCTCTTTGAAACAACATAGCGACTCCTATGCAAGTTAAAAGGGCTTCAAGCTGGTGGTGTCAATTAACAGAAGCACTCTGCTGTACGAAGCTCTGCAGTTCTAACTCAGAAATGCGCAAAGGCAGGGTACGGGTATCACTCTATTGCTAGGGACCCTTCTTGACGGAAGACAGAGTTGGAAGGGGGCTTCCATCTAATACACTGCAAATACTAATTTAACTGTTTCATATTCATGTTTGTTTCCGGTTGCTGTCATAATCCTGCACTTTGAAAGGATCATGTTTATAGACAGAAGGCATTTGAAGGTCGTCCTCAATGTCTTGTGGCAAGTGATAGAACCGGCTTTATTTAAAAATTACTTTTAAACTAATTTTTGATGACTTCAGCTAGTTAGAAAAATGAATCTCCAGTTAGATAATTATATAAAAATATATAAAAGTTACAAAACATAGCTAAATATAGGGGTTAGTATTTTACTTGTTAAATTTGAAGGAAATATAAAATAGGTCTGAGTAAAAATAATTAAGGAGTACCAACCAAAGCAAGCAACTAGAGAAGATACTTTTCTTTTTACACTTTAATTTTAGAAGCACATTATAAATATAAACTATAGTCAATGTCCACACAATGTGCCAAGGAGGACCCCAGTCAGTCCCTCTGTTTGATGCTAAACATTCATTATAAGCAACAGTGATCTAATTGCCAGCATACTATGAGAGACAGCAGAAAGTAAATGGTTAGGAGGGCTGACCAGTACAAAGTTTGTTATCTGAGCACATTAAGAAGTACTCATTAATTTTACTGTAAGTTTAGGGACTGTTCTTCATGGAATTAACACATGAGAGGAAATGTGAAGGGCCACACTATACTAGCCAGGTGTAAACTGGGCTGGTACAGGGCATATGTGGAGCAGAATGAGAAATAGACCCAGGCTAAGACAAAATGGCAGGAAGGAAGTGACTTTTGCATCAAGGAACAATTGGGAAAGAGTAGAGTAGAGCAAAATGCACGTGACTTCGTGACTTAGGTAGCTTCCAGTTCCAGTTAGAGAGAGAGAGCTAACAGGTTCATGTAGACAGACAATTCAGAGGCTTGTAGTCTGGATTCCCCTTTGGATTTTGCCCTAGAATAGAATGAAGATTTCTAGGGGATGGGGGAGAGTTACAGGAGTTCTGGGAGGACGTAGTTGGTGCATACAGAGCTAGTGTACAAAGGTCTAAGGACAGAGTGGACAAGAAAGCTGCATATATGTGGCTTAGAAATATATACTCTACCCAGACTTTCAGGTGACTCAGATGCATACTTCCTTGGGGAACCATTGGAGTATTAAATTATTGTCTGGTAAAAATGTGTGTGTGTGTGTGTGTGTGTGTGTGTGTGTGTGTGTATGTGTGTGTGTGTATATATATATGTGTGTGTGTGTGTGTGTGTGTGTGTGTATACCCATTGTACAAATGACAAGAGAAATGGAGCCAGAAAATAATGAAACCAAAGAATCAAAAAAAAAAAAATCATTAAAGTCATGGCACAGCACTATTCAGATCTTTATATTATGGTTCACCAAGAAGGTCCACAGTCTCTCTCTCTCTCTCTCTCTCTCTCTCTCTCTCTCTCTCTCTCTCT
>JANHMN010000012.1:43848448-43900210 GCA_030674055.1 Rhabdomys pumilio
CACACACACACACACACACACACACACACACACACACACACACACACCTCATAGAATGTGGGGAGGTGAGGCTAGTGCCTACATAGAGGAATTTCCAGAGACAAGAATGGCTAATGAATTAATGAATTATTTGGTGGATGCTATTCTTTTAATTGATGACACAAGCAAGCCAAACATTGTGGTCCTGTCACTCACAGTCTTAGAGGCTTTCATGCATCCTACTTCCTAATGATCTTAACATTTGTTACACAAAACGTCCTAAGGTAACTCAAATGGTTGAAAACCACTTAACGAAATGTTCAACATCCTTAGCCATCAGAGAAATACAAATTAACCCCATGTTTTAGTGTCTTCTACTGCAAGGCAATCTGCAGGCTACTAAGAGAGAAAAAACACTATTGCAGCCTCCAAACCTTTAATCTATAATCTGTCCTGCCTGCAAAATGTGCTAAAGCATGAATGGTGGCACAAAGCATGTGGGAGAAACCAACCAGTATCTTCTTTGACTTAAGGCTCAATACATGAGATGAAAGCCATATTCATCACTGGTTGGGTGATCAAGAACAAGAGATGGTCCAGAGACCTAGGATAAAGCCAAATACGACTGCTTTTTTTTTCTTTTCTTTTAAAGTAACAATAAAATAACTTTCAATGATATTTGGCTATACTCATAGATGCATAGCTAATTCAGCCATCATCACAAAAGATTCCTTCTTTACCAGTTGGGAACAAATCCAGAGACCCATATCCAGACATTACAAAGAGAGACCTTTGAACAGACTGCTCTAAAGGGAATATCTTTCTCTATCAAAATCCCATCAGAGCTCAAGAAATCCAGCAGAAGAGGAGGCAGAAAGATTGTGGGAGCCAGAGGGGACAGAGGACTCCAGGAGAACAACAGCCTTCAAATCAACTGAGGGCAGCTCAGATGAATTCAGATACTAAATCAGCAAGCACAGGGCCCATAGGTGCTTGCACAAGGTCTATCACATATATTATATTCAGTTATCTCATGAATTTCTCACTGTGTGTGAGTAGGTGTCTGATTCTTGTATCTTCTCTTGAAAGCTTTTCTGTTTGTTGGTTTGCCTTGTCCAAATTCAATGTGATTAAAAAAAAATAAACTTACTGTATTTTGTTTTGTTGTTATCTCTTAGAAGCCTGCGCCTTTTGTTGTTGTTGTTGTTGTTGTTGTTGTTGTTGTCGTTGTTGTTTTTCAAGACAGGGTTTCTCTGTGTAGCCCTGGCTGTCCTGGAACTCACTCTGTAGACCAGGCTGGCCTCAAACTCAGAAATCTTCCTGCCTCTGCTTCCCAAGTGCTGGAATTAAAGGTGTGCACCACCACTGCTCAGCAGCCTGCTCCTTTCTAATGAGAGACAAAAAAGGAATGTATCCAGATGGGAGTAGTGGTGGGGTGGTTGAAAGAATTATAAGGGCAAAAAATGGAATCAGGATATGTTTTATAGGAAAATAATCTATTTTTAATAAAAGGAAGAAATATTTATTGCATAAAACTTTCCAAAGATATGACTACTTGAACCAAAGTGCTATATCACAGAAGCAAAGATGCTTTCTTGATTTTTTTTAAATTTCCTTATTCCAACCAATGATAAAATTGTCAAGCTAAAATTATAATCAAGTGGAAATAAATATACAACAAGGCTCTAAAACCCACTGCAATAGAAGCAGGCTATGAAAAGTAAGGAATCCAACATATGCATGTTTAAGGAAAAATCTTGTGGAACTGGGAAGGGCTGGAACATTGAGAAGAGACAGCTCATTGTCAGACCACATCCTTCTCTTGCATGCAAATGGTGACTGCATTTAATGAGGAACACCCATCTGTATTCCCTGCCATGTACAATGAGGTCCTTGTTTTTCTCTGCTGATAGAAACTGCAGTGGCTGTCTTGAGCATCTTGTCCCTCCTTTTGATTACACTCTCCATCGTTTGTTTATATGACAACTGAATGCAGTGTAGGATCTCTTACAAAGTAGCATCCATACTCAGAGACTCTCTAATTATTCCTATTGCCAGTGTCCTACAGATACTTGCCTAGCAAGAGAGAGGAAGTAGGATGGTCTGTGCTCAGCTTCAACTTTCCAAGTGTGGTTTTATAAAATTGGCCTTTAGTGTGACAGGATGAGCTATTCATTCATCCTATAAAAATGCCACATATTAAACAGCTGTTTTTCTTTGCAGAGCTCTGGAAGTAGGAGCATGGTATTTACACTGTAGCCAATCATAAAGCAAATCAGCCCCACACCCTGGAAGTAGCAATTACTTAATGAAAATAATATTCTATAACCCAGATTATGCTGTTATCTGGCAAATAAACATCTAAAATTCTGAAATGTTCCTGTTATCATAAAGGAATATGTAGGAGTAACTATTTTCCTCCAGATTTGTCCAAAGGCACCATTTATAAACCATGTTCTTTCATATGTTTCAACTTTTCTTCATAGTTTGTATTAAAAAAATAAAAAAGCTTCTGGATGATTTTTTTAAGATATCGTGCGTTGGCAGACTACACAGTCCTGGGGTATCAATGGAAGAAAGAACTTGTAAAGGATTTGAACTGGGCCACATAGTTGCTGTATTTTGAACTAATTTAATATAGAGGAGCAAAAGGCGTTCATTAGGATAGCATAGTACATAACAAAGGTTTGGGTGTCTGAGTCCAGTCTCAGTCTATCTCATAGATGTAAATTTTTGCTTGTTATGTGCTAGGTATTGTTGTAATGGCTTTTCTTAATTATTGAATAGTCTTCCTATTTAGTATTAAATTCATATATATACACCACCATTCCTTCATTAAACAACTATTTACTGAGTACTGGCTACATTCCAAATATGTCCTAAACAAGAGCTACTCAGCAGGAAATCCATTAAGACCCTTTGTCTCCACGAGTTTTCTAGAAAGAGATGTTCTAGAAGTAAACATAATAGGTGAATTCTGCAGAGATTATTATTTTGTAAAACATTGAAAATGTTGTAGGTTTTTTAATTTCAAAATTATTTTAAGTTAAAAAGGCATTTTCCGCCATACAATAAATTCTAGTTACGGTTTGTGTGGATTTCAGTGGTTGCAGAGTGGACAGGAGGATGAAAAGCAGAGGGAAGGGGGCAAGTTTCACAGTTTTTGGTAGGCTTTTCGGAAAGCACAGACTAGAATAACGATGCAATGTTAATAAAATTCTCAGTGTTAACAAACATTATCACTGTAGTTTCTCTCACTACCTTTCTTCCTCAGTAATGCATGATTGAATTCAATAATCAAGAAATCAGGGGAAAAAATCAGCTGGTGACTAGTCCAGAAATAATAAACAGTCAAGTTAGAAGATATTAAATTCAAAGAATTACAAGGTGAAATTTATGCTAAACAATTATTTTCTTGACAGAAATTAGTGTATGACAAAAATTGTTGGAAGCCAGTTAGGATTCTCAGCTATTTATTACACTAAAGTGGTAATTCACAGGGAAACTTCTGGAAGCTACAGCCAAAACCTATTATTCTTGTAACATTTAAGGAAATGCATCTAGCTGCCTCCAGGAAGAGAACTTTCATTAACTTCTTTCCTCTGCTTTCAAAATCACAAGGAACTTTTTCCCACTGAAAAATGTAAACCAGAAGGCACATTACAAAGGACTGTGGGAACTGTAGTTCCTGGGCTCTGTCCAGAGGACAGGGACACACACACACACACACACACACACACACACACACACACACACACACTTTGGGGTAGCATAAAGTGGAGTCTGTAGAGGCTAGCTACCAAGGGGAAAGAAAAAGAGGCAAGACTTTACTCTCTATGCAGTGTTATACTAAATTTAAACTCTCATGTTCATTGATCCTCTACAGTTGTGTATAAATGAACATGAAGAATTTACCTTGCCAGTCCATTTTTTCACAAATGTTTTGAACCATTTTTATTTTCAGTTAGGGTCCTTGGTGTAGTTATGTTCACAATCTCTGAACTGATATTCTCAAAGGAATATTAGAATTCAATTCACGTGGAATGGGGTAAGGAAATCACTAAGACTCCACTTTAAATGAGTCTGATCCAGTGCCCACACAGACAAACTTTGGTCAATAACTTTTTAAAACAACATTCTAGTCTGTTGTTCTATTTAATATTGATGAATATAATGTCCATGTGTCTGGTTGTTAAAAGACAGATGTAGAAATCGTGTTTGCTATTCTTGGCTCATCCTCAAACCTATTGGCAGCCTTGTCAGGTTTTATTCATTCTGTCCAAAATTCCCAGAAACATCTTTACTTTTCATTAAGCCTCCCCTAAAAAATGTAAAGGTACTGAGTGACAAGCTCATTCCTGCAAAGCACTTTAAGATTCTAAAATAGGTGTAATTAAACAAAACAAAAGGTCTGCCCTCGTTTCTTTGGATCAAGCAATATTTTTATGAATAGAAGGTTGAATCTCCCTTTGAGCACTTACAATCATAGAATGATTTCAATATCCATGATATTTCAAGAGTGGTCATGAACTGGGCTTTCTTTGAAATATTTTTCCAAGTAGAAGCTGTGCTTTTCCATGACTGGGATATTTCTGTCTGGCAATACATTCGCAGACCATCTTTGCAAGACCAACTACTGTGATTTGCTTCAGCCATATTGTATTACTATTATCCAAGAAAAAGAACAAATAATTATTAAATAGCCTCCCTTCTTTGAAAAAAAATCTGTTTTTTTTTTTTTTTTTAATTTATGGGTAGGAATCTACCTCTATATTTTGCTTTGTTTACTAATCTGTGTCAATCTTCAGGGATTGAATAAAATTTTTTCAGTTAAACTTCTGATTGCTCCTTGAACTTTGGAATAATTTTAGTTAAATCAATTTACTCTCATTCTCACATGGTCAAAATATTTATTATCCTTTCTTGATAAAATAACCCAGAAGTCAGAAACTAATGATTTTATATACTATTGAATTAACCATATATATATGTATATATATATATATATATATATATACATATATATATATATATATATTTCTCTTGAATTTAAATTGCTTTAACATGCTACATATTAATTTTTGGAGAATTTCAAACATATATTAATACAATATATTTTGATCGTATTTCTTTCTCGTTTTCCCCTAAGTCCTCCCATATTCTTAATTTACTAATCTGTTCCCTTATCAAATTTTACTAGAAAATTTTCAAGGAACTAAAACCAGAATTTTTTGAAGTAAAATTTTTTCCTGACACAAAGACATTTCTAGATTTAATTCTAGACTCATCAGAAGTTTGTCCTGTAATCACTTTCTTTCCTACACTTAAATCCTCAAAAATCATAAGTGCAGGGTTAGCATCTGAACAATTATAAGAATTGTAAATTCATGTTCATGTTCCGTTAGGAATCACTATTCCGATTTACCTACAGCCATCACTCTTTTGATTAGTGATATTTCTGAAAATGTCAAGGTCTTCTGTTTGCAAAGTTCTATACATTTAACTCTTTCAATGAAAAGAGTTTTATTGTGATTTTGATCTTAACGTGTTTCTTCTGTAAATTTTCATTATGTGAATTTGGATCTTCTGACATAATAAAAGAAATAAAATTAGCTTTTGAAAATCCTTAAACTGAACTTGAAAGGGAATGATACTTTGTTTTTAAATTTGAAATTTGGAATTAAAACTCAGATTTTTTAAAAAATATATTTTTCATGTTTAAAATAAAATATTTTTCTATCTTTATACCAATCAAGCATGGCATTGCCATGTAATCCTTTTGTGCTACCATGGTCAGCCATGAGTCACCTTGTGGGTTACATCAAGTTGGTGGTAAACCCACCAACTTGTATTTTTTTTTTCAAAAGCCAACTTACAGAGTTGATTTGATTACATCTATTGAAAATATCCACATAAAGCAATATATGGAAACTCTACATTTTCTTGGGAAAGGCCCTTCGTCCTCAGCATCCCAAACTCTACATCTGCTCCTGAAGCCCAGTGGCTGCCCACTATCAGTCTTTTAGTTGCATAAGTCATATGCCTCAAACCATCCACAGATTTTGTTTTGTATCTAAATTAATGCTACAAATGTACCAGGTCCATTCAATGATATACTTTAAATGCATCTGGAATCTTCATAACAGTGCCAAAGCTTCTCTTATTCAGGACATGAAGATCTTACACCGACTGTTAGGAATTCTAATTGAATGACATTTATGCTCAACTTTCTCTAATTCATTGTTCACACTGAACTAAATATGGTCATGCCGTTGTCTTGGTTAAAATCTCTAGCTATATACTTCTGATGAAATCCAAACCTTTAACATAGCTCACACCATGTGGAAGGTATACTCAAACTGAATTTCTTTTGAATTCCACAAATGTTCTCCCTTTTCCCTTCCTTTCACTAAATTTTATGAGGATCCCCGGATTCCTCTTTTTCTTCTCCAATGTAAATCCCATTGACTTAGGGCTTGAATGATCATGAGTATGACCACTTTTTGTTGTACCAGACGTGATGTGCAGCACATTCTTATTGTGAGACATACGTATAGCACAGGGATTACAGAGGGATTACATAGCATTATGTCCAGTTTCTTACTAGGATGCTGTGATCCGAATGTAAATGAATAGGCTTGTGATTCAAAGGACCTTTATACAGAAAGTCATTGCCCCAGCCATGTCCTAATAATAATTGAAACAAAACTGCTGTTCTGAGCCATTTCTTTATTGAGTTATTTATTCCTGAAAGGTGGAGAAAAGTTTGCTTTTGCAAAAATATGATTTAGAAAAAAATATCCCCTTTAACATTTACATTTTTTAGAGCACAAAGCAATTATTTCACGATTTACTTTTGAATATCGTTATGATTAAATATAATTTGATTAACAGCATTTCTGGAAAATTTATGTGTGTACATGTAAACATAAATGTTCCATTATCACCCTCAGTGTCTGCCAATTTACATGTATACATGAGAGTGCTCCAGTTTTGTAGTTTACTCTTTCAGTGATGATCCTGACTTAAACAAATTGGAATGTTTTTCATTGAGACTTTGCATTGAGAACTTTATACTGTGTTTGATCTCATACTCAGATATCAGAGACAAATTTTTCCTTAAGAACATTCATTCTAAAGTCAAGAAAAAGCCAGGTTCAAAACTAAGTGTTCTAGTCAAGAGAGATGACAGAGGTTCTGGCTAGTCAACAAAAGGATGGACTGGGTATTAAGACTATCTTGTACCTCACTGGTACAAATAGGAATAATTATGCTCTAATTGTATTCTGAGAGAAAAGCTTTATTTTAACAGGAAGGGTAATACATAGGAGGAGCTAAGGGGGAAGGAGCACCAAGAGGAAAAGATGGAGTAAGGAGAGGAGAAGATGAAGTAGATGAGAAGCTCGGTAATGAGAGAGAAAAAGAGAGAGAAAGAGAGACGGGATGGAGGCAGAAGTTCACATGTCTCCACTAGTGAAAGATAGTTTACATAGCTAGGTTGGGTATTAGGTTACACTTCTGATTGAGCATTACCATACTTACAAAGCCCTTGATTAACATTTAAAAAATTGTATAAAAGCCAAATAGAAAAGGGGGGCACAGGATAGGGGTTTTCTAGAGAGGGGAAATGGGGAAAGGGATTGGCATCTGAAATGTAAATAAAATATCCAATAAAAAAATAAATAAAAGAATTTAAAAAAAAGAAAATGAAAAAACAAAACAAAAACAAAACAAAAACAAACAAACAAACAAAAGAATGCCATCACTTAACTGTATCTACACAGGCTCCTGTGTTCTCAGGTGTGGACAGTGGCAATCCTGAATGTGCTATAAACACCTAAGCTGCTTTTTTATGGAACTATTAAAAAGAAAAGCTTTTCTTAACTAATTATTCCCCAAGAAGAAAATGAGGCTATTCCTATTTCCTATCTAGTCCATTACATGGGTATACTCTGTCCCTTATAAGATGACAGATTGAAGAGCCAGATCATCCTGGACAAACCAACAAAAGACAATCTAATGCTAAGCTAACAGGTATAAGGAAAACCACCCTAATGTGTGTAAATCAACTAGGATTCTGCAGTCAGCCAGGTTTTAAAATGAGATACAAGAACATTGCCTATGGGTTACCACTTCAGCCTGGCTTACCTGGACAGTAACAAAAGTTACTGCCAACAGAAGTTGAGT
The DNA here is from genome assembly GCA_030674055.1 of Rhabdomys pumilio. Lineage (NCBI taxonomy): Eukaryota > Metazoa > Chordata > Mammalia > Rodentia > Muridae > Rhabdomys > Rhabdomys pumilio. The sequence continues at coordinate 43,856,615 of JANHMN010000012.1, forward strand.
ATGGTCTCTGAATGGTGAGCAGATGGCTCAGCTCAGACCTCTGTGTTCTTGGGTTCATGTTCAGAGCTGTCAGCTATCATTATCACCTTTGCGGAGCGTTTCTGAAGAAAAGCCAAGAAAATGATAAGTCTGGAGATTAAAAATCATGCCTTGCATCATTGGTTCTAGTAAAACAGAGCATGGAAGGAAAGGAATCTGGGTCTGCTATTTGATCCCATTGGGGAAGTCTGATTTCCAGTATTCTGTTTCTTTCTCATGGAACCGCGAGTCAAAAGTTCAAAGGAGCACTAGAGGGGAGTGCAAAATATTTGCAAATCCTTTTTGCTCCGTCATTTCCCTTTCTATTTCAGACAGGGAAAGGCAACATTTCTAAAGTCTGTATTAAATCAAAGACTTTGAAGGATGTTTTCATTAAGGAAACTTTTGAACAGCTGAATTTTGTTTGAATATGTAGGACTTACCATGAAATAATAAAGTTGAGGGGATAATAAATTATGGTGTAGCATTTTAGAAGACCTCCTAATTGCAAGAAAGTGTAGATGAACAGCTGAGTTTTCCTAGCTACTTTAAATATTTAGATTGCTGCCATAAAAATATCAGGTGAGCCTCGAAGAGTAATAAACTGGGAAGAGACGAGCAATGAACTTTAAAGACAGAAGAATCTGGAAATTTCGACCCAAGCCTACCAAGCACTAGTGAGAAGTGAGACTGAGACTCAGAAAATACATCATTGTGTATATGTGTGTGTGGTGTCGGTCTGTTTGTCTCTGTCTCTCCCTGTGTCTCTGTCTCTCCCTGAGTCCCTGTCTGACTCTCTTTCTGAGTCTCTGTCTCTCCATCTCTCCATGCCTCTGTACTTTTCTGTGTCTCTATACCTCTTTCTCTCTCTCTTTGTCTCTCTATGTCTCTCTCTTTCTGTCCCTGTCTCTGTCTCTATGTGTCTGTTTCTCATTGTTTTTGTATCTTTTTGTGTTTTTATATTTCTCTGCATCTGTCCTTCTTTGTATGTCTCTGTCTTTGTCTCTTCTCTATCTCTATTTCTTTGTGATTCTCTCTCTCTCTCTCTCTCTCTCTCTCTCTCTCTCTCTCTCTCTCTTTCTCTGTCCCTCTCTTTCAGTATATGGTTTTCCATACATGCAAGTGCTTGTTTATTTGTGTGCCTCTAAAATTCCTATTGAGAATTAGGTCCCATTAGGGAGTAATTAGGTTATTGGATGTCTGCTTTCATTAAAGAAATTAGTGTTCATATAAAAAGACTTGTGGGAATCTGTTCTGACCTTCTTCCACATCCTCTTGTAGCACAAAAGTACAGAATTGGTGGACCAGGACATTATGAGGCATAAAGGCATCTGGTTATGTCACACATTGCAGATGCCAGAACTATGAGAAAAGTTTACTTGATTTACCTAATCTGAGGTCTATCTGTTATAGCAACATAAGCAGATTAAAATAGTATAATTTTGTGTCTCTAAACATATTTGACAATATAATATTTCTAAATATCAACTACACATTTTCCCAAGCTAGCTACCTATGTCTTTTTTATTTGATTCTACAGACATTTCACACAAATATTTATTAGACTACATTCAATGTTAAGCTCTTTAAAATCATTACATTATTTTTGTCATTGACTCTGTAGTTTGATGCCTTTCGCATGTGTTTTCAGGGGTGCAAGAAGAAAACCATCAACAACACAGAAAACTATGTAAAAATTGTATATACTTTTGTATAGTTTTTTAAGTTCTTAAGCCATTCTTAATGACTAAATCAGTGGAAAGATGAACAAATGAAGCAGTGTTGGAAGTATTGGCATCATCTCACATGAATTCAAGCAGTTGACTCAACAAAAGATGAGGGTACTTTTGCCATTAAAGTAAACCACCACCTTCTCAACATGCAAACACAGAAAGGGAGACACACCAAAGAATTCCCCTCCATCAAAAAATACCGAAGGTGAGCATTCCAGGAAAGGATCCATTCACACAGACACACAGCTCAATCAGAATAATAGTCTAGAAAGAAATGCAACTATTTATAATCAATTGATTTTGCTTAAGATCACAGAAGCATGTATTAAAGAAAGGACAATACCTTTAATAAATGATGCTAGACACCTGGATATCCACACATACAAGTATAAAATTGGAGCTCCATTTCCTATCATATAAAAGAGACAATTTAAAAATATTAAAGCCTTAAATGTAAGATCTTAAGCCAGTAATACTAAAAAAAAAAATGGGGAAACCCACCATGGGATTTTTGTGGGTTCTAAAATTAAGACCTAAAATGTAGACAAAACCAAAAATAGAAATGAAGAATGACATCAACTCAGAGGCTTCTTCTCAGTGAAAGACTGTACAACTTATTGAAGAACAGCTTATGAAATGAAAAATATATATACCTAACATCCAGACTTATAAGGGTGTAATGACCAAAAATATAAGGACTAAAATCAATAATAAAACAACTAACCCAAGTTAAAAAAAATGGGCACATTTTAGTGAACTTGAACAAATATTTCTCCAAAGAAAGCATAAAAATAGACAAAAAGAAAATGAAAAATTCTCAATATAAATAAATATAGCTATTTATGAGGGACATTTTCATGAAAACCATCAAGAGGTGTCACCTTTCACCTGGGAGAATTGCTGTTAAGGAAAAAATAGGAAAAGAAAGAAATCTCTGAGACCTGTTGATGGGGATTCAGATTAATACAGTGATCATGGAACAGTGTAAATGCTTCTTTAAAAGCAAACTGGAAGAGTGTAAGAGGAGGGAGATCATAGAAATTCTTTTTATAAGATACAGAATTTACAGGTTATTTCTAGAAAAATTTGGAAGACATAGTCACTAACAATATGTTGAAGATTTGCAAGTTGCTAACGAGTAAGTTTTATATGGTTTTGAAACATAAAGTATATAAGATCACAACATCTGGATTTAGTTCATTGATAATGCTTGAGTATATCAAAACACTATATTAAGTACCAAAAAATACATATAATTGTATTTTTCACTTAAAAATTAAATAAATAGTAAAAAACAATCATAAAGTAAATTTTTATTTCCTTCTTATTAGCAAAATTTGGGGATCACATTAACTGTAAATGTCCCTGAAATTATGAGAAAACAAGTATCTTATATGTTGCTAAAGGATTTCTATAAATTTGGGAACATTATTCTAGCTATCTAATAAAATATTAATGTGCATAGCATATGGAATAGCATTCTATTTCTGGAAAATTTGTTTTCAGAAAAGAAACTCACAAGTGTATAGTAATATTCTTTTTACATGAATTTGGTTTGTTATGTCTTGGGATACATATATATATAACTGTGGGTCCCTGTTGTAGTTTTCTGTCTATTACTGTGATAAAATCTGTGACCAAAAGTAACTTCAGGAGGAATGAATTTATTAGGCTTACACGTCCCAATCATGGTCCATTATTAGGGAAAACCACAGAAGGAACTTGAGTCAGGAAACTAAAACAGTGACCATGGAGGAACTCAGCTTTCTTGTTTATCCACTACAGCTAGCACAGCTTGCTTTGTTATTTAGTCTAGGACTACCTGTCCAGGGGAGGCAACGCTCCACAGTTGATTGAGCTCCACCTATGAATCATCAATCAACAAAATGTTATAGAGACTTGCATTAGAAGTTAATCTAATGGAGGAACTTTCTAAATTGAGGTTCCCTCTTCCTAGATGATTCTAGCCTGTGTCAAGTTGACAAAGAACTAACTTACTCAGTCATTTTGGGAAATTTGGATTTCCATAAGGAGGCATGCTTCATAAAGGATGCTCCTTCAAGTTAGAGTAAGAAGACTACAAGGAAACATAACAATGACAACAGATAAATTAGGAGAATCTCTGCTTTATTTAAATAATGGAATTGTTATTGATAATAGGAATGAGAATAAGAAATTGTGCAGGGCATTCATAAGGACTGTAAGATCCTGCTTTTCAACCCAGGTCATTGATGAAGCAAGGTATACAATGTCATAACAAATGTGTATAAAATGCTGTCCTCAGACATTTTGAATTTTTTTTAGATGTAGGAAATGTAGAAGACAGTACAAGATAAACATTACAGTGATTTGATGGAGAAGTACTCATAATTCAATGCAAGCAAATCTCATCATCAATACTTAGCAATTTTTTGAGATATACAACAAAAGCAAATCTACATAGTCTTAAAAATGAGCACCAAATCTTCATGATAAAGCACACATGATTCAGATTTTGTGAATTGATTTATCCTATGTCTGAGTTAAAGGGAAAAAGACAGATATGGATGTACTTCAGGAAATGAAAAGACACATTAAATGTCATATTAACACAAATGAAATGAAGTAAGTCCTAATTGAAAAATTGTATCTCATGAGTTTCATTAGATATCAATATAGAACAAAGAAGAGATGACACTTTTTATTGTGAGAATACCAAGACATTTATTCCTGAGTGAAGTGGAAATTTCTGGCTGTGTCATATACCACAGACTTGTATGATATTTTGCTGAAGCAGGCTCACATGGTGTTTTGTTGAGGCAAAACCTGTGGGATGACTCTTGATATTTGGAGAGAGAATAAGTAGATTTCAAGTGACAGTAACTGCATGCTTGCATAGCTATCCTTGCAAAGCTTCATTGGTCTCTCATCTTCAATAATCTTTACTTTGTTGGGAAAGGCATAACAGACTTCTCCTGGCAAAATGGCTGGTTCTGATCGCTTCTGCTGACTCATGCTGATTTGAACAGAAGCCTGGTTGTTTCTGCTAGATTGTGCTGCATATGCTGACTGATGTTTGACACATTTGAATTGGACTGCTGGTATCAGGACAATGAAGATTGGAATCCCTCCAAAGAAAGACTTCTAAACAGGTCTACATCCCCAGTGTCCTATTACACATCTTTTCCTGCCTACCTTTCGATGGTGGGTTAGAGGGGGTAAAGACATTTGAGAACCCTTACTAAAGTAGGTTTAAAAAATTTAAGCCTACACTTGAGATAATCATCAGAACAAATGCATATGTCTATGACTACTAACATCTTACAAAAGAGGACATAAGCTCAGAGTAAAATGTGTCAAAAATGAATAAAAAAAATAAAACTTGTCTCATTGTGACTTGACACTTTATTTCACATATGTGTTATCAGAGAATGGAAGATGATGTCATTTTCTTTGACAATAGTTTTTCTCAACCTTTCACATGTATTTCAGTTCAAGAAGAGTGGTACCCAAACAGTACTCTTTCTGAAGTGTTTCTTGAATGTCAGTAACACTTTTCAAAGTGTTTTATGCAAGCTACTATCTATTTTCAGTATTTTACAGATTAGGGAAATTCAGAACTCAAACTTACTAATGACTTGAGAAAGATGTTACTCCTCCCAAAAGGCAGAAACAATTCTTAGCCACCTGTATGTTGAACTGAAAAGCACATTATTTTTTTCAGTCTAAAGAAAGAATTATTTGAGAATGTAGATATCTATGACTTTTGTTAAAATATTCCCATTTTCCTGTTTGAACTGATAACCTGATACATCCCAGGGCTACCTGAAAAGCTAGTCTTGATTGTAGAATTTCCCAGATCAAACTGGCCTCAGGGATATGATCAGGAGGGGTTGTCTTAACTGTTAATTGTTCACTGATATAGAAGAGGCTAGTCCACTGTGAGCAGTACCATTTCCTGGACAGGTTATTCTGGTGTGTATAATAAAGCCAGATAAGAATTAACCCACAAACAAGCCAGAAAGCAGGCATAGTTTCTGCTTCAAGTTTCAACTTGAATTTCTACCGTGATTTTCTACAGTGATGTACTGTAACTTACACTCTGAAATAAACCCTTTATTCCTCTGATTTCCTTTGTCCTGAGTGTTTTCCTACAGCGACATAATTAAAGCGGAACAACATGCTTCTTCACTACATTGTATACACATATGCGTGTTCCCTGTCACATTCACACAAAGAAAGGATTTTTTTTTTCTTTGAAAATTTCAAAGTGAAAAAAATACCAGAAACACAAAATTTGCTTTGTTGTATGGCTGTGCAGTTTTGCCATTTTCTTAAAATGTCTATCAATACTGAAGTGTCTATAAATACACAAACAATCAAATAGATTCACTAGGTTTTCTAGTGGAGTGATACAGAGAAGAGAGAAGTGTTATACGACCTTTCTCTGTATCAAATGTCTCACCCTTATGGATATAAAAATAAAAATAAAAATAAAAATAAAAATAAAAATAAAATAAAAATAGTGCCAAACTGAGGGGAATTATTTTCAGAAGATAGAGTATGCTGCAGCATGCTGATTACAAACCTGCTATTTGCTCTGGCTTCATCCTGAAGAATGTAACTCCATTGTATCCTTATCGACCTGATGTTTGCTATGGACTAATCATTAAGATGGAGTTCTGTTTGCTTCCTGTCCAGAAAGACAGATGACAGTATTAACTCAAAACAAATAAAGCCTAACTTGTGTATGTGGTTCTAGTGAACGAGTCTGCATTGTTGAATCCACAGAAAGTAACTCCAGCATCTTTCTAAAGTCACTAGTCAATTGAGATTAGATCTTCTCTGCATTTCCTGCTCCCCAGTGAGTTAAAATAAGATTCTTGTGTGCCTAGTAGATGAAGGTTCATGAGGGCAAATCAAGGAAGCCAGATGAAGAAATGTGGGTTTATAGATTTGGGATAAAAGAAGAAGGGATTTCCTGACTGAGAAGTTCCTTTCCTGGAAGAAGCTCACTGGTTTCAGAAATCAATGACACGTTATCTAATTTGCGTATCTGTATGTAGTCAAGCTTCCTATTTATGACTTTAATCATATGTCTGACTTTAATTAGTGGCTGCTTGAGTTTTCATCTGAGTCTTTGCTGTTCCATAGAATCTAGATTACAGTCATACTTTCAAGAGTTGTAAATTAAAAGTTGGGCACAATTTTCTTCCCAGCAGCCTTAGTGTATACAGGAATTAAGGATTATTATTTTTTTGACCTGGCATACCCTTACTCTCAGAACTTGGAAGGCAGAGACAAGTGGATCTCTGAGGTTGAGTCCAGACTGGTCTACAGAGTGAGTTCCAGGACAGCTAAGGGTACACAGAAAAAAATTGTCTTGAAAAACAAAACAAAAAGAAAAAAAATTTTGCCAAAAGGAAAATTAACATGATGGCAGCATTGTATATGTTTTACAGATGCTTTAAAATTAAGAAATAAAGTGTCAATAATAGATCACTGAGAATGAAAAGGTGACCAATATAAAAACAAAGGTAGATACCCTAATTAAAAAACAAACAAACAAACAAAAAACCAAAGACATTGTGTTCAGGAATTTTTTTCTCATGAGAAAAATTGACTTAGTCAACATCTGGTTAAGGGTATAAACTATAACCATAACATTATTAAATATTTCTGATGTTTTGTTGGAGAGCCTTGGCAAAGTGCAGTAGTCAGGTTACTAAGGTATTGTGTACTTACTTGAAGATAACCCACTATAAGTACAAAGTACACTGACTTATCCTGCACTCTTGTTTTATAAGGTGATCCCAAAGATACTATCAGCTTCCTAGGCTCATAAAATAGCTCTGCCTGAATCCTACTCGCTCAAACTCCCTGACACTCTTTTGATTGGGGGCAGAGGGTAAATTGGACATCAAAGAGTTGCCAAAGGCCTTTTTTTGCTGTGGAAAGCTGAGGACCTTGGTGATTCTTTGATCTCCATGATCTCTGCTTGCTCTCAACCCACCCCCTATTTTGCCCTCACAAATACCTCACAGTCAGCTTCTCCCACGAGGCCCCACCCTGAAATTATGCTCTTCTCAGCTTCTCTGGAAGACCCTCAGCATTCTGGTTCCCATTAACAAATAAAACTAAATGAGAGTGCAAATTGTCATTCTTCTAATATGAACATTTTTCTAATATGGACAGGTTGCTGTTACAGCCCAATGCTCTTCAGTATGAATAAAAAAAAAATCTTGCCTGGGACCTTTCAGAGCTCATTAAATATAAGACAATTTTATCCTCTCTGTTGCACACAGGATCGAGTTCTAATGATAGTGTTATCTCCAGATTGTCTCTTTGAGAACCTGCAGGGAAAAGGGTCAGAGAACCTAATTTGAAGCTTAAAACCTTTATGATATATAAAACTCTTGAGAAACAAATTTGAAAAATTAAAATGCAATTCTGTCATAAATGAATCCATCCCGATGCAACAGAGTATTGTGTTCGGTGTAAAAGCAGATATATATGGGCTGTTTTTTCTAAAAGAAAAAAAAATCAACGAAATTGATTTCTACTATGATTCAATGTTACACTCTTCCATACAAGAAAGAAACATTTATTCAGGAAATTAACTTTAATTTCACCAAGAGAGACTAAATTTTATAAAAATGATAGTCTTGCATGTATGTGATATTTTGAATACTACTTTAATAAAAAAAAAAAGAATGATCGCCAGCTTTGATGTCTTAAACTTTTGACTGCCTGGAGAAATAGAATTGGACCTAATGACCTTCTGGGGACTCTTCTCTATGTGGGAAGGTCAGTCAGGTCCTGGCTGAGCAGATGGCAGCCACACTATAGTGAGATCTGAGGAAAGCTAGTATATAAAATATGCACATCTGTAAAGATACATTATCATTACATTTTGCCAGATATAAGAAATGGATAAGTTCAGTTGTAGTTCCAGAGTTACCTCTTGGTACTTTCTATGACGCAAGTCTAGGATCAGTATAATGGCAGGTGTAAAGAAGAAAGTAGCATAATGAAAGTGATTCCCAAATTGTCTTTACAGTTGAAATGTTGTCTTCTGTCTTTTCCTATAACAGATGACAATCAACAAGTTCATAGAAAGGTCATAGATGCTAAAAATGTTCTTCCTGATCACTTTATGGAGAAACTAGAGAAAGACAAATGGAGCTTTCATAAATTGGTATAGTTTCTCACTGACTAGGCTCCTTAATATGGTAAGAGCTGTTTTGAAGAGCTTTCACTTTTCTCCTTCTAAACTGTGAATCTTCCTTTCAGTCATTAAATATAAACTTTACCAATAGTCTTTATTCTTTGGGTTGGTATTATTTTTATCTACCCACAGTCCCTGTACGCTCATCTTGTAGCAAGAAATGTCCATTGCTTTCCCTGAGCATCCACAGTGCCTCTGTCTTAATGCTTAGAACTTAGGTAGAACATTGCAGCTTTCCAAACAACATCCCATTGGCTTTCTCTGTTGAATTGGATGAATGCTAAGATGGGGTCCACTTGTCTTTTGTGTATCGGAAACAGACCAAATAGGACATAGAAGAAAGAAACTTGTGTCCTCAGTATTGAAAGGTTGGCTCATAAGTAATGCAGTTTGCTTTGTTTGAAAATTTGGGAGGTCTTAGTTAAATCCATGGGTCTTCATCACAGATTACTTTTCATGTGCTGACAGGACTACAAATGACAAACATGCCACATTTCTGTCATATCATATGTCAGACATACTGATTATTGGATGTTGATACAACACTAATGAGTAGCACTCATTCTTATTGTGGGATCAAGGAGTCCCGCTCCTGAGGACTGAATGTTCTAGATCCACATGTATCCATGCATCTAGTAAGATCTGGGCAGTAGAAGACTTTGACAAAGTATTGGCATTTAGGATGTCAACACTATGGTATCATCCCACATCTTTCTTGTTTAGTCAGTGGCTTCTTTTCCTAACAGTATTTCCTACAGACAAGACAATTGATTTTGCAATAGTTCTAGTTCTCATTGGGTACACACTATATAGTTTTGTTTTTCAACACTAAAAATGTCTACTGTTCTAACTCTCTGCTATTTCAACATTCCCTGGTATATTATTAATCTTTTCCATAATTTTAATTAAATAATTTTAGTAAAATTTTATATTTTGCTCATTGTGGACAATCTTACAGCATCTTAGCTCATTCTTATCATTCTATTGGGAATAGAAACCACCAGAGTATAAGCACCTAAAAGAAGCCATGCTTTGGGATCTTTAAAAACAGTGACAAACAAAGGATAATATATACAGATAGAAGAAGGACACAAAATATAGTTTAATTGAAAAACTAAACTGGTATCTGATCAGTTTTGAGAGCCCAAAATATAGGATGACAAATGAGCTTACCTCTACATAAGAAGACACCATTATTAAACATGATGAAGCATGAGAAGAACAAATTCAATAATGGTACACATGTTTATCTACATGTCTGTTTTAGCAAATGTTTGATAGCCACACCAGCCTTCGCCTTGAAAGAAGTACCTAAGATGGACATGGTTACTAACATCTGTGATTCCAACACTTGAGAGATAGTGATAGAAGGTTCAAAAGATTGACATCAGCCTAGGTTACATGGTAAGTTCAAGACCAGGTTAGGCTATATCAGGAGTATCTTTCAAATCAAAATAAAAATTATATATATATATATATATATATATATATATATATATGCATTTATGTGTTCATAGACTGAACAGTAAAGTATGTATTTTATAGTATATTTGCCTAATGTATCACACATACACAACACAGGTAACACACACACCTACTCACACAAACACAACACAACTCATACACACATGCACACAGACACAGTTTACATGACACAGAAATTCATATATATATATATATATATATATATATATATATTTCTGCTGAGAACCATGAGGTTAAGATTCAGAGCTTCATTTATTTAGCGTTGAAAGACTAAATAAATGTGATTCTGAAGAGAAGAAAGAATGATTTAGAAGTACAATAAAATATTTTACTACTTTTATAGTGACCAACTTGTGCTACATATTCTTCAGGTTTTATATACATTTATGTATACACACAAACTATAATAAGTACATAAAATACATTTGTGGGATAGATAGATAGATAGATAGATAGATAGATAGATAGATAGATAGATAGAAAAAGATTAGATATAGATACTGATTAGATATAAATAGAGATAGAGATAGAGACAGAGATAGAGACAGAGATAGAGACAGAGATAGAGATGATATAGATATAGATAGATATAGATGATATAGATAGAGATAGATAAAGATAGATATTGCTTTGGCACACAGCTTTGCTTGGAGCAAAGATTGTTAGCCATTTCTTGATTGGTATATTTAAGCACAATGACATTAAAACAAGTAGCTCCAAAACACAGTGAACAAAAAAGGTAGATATTTTAGAACAAGCTGGCTACAATGCTTTGTCTGTCTGTCTGTCTGTCTGTCTGTCTGTCTGTCTGTCTGTCTGTCTGTCTATGTACCTATATATTCCTGTGCCAGATACTAACCTAGATTCTAGACTCTACTTAATAATAATCTCTTTGTTCATACATATCAGGCCCTAAAGTTTATAAATCTGGCTATGAGTTCAAGCTCTGTGTTCTCCATAGTCTACAGATATCAAATCTGTTTCTCATTGTTTAAACTCCCTAATCTGGTGAGGCAGCGTTTTGAAGTATGTGAACAAAATTTTCCCAAGATGTTTAAAGAAGATGTGAAATTTATCTGTGTTTTTTCCACCTTCATCACTTAACCTAGCCTTCATCTGAAGTCACAGCATCCACTGTTTATGAAACAGTTTAAAGAGAAATGCTGATTTCTTTTCCTATCTAGCTATTTGTTTAGGAATGACAGTCTTCAGCTTTATACCCATGGCAAAGTCATCAAATGTATGGAGACATAAAACCATGATATATAAAATCTGGGACTAGATGGTTTCTGCAGACAAAAATTTGGCTAATATTTATTTCCTGGCATTCGATTTGGACACTTCTTAGGTGTTATTGCATGAGTACACAGACATACAACTCGAATTTCTTGTATGTGTTTCTAATATTTTCCTAGAACAGTTGTCTATGTGCCTGGCAATCAGCATAAGATTGGGTGAGAGAAAGGATTTAGGTAAAGATAAGAGGGCAGAAGATGAACTGCTTGGTAGCTGTTTCATCTCAATGCCATTTTTTTTTTTTTTTTTACAGAAAGATAAGACATTTAAAGTATGGATCCTGGGAAATACTAAGCATATGGGAAGAGCTGCCTATGATTTCTCTCTAACTGACAGCTATTTATAAATATCTGAACTTGCTTTTTTAAGTCTCAACTTTGCACACAGTTGGATAAAAGGTAAAGCCTTGAAACATCAGTAAGTAACACTATCAGACCATATGAAATAAAGGAATAATTACAGTCTCTACATTTTCATATCTTTTTCTTGTTGAAAATAGAGGACTTGATTTCACACAATTGAAGGGATGTATATGTGTAATGTTCTTATTCTCTTAATACATATTTAAAAGCACAACATGATGCTTGTTAAAGGGCAGGTGATGGCATAGTTAATAGCGTATCTTGGCATCTCAAATTTCCACAGACAGAAATGTATCAGACAGAGAACTCAGCCTATGAGCAGTTTACTTGTGAAATCTTTCCAAAAGGACACCAGGCAATAGCTGTAAATCTAGGACTATCTTCCTACATTCTAAAACCATCTCAGCTGTTTGTAGCACTCAAACTAAAAATAGTTAATTCATTTACAAGAGTTAAACCATAGATTTGGGCAATGTCACACAGAATTATACAGAAAATTAGCCCTGAACTGTAGAGTGAGAGCCTTTGTTTTTATCAAGTGTCAAACACAAAAACCCTCACATGCCTTTTTTCCCATTAAATGTGTGTGACAACCTTTAGAAAGTACGTAGATAAAAATAGACTAATACTAAAAACAGGGTGAATTTGATCTTATTAGAGTCCTTGACTGTATCATTTCAAAATAGACATTGATAAAATCTCAATGACACAGCGTTGTAGCCAACTTGTTCTAAAATGTCCACCTTTTATGTTCACTGTGCTTTGAGCCAACTTATTCTAATGTTATTGTGCTTAAATATACCAGTCAGGAATGGCTACTAATCTTATTGAACTCAAAACAATGGTGTATGCTAAAGAAATATACAAACTAAAATGTATTTTATATATTTATTATAGTTTATGTGTATACATCAATAAATAGAAAATATGAACAATGTATAGCACAGGGTGAACATCCTATATCTACTAAAATACTTTATTGTAATTTTAAAATCATTTTCCTTTCAATTCAGAATCATCTTTATTTATCCCTTTTATCTTAAGTAAGTGAATCTTTGGCTACTGAGTGAGAATCCTACCCTAGTGGTTCTCAGCCTCAATTTTCTTTGTTTTCATAAAGTAATAGACCCCTTTATGTGTCAGAATGTTAGGACACCTGTCACATAGACGGTCAAATTGATTGTTTGTTTGCACTGATCACATAAACATTTTCTGTTTTACTAGAAATATCTTAACTACTGGGAAAATTAATGACAATCATTAGAGTAATTCATTCCTTCTTAAGTGTCATTGAGATCAATGAAAAATGTGCTCAATTCCAGGTGTCCAAGAGTAGAGGCTAAAAGTGAAGCAAACTTATTTGTGAGAACGGGGTCACTAAAAGATTTCTCCATAATAATAATATTTTAAAAAAATCCTTGTTACTTCTCCCTCAGTGTCCTCTTTTGTGTATTCTATAACTTAACTACAGATATAAAAATCTCAGTCCTCCACCCCTCCTATTCTTCCATCAATTCCTTGAAATTAATAAAGGCAAATTGTTCACATGTTAACACTATATATTCTCTTAACCTCAAACTTGGTGTTGAGGTTCAAATGACCCATCATTTGATGAAGGCCTCTCCGTAAAGCCTTCATCAACACTCAACAGCAAGTGCCCGCTTGCCCCCTGTTCACCTTACATTCTGTTCCTATTTAAGTAATCTGATACAAAGGGGATCACATTTTAGCTTGAGATCAAGGTGCCTTGTTTAAAATGTATATTTATTTGATATTATTTCCCTCTTAATACCTCAATTTCCTGTTATTCAGATCAGAACATTTGTAGTGATTATCTTAGAGAGCTTAGACAAGACTCAGTTATTGCAAGACTTTTTAAGTGGTGTTTGATACATAGTAAGTACTTCTTGAATGGATGATAAAAGAACTTCATTTTGACAATGAGATGTTTTCTGTTGATTTTCAAAGTGACAAGATCTGTAATCATGTAGGCAATAAGCCTCTGGGCAGCCTAAGAAGAACTATCTTGATTAGCTTAGCCTCTGGTCAGGCCTGGGAGAGATTTTCTAGGTCAAGATAACTGAAGTGAAAAGACACAGTCTGAAAGAGGGTGGCACCATTTCCTTGGCTTTGGGTTCTGTCCTGCATAAACGTGAGAGAAGTGTCCAGATAGGAGCAAGCTCCTTTTGTCAGAATGTCCCTTCATTCATGGATTGCACTCTGGAAGTATAAGCCAAAATAAACCCTTTCTTTCTTACATTGTTTTTGTCAGTGTATTTATCACAGCAATGGAAAAACTAGGACACCATACTTGTGTCGTTTAAATTCCATTGGCTATTTATACTCACCAACACTCGCCTCTGACAATACCTGGGGCTGATATCCTGTGCTTGTCATTTCCCCAGTGGCAAAATAGGGGGCACATAGTAGGTGATTTTGGACTGCTCCTTAAATTGACAGATGAAAACAAAATCAATAAAAGGGGGGAGTGAGGGAATAAGAAGGATGAAGGCAAGTATAATCCTCACAATCTACGTAACTTTAAATTTCATGGAATGGTGGAGAATTCAATGACATAAAAATGAATCTGACTACCTTGTTCCAACCAGTGTCCAAGAGTCAGAATCGATGTGAAGCCTCTCGGAGCCACCTACTGATGAGGGTTAGCTATGAGGACCACCATTTATGGTACAAGTGATCTTTTCAGCTGGATGGGGCCATTGTAGCACAATGAAGTCTATATTAGGGTTGTGCAAAGTGTACAGACATAGTAATCTGACTGAGACCTCTGACAACATCTCCACTGTGTGGCTCACACAGCCAGGCTGGATGCTCAGAGGACCCAATTATACTGAAGATACTGGTTTGCCACAGTGCATAGAACCCCTGTTCCTACTCTGGCTGAGTTAAAAAATGGTCATATTCATGAGGCCCACACAACATTATTTGTCTGGGAGTCTGAGCACTCATTCCACACCTGGATGTTTGATTATTCTATTTATAATAACATTAGAAACTCCACAATCAGCCAGGCAAGCAGTTAACAGGCCGGTTCTCTAAAACATCAAAATAATGAGAATTGTTTGAACCTAGGAGATTATAATGAGTCATCTAGCCTCTTGATATTATTAAAAACTGTTTAGAAAACACTTGAGTCAGATATGAAGTTTAGAGATGCAGGGACTTCCATGTAAGTCCTTTCAATTAAATTGGAAAAAGCCTAGGGTTAGCACAGCTGACAGTACTCAAAGTGATAGCTATTTTATACAAAAGTGATTTTTTTTGTACAATTGAGAAATCAAGATCAGATTATTATTATTATTAATTAAGTTTTTTATTTACTTTTCATATGGATCACAGCTTCCCCTCCCTTCTCTCCTTCCAATTCCTCCTGCTCTCCTACCAATGATCAGACTTTTAAAGGGGCAGTGGTAGGGCGTCTGCCATTATTATTTACACTCTACTCTTCTGAATTCATTCTCCCCACCTCTCCCCACCTCCACACACTCTGTGCCAGCCCTACTTGGCTTGTTCCAATCTCAGGTACCAGTTACCTCTCTGTTCTGATCCCCTGTGTATGTCCGAGGTTTTCTTTTTACCCCTGTTCATTCATCCATGTCTGTTCTTACAATGCTCTTAAAGTGGAATTCAATTTGTAATTGGAACATTTTTATATGCTTTCCTTTTTGCTTTAAGGACTCTTTTTCAGAAAAAGAACATCCAAAATACTTTGTTTTTAAAAAGTCAGTTCCTAGAACTCATATCAAATTTTAAAATAATAATATCATGAGTCTGGCTTTAGATATTATTAATTAAAATTAAAGTTGAAGAAGCATTTTTATTAGGTGGTCTTTGTGAAGGTAGAAATCTTGCTGACTCTGTTGTGTTGTTCCGGTGACAGATATAGCACAGCATGGATCATGCATTGGAACATACATAACAAGCCAAGGAGGGATAAATAGGTTTTAAGTGAGTAAAAAAAAATCAAAGCCAATTATTTCTGTGGAAAACTGAAAGAAAACCAATTTAAGTGTAGCTTCATTTCACATATATTTAGATGTGAATATTAAGCCTTATAGATTCCCTTCCTTATATATAAAAGAACCAATTACCTTCTAAGTGGCAAATTGTACACTTGAGAATAAGAAGAAATTGGTTGGAAAAAGTGACTTTGTAATCTTGTCCACCTGAGTATGGTATGCTCTGCTTCACGACACAGTTTCACTCTTTTGAGTTCTTGTTGCCTCATCTATAAAGTTGTTAGCATACGAAGATGTGAAGAGTGACATACAGCTAAATAAAAGTGGTAGAATTTGCAACATTTCATAGAATGAAGATGCTGGGTCTGAGTGAAAGAGCTTCTGTCCAAATTTTCGATTCATGCACACTGTTTTAAAGACAATCTGGGACATTCTGGCAAGTACATAACACACCTAGACATACCTAGTACCTGTAGTGATCAGTCTTTATAAAGTATAGGAAGGTTTTTAGCTCTTAATTGTAGTTTAAAAGAATGGGCACATTATATTTTTCTAAGTCTTTTAATTACAATATAATTACATGATTACTCCCTTTCCCTTTCCTCTCTCCAAACCCACTTATGTCAGCCCAATCTCATCCAGTCATATTGATAGTCTCTTTTTCTAATTATTGTTATACACAGAGAGAAATATGTGTAATAAATATAAAATATAATAAATGTATATATAATATATTTTAAATATATTTCAAATATATTTGATATAAATCTAATATATATATATATACATATATATATATATATATATCACATTAATTTATAAATGCAACTTGTTCAGTCCACTTGTACACACTTGTGTGTATATGGCTTCAGGGTTGATCACTTGGAATTACCTAACCAGTTAATGTGATCATCACCTAGACCTAATTCACCCTTTCTCAGAGGGTATTTGTTCTCTGTAGTTTTTGCCTAATGTTGGAGGCTCATGAGACTGTTTTCTTCTCTGTGTCCATGTCTGTGGCTATTGCCTTGATCATTTGCCATCTGTGATTAGAAATGGCTTAGAGGTAATTGGTGTATAAGAGAATATAATATAAATAGAATTTGGAAGCTAAAACTGATTCAACACAGAGAACATTTTGCATGATATAATTGACTGTTAGCTTATTTTTGATAATATAGTGTTACAAACCAAAGGAGAATTTAACCAGAGGAAAGGGAAAGAGGAGGTGGAGGAAGAAAAAGAAGAAGAGGAGGAGGAGGAGGGGAAGGAGTTAATGGTCAATTTCAGGACGCAGACTTGGCAACTATATCTACATTTTATTGTTGTCACAGCATAAATGCTATCCAGAGCCCTGGAAAAGAAATGGAGAAGAAAAGAACTCTCTCCTCCATGACTTACTGTAGGGGAGAATATGTTCTAATTGTTTTATAGCTTTTACTGGGGTTGGAGCTGGGAAGTGTGGGGGGCGGGTTGAAACTTGGAAGTCAAAGAAGACTATGAAAGCTCATTTTTCCAGCTGTGCTAACAAACTTCTGTGGAGCAGATGGGAAGCTGGCTAAAACATTCAGCGCTGCAAACTCCCTTTACCAGTTGATACTTTGAAATCTATAAGAAAGTTAACCCTTTGTTATCTGCCCAAGAACATCTGAAGTTTGCTATTTTCTCTTGCTCTTGCACTTCAACTGCTGACAAGAAACTAGTTACAATAGCCCTTGCTATTCTCTGTAAGGGACTTTCAATATCACTTTTGAGAGAAACTAATAACAACGATTATAGAATTAAAAACTAAGCATTTTTTTTTATTTTTAAGAATTGCACAATGAAGACAATGGAAAACGAACACGTCTACCTACATTTCTCCCTCCCAACATGACCTTCCCTCAAAGTTATGCCTTTTTCTTGTTGTCTTGCTTTCTAATAATTAAAAAAAAAAACCACTTAGTGTTATAAAGCCATCCACTGGAGCCTGGGAACCACATCAGTGACTTCAACCTCAAAATAAAATAAAAACAAAAACAAAAATACACAAATAAGGTATGCTTCTCTCTAGCCCCCTCGGCAACTGTCCATAGCCAATAGGTCCTCAATATGGTGTGGTGCCTGAATATCATCTAACCCATCTGTGGCAATATTTTAGCTGACTTTTCTTGTATAGGTTCTGTGCAGGTTACTATATCTTCTGTGAGTTCAGGAGTATGATAGTCATGCCATGTATATAAGGTCCACATCACAGCTCCCCAACCTTTGGCTCTTACATTTTTCTTGCCTCCTTTTCTGTGATGTTCCCTGAGGCTTCAGGGATGGTGGGGTTAATATTCTTATTATAAATTATCCCATTTGGGGATAACCAGATGTCTCTTATTTTTAGCATTTTGAGCAGATACTCAGCTTTCTATTGACCTTTGTCTACCGTAAAAAGAAGTTTCTTTATCCAAGGCTTGGAGCAGCCCAGATCTATGAGCGTAAACATACATACTTAGAAGGCAATTTGAATTTGACATGACCATTTAGCAAAATAGTAATACAAGGTTCTACATTAGGGACTATGTCTTCCCCAGCCATTGGCCCTTAGCATGATTACAGTGACAGGCATGAAGTTTCCTCCTGTGGAGCAGGGCTTAAATCCAATCAAAAAGTAGCTAAGTATCTACCAGTCCTACCTCCACACAAGAATGATCTATAGAAGGTACAAACAGCAGACTGTTGATGGACTTCATCCCCAATCTTCAGACGTAGTGTCTTTAGTTCTTCCATTTTTCATCCCTAAACACAATGGTGAGATGCATGCTTCATGCAGTGTGATTTCTTATTTAAATAAGAATCTTGGATTCTGTGAGATGATTTACAAGTCAGATTCCTTATTTGAGACTTTTGACCTACTTGGCCAGGTGATAGTATAGACTTGTAATCCTTTTTAATTCTAATCTCTTTTATCTCCAGTCCTCCTCCTAATCTTAAAATGCTATGGCTGCTGTATTGTAATCAAATTGAGTCAGCTTTCTCTTGCAGTGGGGCTCACTGACTTCCCCCTTCTTAGCAAAGAAAGCAGAGAGATTGTTTTCAGTGAATGGAGGAGCAGTGGGTGGGGGAGAATGTGCAGGAGATAGCAATTCTATATCCATGCTCAGCTGTAAGAGCTGGAACTCAACCAAGAAGGAAACATACTGGCATTCCAGATTCAACCCAGAGGTCCTTTGTGGGCAGCAAGGTATGCCTCCATTACGTACTAGGGACACTCATTGTATGTACAGTACTCAAAATTTCAGCGGGGAACCACACTCTATTTGGAGACGGAAATTAACAACAGCAGCGTTAGCTTGATTTTGAGTAAAAGCAGAAGTTCAGAAAGTTATAATCATGCTTAAGCTATGGCTAGAGAAATGTCTTTTGATTCCCTGTAGCTACCCAGCTATAAATATTTCTAAGTGGTCCACAAATCACTAGTGCCCAGACAGCAGTCTGATAAGGCATTGGAATCATGAGGAAATAATGCCAATATCACCTAATTTTACCTTTTTCTGCATCTTATTAGTTTTTCTGGTCACTCTACAAAGTTAATAGAGTATCAGCATTGTAAAATTTCTGAAGTTGAGAGAGTTTGAGGAACTTAGAGATCTCATAACAGGAATAACCAGACATAGGATTAAAAGATAGCTTTCTATCACTAAAAAGTTTATTATTTTTAACTTTTCATTTTTATTTCCAAAAATCATAACATGAATTATTCTTAAAGACCTTATAATTTAATAATTATTGGATTTGTTTATTACTTATGATATATCATAACCAAATTTACATCAATTCAAATAGCTAGTTTTTTTAATTTATAATTATTAATTTATTCACATCCCAAATGTTACCCCTTCCTTGTTTCCCCCTCACAGAGACCCTCCTCCAATCCCCCTTCCTCTTCTCCTCTGAAGGAGTGCCATCCAGGTAGTCCCTCATCATGGGATATTATGTCTCTGCCAAATTAGGAGCATCATCTCCCACTAAGACCAAACAAGGCAGTTATGTTGGGGAATGTATGCCACAGTCAGGCTACAGTTTAAGAAAGAGCCTCTACTTCAGTTATTGGGGGTGGGGCATACAAAGATTAAGCTGCATGCCTGCTACATATGTGCCGGGAGCCTTGTTCCAGCCCATGTATGTTCTTTGGTTTGTGGCTCAGTCTCTGAGAACTTCAAGAGGTCCAGATTAGTTGACTCGGATGATCCTCATGTGGGGTTGCCATCCCCTTCAGGGCTTTCAGTCCTTCCCTAAACTCTTTCATAAGAGTCCCCAACCTCCGTCTAATATTTGCCTGTGAGTATCTGCGTCTATTTGAGTCAGCTGCTGGGGAGAGCCTCTGAGAGGACAGTAATGCTAGGCTCCTGCCTGTAAGTATAACAGAGTACAGTTAATAATGTCGGAGATCGGTGCTTGCTCATGGGATGGGTTTCAAGTTGTGCCGGTTATTGGTTGGCCATTCCTTCAGTCTCTACTCCAACTTTGTTCCTGCATTACAGGCAGGACAGATTTGGGCTTGAATGTTTTCTAGGTGGATTGATGCCCTTATTTCTCCACTGGGAGTCCTCTTCAGGTACCATTTCGCCGCTGTTAGGCATCTCAATTAAGTTCACCCAAATTGACTCCTGGGTGCCTCAGCAGTCTCAGGTCTCTGGGGCTTCTTAAAGATCACCCACGCTATCCCCAAGTAGCTACAGATTTCCGTTCATTCTCAGGGCCCTCTGGGTCTCTCTCTTGCATCTCTTCATCTTCATTAACTTCCCCACCTCTCTCTCATTCAGTTTCCTTCCTCCCTCTGCTTTTTATGTATACTTGGTTGCCCCTTCTAAGTGTGATTCCAGCATCATCCCTGGGGCTTTCTTTGGGCCTGTGGGGTATATCATGAGTATTCTGTGCTTTATGGATAATATCCACTTATAAGTGAGCATGTATCATGCATGTACTTTTCACTCTAGGTTACCTCACTCAGGATGATGTTTTCTAGTGCCAACCATTTGCCTGCAAAATTCATTATTTTCTTATGTTTAATAACTGAATAGTATTCCACTATGTAAGAGAACCACATTTTCTGTATCTATTCTTTAGTTGGGGCACGTCTTGTTTATTTCCAGTTTCTGGCTATTACAAAAGAAGGAACTATGAAGATAGTGGAACACAAGTCCTTGCAATATGGGGTGTGGTGGAGCATCTTTTGAGTATGTGTCCAGGAGAAGTATTTTTTTTATTGGATATTTTATTTACATTTCAGATGCCAATCCCTTTCCCCATTTCCCCTCCCCAGAAACCCCCTACCCCGTGCCCCCCCCTTTTCCATTTGGCTTTTATACAATTTTTTAAAATGTTAATCAAGGGCTTTATAAGTATGGTAATGCTCAATCAGAAGTGTAACCTAATACCCAACCTAGCTATGTAAACTATCTTTGACTGGTGGAGACACCTGAACTTCTGCCTCCATGCTCCCTCTCTCGTTTTCTCTATCATTACCGAGCTTCTCGTCTACTTCATCTTCTCCTCTCCTTACTCCATCTTTTCCTCTCGGTGCTCCTTTCCCCTTAGCTCCTCCTACGTATTACCCTTCCTGTTAAAATAAAGCTTTTCTCTCAGAATACAATTAGAGCATAATTATTCCTATTTGTACCAGTAAGGTACAAGATAGTCTTAATACCCAGTCCATCCTTTTGTTGACTAACCAGAACCTCTGTCGTCTCTCTTCACTAAAACACTTAGTTTTGAACCTGGCTTTTTTCTTGGCTTTAGAATGAATGTCAGCTGAGAACCCTCCACTCAGATCTTTTCTCTCAAGGTAAGTAGCCTGGATTGGCTATGAGTCTATAGGTCTTCAATGCCATCAGAAATCCAGAATGACTAAATTAACTGAATTTATGGGAAGCACTAAGCATAGCTTCTAAAACTTAGCCAATTTATAGAGACCGCTGAACACCTGGACAACCCCTATACTACCGAACATTGGAGCATCAAATCTTCAGCCTTCTGGCCCAAACTCATCTGACAGACTTTAGTGCTGCAGAATTATTAAGGGCTGGTTACTCTGTCTAGGCAGATATAATCAGTCGACTATTCTGCAAGTGTGTCCTTTTCTAGACAGTAATTGGTCTGTAGATAGAGAGAGAGGAAATTCTTGCCTGGTGGCTGTCTCACCACAACTGGAGTAACTCCAAGGATGCTCAATTTCTTCTTAGAATCCAAGACAGGAAGCTGTCAGGAGCAGACAGGTCTCTAATCAAGATGAACATTAATATAGAAATATTTGTGATGTCAATTCTATGGATTTCTGACATTTTGAAATCCAACTATCCATGTAAGGTAACCTGGACTGTTGTCTGTTATCTCCTCTCAGCTATTTCTAAACAAAATATAGAAAACACCCTAACAATAAACTCAAAGTCATGAATTTGCTATAGTCCCTTAACTCACAGACTGATCATCCCAAGTCAGTTAAAAAAGTAAAAGAAGGACTGGTGCCCAGGAGAAGTATTATCTTTGGGTAGAAATACTTCCAGTTTTCTGAGAAACTGCCAGATTAATTTCCAGAGTGGTTGTACAAGTTTACACACTCATCAACAATAAATTTATTTATTTGGTATTTATATGAGTACATTCTCTCTCTTCAGACATACCAGAAGAGGGCATCAGATCCCATTACAGATAGTTATGAGTCGTCATGTGGTTGCTGGGAATTGAACTCAGGACCTCTCGGAGAGTAGTCAGTGCTCTTAACTGCTGAGCCATCTGTCCAGCCCAACGATTTTTTTTTCTAGTCCAATCTATTTGGTGTTCGGTACGCTTCTTGTATGTTTATAGACACCCCCTTCTTTAGGTTAGAAATGTTTTCTTCTATGATTTTGTTGAAGATGATTTCTGGTCCTTTGTACTGAACATCTTCACCCTCTTCTATTCTTATTATTCTTATGTTTAGTAATTTCATAGTGTCCCAAATTTTCTGGATGCTTTGAGTCAGGAACTTTTTACATTTGGCATTTTCTTTGACTGATGTATCAGTTTCTTCTATAGTATCTTCTATGCCTGAGATTCTTTCTTCCTTCGCTTGCATTCTGTTGGTGATGCTTGCATCTGTAATTTCTGTTCTCTTTTCTAGGTTTTCTATCTCCAGGTGCCTCCATTTGTGTTTTCTTCCTTGCTTCTATTTCCATTTTTAGTGCTTGGACCATTTCATTCATTTCCTTTGCCTATTTGATTGTGTTTTTCTTTATTTCTTTAAGAGTTGTATTCGTTTCATCTTTAAAGGCTTCTACCTCTTCGATGATGTTTCCCTATATTTCTTTATGGTATTTATTTCCACTTTAAATGCATCTATCATCTGTATAAGATGGGATTTGAGGTCACCATCTTCCTTTTCAGGTATATTAGGATATCCAGGGCTTGCTGTAGCAGGAGAACTGGGTTCTGATGATGCCATGTTATACTGGCTTCTGTTAATTGTTCTTGTGCTTGTCTTTTGCCATCTGCTTGTCTCTGGCATTGGCTGGCCTGCATGTCACAGTTGGATCAGGTCTCCTGGGAGGCAGCTGGAGTTGTGTGTCCAGGGTTTGAGCAGGTTTCCTGAGAGGCAGGCAGATCTCTGTGTCTTGTGTTATGGCAGACCTCCTGGGATACAAGCAGACTTGTGGGGTGTGGCAAGGTGTGCCAGTCTCCCAATTTTTAATGTAGCATCTAGCCAAGAATATTTTCTATGGAATTACTGCAAAGCTCCACTATTAACCATTCTAAACCACACTCTCCAGGGACAATATTAGATTTATAGCCTTCTGAGTTACTAAACTCTCAGCTCCATGGTTACTATTCATTTTTTAAGTAGGTTGTAACAATAGGCAATTGTCCTTCTAGCACTTTTGTTCCGAAGTCTTTCAATTCAGCTTTTTCTGTCTGTCTGTAGATGGCTTGATTTGTTTATGATCTTGAATAAACAAAATCAATACTATTGGATATGGTTCTAAAGAATTCCAAAAAATATGCTTCTTGCCATCATGATTCTTCTCCAAGAGCTCAACAAAATGGTGCATTTAACAGTTCCATCAATGTGTGCAATGGTAAACAAATGACTAATAAATGACTAGATAGTCAATGAAAACATTCAAATGAACATGTTTCAGAAATAAATAAATAGCTATTAAGAGCTTAGTAGTGAGTGCCATGAATGTTAGCCCACAGACAGGGAAATACAGTGGGTTGAAAGGACATACCAATGGACAAGTTATTAATGGCTGCTCGTTTAAAAATGAGTGTTTATTCGGCAATATAAATAGGAACTAAACCCAAAGAGGAAGTCACTCAGCTTCTGGCAATAGTTATAATAACCTTAAGATAATCAAATGATGAAACTAAAAAAGCTCTAGTGAATGTCAACAGGCTGTCAGTTTTGTCCCTTCATTCCTCGGAACTATAGCGTATTTAAACATTTTTTATATTTTTGTTAAAGTTAGATCAATACCCTGACTCATAATAAATCCTACTAATGGAGAATTCTATGAACATATTGAATACAGGGCATTCTCCCCCTTGCTGTCAATCAATCAATGTCACTTCATAATTTTCAATCTGCAGTTGTTCTTCTGCCCAGGTTTTACCAGCATCATTAGCTAGTGACACATTTCTTCTTACTGTTAGTACTCTGGTTGGCAGGTTCCTCTTTTATTTTCTCATCTCCATCACACTAATGTTAGCCTTTCTATTAACTCTCTAATTCCATTTCTTTCTGGTTGAGAAATCTTTAAAGACTGAAAATGACATCAAATACAAAATCCTTAATGTGACATTTAGTATATTCAACTCTCATGTTAGTTTTGTGTGAGAATAAGAACTGTGGTGATAGATCTAATCAAGAAAGAAGAGACAGACAGACAGACAGACAGACAGACAGACAGACAGACAGACAGACATAGAAACACAGACAGAGAGATTTAACTAACTTTCCTGAAGTGATGTGAGATTATTTCCCAATGCTATCTTTGGATGGTATGTTGGTTTGAATAATAATGGCCACTACAAGCTGTTAAATTTAATGCTTTCTTACCCAGAAGTGGAACTAGTCAGAGATGTAGCCTTGTTGTAGTATATGTGGCCTTGTTGAAAGAAGTGTGTCACTTGAGGTAGGCTTTCAAATTTCAAAGGTCCAAGCTGGGTCCAACGGATCTCTCTTTCTGCAGAACTGGACATAGAACTCTCAGCTACCTCTCCAGCACCATGTCTGCCTGCACGTTGCCATACTTTCTGTCATAATGGCTCCTGGTTTCTCTCCTGGCCTCTTGCTTCCCCCTTCTCTTGTCCCCCCCTCCACTCTCTCCTTTCATGGCTCAGTTTAGTCTGCAAGCTATGTTCATTCTGGACTCTTTCAGCTGCCTCTACCTATTCCTTCTGTCATGTCTATTAAAAAACCTTTTCCTCAACCATTACCTTGGAGCAGTCATGGCCTCATTTTATTCACTCACAGCAGTAAAAGAACTAAGACAGATGGTTTCCACCTAAACAGGCTTCTTATGCAACAAAATATTGTCAAAGAGATAAAACGCATATTACTGGGGCCTACTCTTGATCTCAGACTTGTAGCAGTCTCAGAAGCCACAGTGTCTTTTAAACACACGGCAAGTGAATTCCATGCAAAACCAGTCATCTTGCCTGAGCCAGCCTCAACTCCCAGACATACAAGTCTGGGCTTTAGTCACTTGTGAATTTTAGAGACTGAAATTAAATCAGCCTAACCAGGCTTTAAACTCTGTTTATACTGAGAAATTAAATGAAACCTAGCAGCATGACTCAGCAACTAAACGGTGCTTGTAGCCAGACTAAAGAACTGAGTTTGATTTCCAGATCACACATGATTAAAGGAAAGAACAGGTTTACAAAAGTTTTCTAACTACATATCACTGCCCCACTAAGTACATTAATGTAAAAACTAAACAATTAGGATGTAATATGGACTGATTTTTTATAAATCTTCCAGATAAACCATAAGGTACCCAGTGAAACTTGAATTCTAGATAAATGTCAAAACAATTCTTAGTACAAGCACCCCCAGTATTGCATGAGATATACTTATATTGAAATAATTTTCTAATTTTATATAATCAAACATGACCAGGTATCCTGTATTACTACATGGGAAATTTTAACACCCCAGTTAATACCCTTTGAAACACACTTGTTTTAATATTTTTTGGCTTGTTATTTATTTTGTTTTTTTTTTTCTCTTAAGAAGTAACTAGTATAGATGTTACATAAATGCTAACATGTTTCGATAATTTGATTAAAACTGAGCATATACTCTGTGCTCAACAAAAGTTGAAGAGAATTTCATTTATGTGTCCTGTATTACTGAGCATAAAAAAATCTGATAAAAAATTATATTTTCAATATCCAGGAACAGTTAATTCTTTAAACATGACCTAGAATGAGCAAAGCAAAGATTTCTAATTCCATACTTTCTCAAGACCTATGTATAATACTAGTAATAAATGGGCTCCCATAGAGTATAATAGCCATTTGTGTGATAGTACTTCCAGAATTACTGTTCACATGCAGTGGAATGCCTTAAAAATAATATTTTACCATTTTAAAATTAGAGTGGTAAAATTAACTCAGGTACTAATAACCATGATGAGAGCACGAAGCTATCCATTTCTTATCCCATGGCTTGCCACATGGGATATTTACATGGCATCCAAACAAATTCACATACTGATGATGTATATAGCTGAAGGGACAAGACATATCCTTTCACAGTGTTTACTGAGAAGCATGTCTAAGGAAATTCTTACACAAGATTTGTCTTCCCTTGATACCTTTCTCCATGTTATTTAAGCTACATAAATAATATCACATGCAGAAATGTAAATACCTAAAAGAAGTGTGTCCTTTATTGTAGGAAACAGACAGATGCCAGAGGTATGTAAAGCAGAGTCAAGGGTAGAGGTGCCTATGATCAGAGTTATAAAGTCTAGGAGACACAATTCTTAGACGTTTTTCTCAGCCCTCTTGCTCTGTGTGCTGTTCATTACCTTTCCTTCCCATGGTAACATTCAATTCATTGCTTTGGTTACTCTTCCCAGGATGGGTCAAGAGATATTCTAAGGTATGACAAAGAAAAAACAGTAAGTCTATTTTGAGTAGCCCCCTCATAGAAAGACACAGTTGGGTTCATTCATACTTCAGTGTTATCCCAGTAAATACATTATACCCCTGTTAGTTATTAACTGCAAGAGAAATAAACTTAAAAAATTAAATCTTGTACGGAGGAATAATTGAAAGTGGGAAGAAATCTTTAGCCCTTCATTAATTATTTATATTTTGTACAAATTCTCTATCAGATAGCAAAAATCCCAAAAAAGCAAGAATTTTACTTGCAGTCAATATACCATTAGAGCCATTTTGGTACAAACTGGTCACTAAATTAAAATTATTTGCATGAGTGAAGCGAGGAGGCTATAGTCCACCACCCAGGATAGTTAATATTATTGCAAGTTACACTTGAAAAAATAATGGTCTAGAAAGGACTGGTCTGAAGCTATTGAGGTCCTACCTCAGGAAGATAAACTGTTCTTTGCAGGTTTTTCACAGTGCTCATATCATCATTGCAAGAGTTCCTTTTTCTGGAATAATTAAAGCAAGCCTTAAGAATATTATTTCATTTCTCAAATATAACTCCTAACATTACTTAACTAGTATCATTATTTTTTGAGGCTAAAATACAATTTTCACTTTTGCTTATTTAGCAATATACAAATGAAAGCCACTCCTTCAAGTGGTAACATTATGAGACATGATTATTAGTACCTGAGTTAATTTTATCACTCTCATTTTAAAATGGTAAAATATTATTTTTAAGGCATAACAATATAATAATAAAGTAAAATACATATAAATAAATATTTATAGTAAAATTTTTAAATATTAAAATGAAGTCCTATATCATATAAAGAACTACATAGTGTTTAAATGATAAATTTTAATATTTACTCCAAAAAAAACCATTCTAAAATCTTCCTTCAACAAAGCAAGTCAGGGAATTCAAAATCCATTCCAAAAAAAAAAAAATGGCTATTTCTTACCATTTCATTTGCCAACAAGATCAGAGATAGCTTTGAAGTTAAGGGTACCTGATGATTTTCCAGAGGACCAGTTAATTTCCCAGCACCCACACGAGGCAGCTTATAATCATCTGGGACCCAACTCTGTCTTCAAGATTGCCTAGGCGTATATGCACGTGCACACACCCACTTAAAAATTAAACATATCAACCAATTGACTATAATCCCAGCACTCAGGAGGCAGAAGCGGAAGGATCTCTATACATTTGAGACCTGCCTGGCCTACAAAAATGAGTTCCAGGACAGTCAGAACTGCTACACAGAGAAACCTTGTCAAAAAAAAACCCAAAACAAACCCAAAACAAACCTTACCTAATTTTATATAAATTGAGAAATTGATCCACTGTTAGCAAAAACTTGTTTTTCAGTCATACAGATATCTGAACTATACTTGTGTGAAAATCAGATTCTAAAGTGCTTCTTTGGGTTCCAAAAGATCATGCCTTTTATCTTTAAATGAAAATGTTTTAGAATATTGGATGACTCAACTCATTTCTCCAGAAACTTCTTTTTCATACCCATATGCCATTTCCCTTCCCAATTAGCAAAGAATGGAAACACCTGGAAGCCTTGGTAAGTACCTAACCCCACCTGCTGAGTCAGATTTCTACTGGGGAGACAAATTTCTATTCTGGGAGACAAATCTCTAGCTCCTTAAAACATTGTTATGCAATCTTTCTCATGAACTCTTTGTGTGTGATGCTCCCATTTCCCAGCTGAGCTAAGATCTCAGTGAGGGACTTTCCCTACTAAGAAACAGCCATTCATGAGTAATCAGATGTAATATTTAGATTTTCATCAATGTCACCAGGAAGAAAAACTTCCCACAACACAGCTCTAAAGAGACTGATTTTTTTTTCCCAACAAGATGGCTAGTAGGAAGGAGAATCAGTATGAAATTGTAGACAAAGGATGAGTTGAGAGATTTCATTCAAAATCACCTTTGATCAGTTTTCTAATTGTACACCTGTTCTTCCAGGTTTTGTAAAAGAACAGGACTGACTGAATGTGCATGTGTGCCTCTCTCTCTCTCTCTCTCTCTCTCTCTCTCTCTCTCTCTCTTTCTCTCTCTCTCTCCCCCACCCCCGTGTGTGTGTGTGTGTGTGTGTGTGTGTGTGTGTGTGTGTGTGTGTACGAACATAGGACATTCTCTCTCATACTTGTGTGTGTGTATTTAAAAGAAAATTAGCAAATATTCTATAATGTAGTGAAAAGAGGTGTATTAGGTTGGCTTACACGATACAGGTTGTAGGCCACTATAGGCATCTGTATACTGGAGAGACAAAGGGCGTGTGGATGCTTATCCTGTGAACCTGGATACTTGCACAACACTAGTATGATACTGGAACCCAGGATTCTCCATGGAGGGTCTCTATTAGAGAGCATCCTGACATCATCAGAGGATGTGACATCATCAGAGGAAGGTGGTAACAGCAGCTACAGACATATCCATGCCAGGAAGGTGGGGGGCGTTAAGCAGGCAGATATACTGATGTTTCTCTGACCACTTTGTATTCAGGCTACGATTTTGAAGGTGCCACTTGCTTGAGAGTGCACTTTGCAAATGCCTCACAGGTATGATGGGAGGTGTACCTCCCATAAGCCTAAATCCTGTCAAGGCGGCAGTAAAAACTAAGCATCACAGGCAATTAAGTTCCATAGCCTCAGTTTACGCCTTTTGTAAGTGGGTTAGGTGATGTACCTCTGTGGTAAGATTCTTATGAAAATGAAATCCATCCATCCAATCAATACTTCCTGATCACGTATTATGGTCTAGGCAGTATTTCCGATACTTAGAACAAAATCAAACAAAAATTATAAAAGTGGTTCAGGTTTCCATCCCATTTTGCATCATTACAATACAGAAAGGCTTAGAATAAGTGTACACACCATGTTAAGTGTCAGTTGTAGGAAAGGAAAAACTCCAGCCAAATAGAAGTAAACATGCTCTGTTGACACAGGTATTAGCAAGGTGCCTTTGAGAGCAAAGCAGAAGACATAAGCAAATATTATAATAAAGGACAAAGAAAAAAAGAGCTTATCTTCAGCTTGGTATGGAACAGTACACCTGTCACTTCAATATGCCATAGATTCCAAGAAAATAAAGGGTAACTAGAAAACCACTGTGTGAGCAAAGTGCTCTGAAGGATGAAGTGGGGTGAGTCTATCTTCTGTTTGGAGAAAAGTCCTTTCAAGGGCAACACAGGTTCATTTCCTGTAAAGCTCCTTCTTTGTTTTATTAGATAATGAGTGCTCCATGCTCACAGTCATCCTCCAGTATTCCTAGAGTGAATGAGAAGAAAGCTTGAACATCCATAGAGCCTGGCTCACTTCTCCTACACAAGTCACCACTGCCTCTGCTGACTCTGGGGTGGTAGCATCAAGATTCCATTAGCATTTCTTAATAATTTACACATTTTAGTGAGCTGATACCTAATGACTGCTGTGATGCTGCTCTGGCTATGAACTGGGAGAGCTTCTCCATGGAACAGTCAGCGTGTGGAGAGCATCATATGGCTTTCTTCTCTATTTATTTTACACTGAGAAGTATAAGCGCTGAGAAAAGCAAAAGCCTGATAGAACAAACAGAGTGACTTCAATGGTTGTTCTCAGGCCTGGGTGTATACTGAATACGGGAGAATATCAAAATTGAGAAGGACCGAGAAAGATGGGGAAGATATATAGATCAGAACCTATATTCTTGACTTAGAGACAGATAACAGGTTTGCATTAATGTATTGCAAAGTCTTACCTTTCTAAAACCTGAATAATCTGATACGTATTTAGTCTAGTGGGCTGATGATGCTGGTGATGAGAGAGAAGAAGGTGATGGAGGAGGAGCAACAGCCATGGGTTAGGTGAGTTCAAGAGAACATGGCCCTGAGTGTTGGTCAATTGGGGTTAAGAGCAGCACAGATGAAACATAGTAATAACTCGGGGTTATCGAATGGAAAGTAGATTCTAATAGCATAGAGTGTAGATATCTGCCAGGCTCCAGTGCTGATTAAGGATTATTGTAAATATAAAGTGTGCATGTGTGTTTTATCTAGGAACTGAATGATCAACCTGAGTGGTGGGTAGAAACCCCAGGTCGTGATTAAATAATTTCAACATTTAGAGTCAAGGATACCAGCTTTGCGATGAACTATGTAACTGAACTCAGAAAGGGCTCACCAAAACAAGAATGTTCATCTTTACTTCCTGTTTTCTTTATTTAAAAACCATGTTCTGATTTTCATGCTGTATAGAAAATCCACACCTTGTACATATCACATCATTTGCCAGTTGTCAGAATTTTTCCTTTGGCTACTGGGGTTATCGTCAAGGACAATCAATGCTTGTGCAAATTTTTCTGGAAATACAGGAAGACGGTATTTGTTTTCACCTCAAAGGCAAAATAGCAGAGACTCAGGCCCTATCTAAACTCTTCCTGATGTGAGTCAGATTTTTGTGCAGTGTTGAACTTCCACAATCTGATAAAATGAGTGAACATAGAAGATGCCCAATTGTTCTCCCTACTTACTCATCTCAACTATTCCCATTGCCAGGTTGCCTTAGCAGGATGTAGAGCACCATTTCCCCTCATATTGGAGATCTTGGCAATTGGTCTGTTGGTCAGCTGATGCTTTTAATTACATCTGATTCTTTAATATGTGAAATAACACCAGTAATCAGATGTAGAATCAACACATCATTAGAAAACTCTAAGTAAGTAAAAATTATGTATGTGGTATTTTTGTTGGCATTAACTAACTAGGTGCTTTTAATAGATACTTCCATGCAGTGGTACTTAGACTTTGGTGTGCTACTGACATAACGAGAAGGCTTGTTAAATCACAGATAGCCCCATTACACTCCAAGAGTATCTAGTTCAGCTCTGACTGGAATCATTTCGATTTACATTTGTAGTGGGTTTGTAGTGGGTTTCTAAGCTGTGCTTATGCTTTTTGCCTGAATACTAAAGTCTGGCAGCTATTGCTCTGGCATTATTGTTCTAACCATGGCTTCAAATCTCTGTGTTAAAGACAGTGTGCCCCTCTTGCAATTCACAGGTCAGAGACATATTGGCTCCTGACTATTGATAGCTATGGTTCTTATTGGGAATTTCTCTTTTTTTTAAAAAAAAATTATTTTCATATTTCTTTTTTCTCTTTTTTACTTTTCTATTTTATTTTTTATTGGATATTTTATTTACATTTCAGATGTTATCTCCTTTCCCATATCTGCCCCACCCAGGAACCCCCTATCCCACCCCCCCTCCTCCTGCTTCTTTGAGGATGTACTCCCACCCACTCCCAGGTCCCCACCCTCGAATTTCCCCACACTGGGGCATCCAGCTTTCAAGGGACCCAAGGATCTCCTCTCCCACCTATGCCCAACAAGGCCATCCTCCCCTACATAGACAGATGGAGCCATGGGTCCCTCTCTATGTGCTCCCAGACTGGTGGTTTAGACCCTGGGAGCTCTGATTGATTGGTATTGTTGCTCTCCCTATGGGGCCACAAACCCTTTTAGCTCCTTCAGTCTTTTCTCTAACTCCTCCATTGGGAACCCTTTGATCAGTTCAATGGTTAGCTGTGAGCATCCGCCACTGTATATGTCAGACTCTGGCAGACCTCTAAGAAGACAGCCATATCAGGTTCCTGTTAGCACGCACTTCCTGGCAACCACATCATCATCTACCTTTGGTGACTGCACATGGATAACCAGGTGGAATGGTCTCCAGATGACCCCCTCCTTCAGTTTCTGTCCCACACTTTGTCTCCATATTTGCTCCCATAAGTATTTTGTTACTCCTTCTAAGAAGGACCAAAGCACCCACACTTGGGAATTTCTCACAGCCTCTGTAAATTATTTTACCCAAGGTTCTAGAACTTATTGGAAATATGCAGTATACAATTGCAGATCAATTTTGCCAGTCATGAACAACGTCAACAAACTTCAATATTCTACTAGGACACAATACCGAAACCTCATTTGTCGCGCCTCTAAGAAGATATTCTTTGTTCCATGGATCCATCAAGAAGGTGAAATGGCAAGGCCATGTCTGAGTTTTGGATGATATATTTTCCTGCCCCTGTCATGTGCCTTACATAGCTGGCACTCCTGCCATGTGCCTTACATAGCTGGCACTCCTGCCATGTAACTTACATAGCTGGCACTCCTGCCATGTGCCTTACATAGCTGGCACTCCTGCCATGTGCCTTACATAGCTGGCACTCCTGCCATGTGACTTACGTAGCTGGCACTCCTGCCATGTAACTTACATAGCTGGCACTCCATAAAAAATGTTCCTCTGAAGCAGATGGAAGGTAGCACAATGGTCTATGACATCAAGGTATAGTACATTTGCAGGAACCAAATATAGAATGAAATCGCTTCTAAGGAATTTATGGGACTATCCTACTTCTGGTACTCTCTGGCTCTGGGGATGCAGCCAAGGTAAGATGACAGAACAAGTGCCTGCACGAAGAGCCGCAGGATTTGTATGTATGCACAGCTCACAGCCTTGTAACTTGTTCTTGCCAGTCCAGACAATGAAGCAGTCTGACTCATTAGGGTCACAGAAAGTGAGAGCAGTGGCAGTCTCTCAAATAAAAAGAAATGTACTTGGTGCACACATGCTATGTGATGAAAAAAATCACCTTAAGACTAAATTCACAGACGAATTCACATCCAGCTGGTATTTTCTGCAAGTCACCTATCTATAAAGGTATTTTTAAAAAGGGTATTAGATGCTCTGTCTAATACTAAGGAGTTTACAACTAAGTGAAATTCGATAGCCATAGAACTATCGTAAAATAAAACACAAACCTATAAGAAAATTATAAATAAAGTTAAAACAAAGACAGCTTTCTCTTAGGAATCAAGGATTAAGTATCATTCATATATTAAGTATATCATTCATATATTACATATATCAGTCATATATTAAGTGTCAGTCATATATTAAGTATATCAGACATGAAGGAAAAACTTTACTTAGATACTATTATCATTGGCATTATTATCAGCAGCTTATAATTTATTTATCTATTTTTTTTTATTTTTCTGACATACATTATATCCTGACCACAGTTGTCCCCCTCCCTCCATTCCTCCCGGGACTCTCTCCACTTCCCCTTTCCCCCAGATCCATTCCTCCTTTATTTCCCTTCAAAAAAAGAGAACAGACTTCCAAGAAATATCAACCAAACATGGTGTAACAAGTTACAATAAGACTAGGCACAAACCCTCACTCACATCAAGTCCGGACCAAGCAATCTAGTAGGAGTCCCAAGAGCAGGCAAAAGAGTCAGCAACAACCCCACTCTAACTGTTAGGAGTCTCACAAGAACACCAAGATACACAACCATGGCGTATATACAGAGGACCTAGTGCAGACTCATGCAGGCTCTGTGGTTTTCACTTCAGTCTCTGTGAGCCCCTATGAGCCCTTCTTAGTCTTTGGGTCGTATTCTCCTGGTGTCTTCAAATGAATCCTCTGCTCCTACAATCCTTCCTCCCCTTCTTTCTTAGGTTTCCCTGGCTCCTCCTAATATTTGGCTGTGGGTCTCTGCATCTGCTCCTATCAGTTGCTGAATGAAACCTCTCTGATAATGATTGGGATAGGCATTGATCTATGCTCATTGCAGTTTATACATCCACACATGTTTGTTTCTGGTAAGATGATGTGCTAAGTCTGTAGTTATAAAGGCAAAGTAAACTGAAATGCACTAGAATTAGCATTTGCTGACCTATGGGCCAATGTGTAATCTCAGAATCGACATGATCTTTACTAACGTACTTATAGTGAAATGAACTATACCAGAGCTATTTCTTAGAAACTCCATAGTTATTTGGGAGCATGCAGTGTTTGTAGATATTCATTGCTGTTATCTCTTTGTGTTTTTGCATAAATTTGAAAACCTAAATTACCTTCATTCAGCATCCTGGACAGATTTCACTATGTACAAGCATAATAGTTAGTAACTGATGCCTAGAACTAAGCATTAAGTCTGAGACCTCACATTGTCTACAAAAGCACCTGGCTGACCATTTTTTTTTTTAAAGCAGCTATGAATTGTTCAACAAGTCTGAAGAAATGCATTCACAGGATTATTAGACATTGAAATCAGCAGCCAGGTAGTGGTGGTTCATGCCTGTAATCCTAGCACTCAGGAAGGGAGATCACTGAGTTCAAGGCCAGCATGATCTTCAAAGTGAGTTCTTGGATAGCCAGGGCTACACAGAGAAACCTTGTCTTGAAAAAAGAAAGAAAGAAAGAAAGAAAGAAAGAAAGAAAGAAAGAAAGAAAGAAAGGAAGGAAGTTGAAATCAGCAAGTGAAAGGAAAATTTAAATATTGCACATCTATACAGTACCTGCTATAAGTCCATATATATATATATGTTTCATTGTATCCTCCTTCTCAAAGGAGAAAACTGAAAAACTGAGGCACCAGGAAGCTACAAGGTCCAGGAATCGTACTGTTCTGCCTGTTGACTACATCCAGTGTTTTTAAACTCCTCTCTGGAAGGCAAGAAATTATAATATACATGACTTCAAAATGAACATGCTGATCAGAATTCCTTAAGAGACCTCTACCACAATGAGAAAAAAATACTTCCTCTCTTAAATGAAAGACTGTTTGCATCTCATGCCACTTTCCCAGTCTTGCTTTGCTTCATTTCAGATTCGATAATTTCTCCTTCGAATGTCAATGCAGGAAGTGCCCCTGACTGCACCGCAAAGATACATTTAGAATTGCACCTTCTTTGCTTCCACTCTCTTTTGTATATGTGTATTTACACTTATCATTCATTATGACATAAATGTACTTTCCGTATATGTGTCAATTTTTGTCATATTCGCTTATGCTTCATATTCATGCCTTATGTATAAGACAGCTTACAAGTACTTTTAAGATACATAGTTGAATAAGTTAACGTTTTTTATTATTTTTGTCAGAGATAATACAAAACCCAACTCAAACTGTATCAAACAATAAAACACAAATGTGTGTGGTGAAAGAAGACCTTTGTTTACACTCAGAAATGGATGGTAGCCATTTCTTTTCAGCCCATTGCTTCCTCGGACATGCAGGCTTTAACATTAGACTAACTTCCCTAACTGATCACAGTATGGCAAGTTATAATTTACAGAGGTATAAAAAAAAGTTGACTCTGTATGCAGGAAAAAAAATGCCATTTTCTCCTAGCTGAACTAACAGTATTCCTAACTTTACTCTGATGAGATTACCCTAGGTAGGCATAACCAAGAAAGTATTTTACACACATCACCTTAAGCCTAGTTGAAGTGCCCAGCCCTAAATTGGATGTGTATGCAGGAGATAAGTATTAGCTAATGCTATAAGTCTCAACCCAGGATTGTCAGCAAATCCATTCTACCTCAGTCATGTGTTTAATACACAAGAATGGCATACGGAAGATGTTCAGAGTAAATCAAAGTCTATTGTATATAAGAATGATTGGATGATTTTACTTCTGTGTCATTCTCTCAGACTACCCAAGACTCAGTAATTTATAATGAATACAACCTTTATTTTTAAAGTTCGAGTAGCTAGCATGTCAAAGATTAAGAATAGGCACCTGGCAAAAACCTCCCAACTTATATCATGCTGTGGTAGAAGGAGGGAGGGTCAAGAATGACAGACATAAAAAAAAAGTCAAGAAACAGCAAGGGGGGAAGTTCTTAAGAGTATCACAGTGAAAATTCAATTTTAACCTTGTAACACTCAAACCATTCAATAGTGTAGTAGCATGCCACTCTGCTCAAATTTTAAAATTGTCTATTATAGCGATAACTAGCAGTCTGTGTCTTATTGTGATGCAGTCTGTTGTCTTAATGTAATTCTCCCATTCCTGTGCAGCTCAGTAAAATACAGAAAGTCCCTAGAGCCTTCACTTCACCGACAATCTCACAATGCCCTTAAAAACTGGGCCAAGGATTCCTCTCCAAATCAGAAGATCCAATTTTCCCAAGGGGTGTCTGGGACAGACAGGAAATTGTTATTAACCAAATGACTCACATGCTGAATCACAAAACAAGAACCATTTGGGGAAAGGTCGCCCCTCTTGGCTGCAACTGCAGAATGTGTTTCCAGTTAAGTAGACACCCTGAGGCCCCAGTGAGAAGATGCCAAGACTGACCAACATCATCTTAGCATCATCTCTGATGCTTGAATCTGGATGGCTCACAGCTCAAACACCCCTACACCATTTGGAGTTTTACATCTTTGAAATCCCCAAGGAAATGTCCTCTGGATAATACCAGACAGAAATTAGGAAACTTCCTTGGTGCCAGGAACCCAAATGTATGTTTCAAGGAAAAGGTAATGATTCTCCACAAAGATTTCAATTCCCAGAGAGATTCCACAGCCAGTTATTTCATTTCTTTACTTCTGAATGATTAACACACTATTTTCTTACTGCCCTACAGGTGAGCATTGGTTTGCATTATTATTTAAATATGCTGATGTCTAGAGTGATAAACCAAAATGTAGTTCGATAAAAGATAAAACTTGGAAGATTAACTGAAAGGATGAGTATTATTTTTTTCATCCAGATATGCTGCCCTAAGATACAGTAAGTATTCGACCTCGATCCATTTGAACATATTCACTAAGAATTCTCATATTTTCTCTCAATCATCCATTCATTTATATTCTCATTTACAGAACATGTGATATATTGAATGTCTATTATGTGCACACATTCAAAGATATATGATGAGTCAACTGACTTGGTTTCTGACCTCAAAGAATCATGTCTCAAGTCTTGGCCCTTCCCCCATCAGTTCTGTGAGAAAGCACTTCCCTCCTTCATTAAGTATGAGAAGGAGGCTAATAGAGCAGGGATAAAATCAAGTTATCTCTGCTCTTATCTCTACTTTTTTAGTTGCCCGGTGGAGTAGGACCAGCTTTCAAAGATTCAACGTTCCCTTGGCTGTCAACATCTCAATACAAGGCTATCTCTGCCATTTTTTCCTGTAGTTCATTGTTTCTTTGCTTCAATGCTAAAAAGTACTCCAGAGTTAATGAAGTGCCTTACCACTGAGCAACTAACCACAGCCCAGGAGTTGTTAAACTGCATAGTAGATTACATACTCAACTACAGTAGTAAGAAAGGAGATAAAATTACTCGCAACTAGCAATAATCTTCCTATTCTCTGCTCAATTCTTCAAAGGAAGAATCCCAATGTAGTGCTATCTCTGCAACGCACTGAATCATCTGGATGCACTTTAATTTGTGCCACTGATACTGAAGTTCAATCATAGCTTTCATTTAAAATTATACCTTCTAGAAAGCCCAATTAATTCAATCATGTGGCAGGTAACTCACACAGTCACCTTTGAGCCCCAGACAGTAAATCTAATGATTCTTTTCATCAGTGTCATTTACACCCAATTAAATTGGTATTCTCAACACTTAAGCATG
The DNA here is from genome assembly GCA_030674055.1 of Rhabdomys pumilio. Lineage (NCBI taxonomy): Eukaryota > Metazoa > Chordata > Mammalia > Rodentia > Muridae > Rhabdomys > Rhabdomys pumilio. Next base: position 43,895,267 of record JANHMN010000012.1, read on the forward strand.
AGTGTCTACTAGACTGATAAAGAAAGATTCATGAGTTATCCACATTTAAAAATTCAGCTGTTGTTAGAAAGGGGTCCAAGTTAGGGAAAAGGGGAGGGGCAAACCAGTTTTTTTTCTCTTTCTCTCTCTCCATAGAGAAAAGACTTTACAATGCACCACAGTGTGTGAACAGAGCTGTGTGCAGTGTTACCATTTAGCAATAATAGATGACTTGTGCTCCCCAGACTTAACAGGCCAGTGAGCAGCGTCAAGCTGCAGATGGACTGCTCTGAGGCTGCCACGCACTAAAAAGGGATGAAGAATAAAATTGTCTATGGCTATTGCAGACGTATTTACTCCTTGTTTAGCGATTCCCATAGCGACAACATCATCAACAAAGAACTGTTACTGCTAATGGAGGTGGGAAGTTTTCACTGCAAAAGGGTGTGATAATGGCCCAGGACCTGAACTTTATCTGCATGCAACCACCCCCTCTAGTGATAATTTAGTGAATGGACAGGCTTTTCCAAGTTTCCTTTGGCAACAAGCTTTTCATTGCCATATGTTATGGCTCTTAACTCTGAAAGCATAATATTGTTATATTAAATTAGCATGACTTATTTTTAAGAGACTCCTAAAACTTCATTGTTGTGGGTCATTTAGTTCTTGCTTTCTGAGGTTTCTTTTTTCCTCCCTCTCTCTTCTGTAATTTAAAGTGAACCTAGGAAAGATCCAAATTGCTGGAATGAACAAAAACTTCTCAATAGCCTTGTCTACATGGCTCATCTGGGAAGCCAGATAAAGAGGAAAATACAACACAAAGGAATACTAAATTCATGTGATCACTGTTGTTCCTTTCTGGGAAATGGGTCTGAAATAAACTTACAATACAGAGGTTATCTCTGCCATTTTTCCTGTAGTTAGTTGTTTCTTTGGTTCAATGCTAGAAAGTGCTTAAGAGTTAATCAAGTGCCTTACCACTGAGCAACAATCCACATCCTAGTAGCTGTTAAACTGAATAGCAAATCATATACTCAACTACAGTAATGATCTCTCTGCGAGCCATTGTTTCTCTGACTTTCTCAACTCTCTCACCTTATGACACTGTCCAACCAATGTCCAATTCAAAGTCCTCAGTCTTTAGGGCAGGATTCACTACCCAGAAGTGCTCATGGGAGGGGCTAAATACAGAATACATATCTAGAATACATATCACTAGAATACATATCTTCATACTCATACCCTTCCATAGTCTCTCAGACTTTATAAAAAGCCCTAACCTTCAAAGAAGTCACAACCCAAGTCTCAGTCTCTCAACTGTTCCATAATGTGGGATTTTGTAAGCTTTCCTTTTCATTTCTACTTTCTTTGAGAGCCATGAAATGTATTCTTCTATTACTGTTTTTTATATGTGCACTTGTGAACTCTTTTCAATAATGAGTTCCTTGGCAACAAAGCCTTTTTAAAAATTCTTTATGTATTTAGTTGTAATTGTCCAGTCGATGGGATTTTATTTGATTTATTTTTACAAGTAGTTTGTTGGGATAAATTTTTCTAAGAAAGCTATTAGACAATGGGAAACCCAAGTTCCTGCTGGGATACAGATTCCTGGATAACTGGTCCAGGAAGACTTAAAGGCAGGAGACACTAACAATGAGGGAAAAAAGAGAAAGAAAATTGTATCTCCAGCAAGGGAGCAATGTATTGTGATAATACATTATGGGGAATTCTCTAGACCATAGATTCCTACTATATCCTCATAAAAGTGCTGCGTCTTGACCCACACATGCATCCACAGTACATAAATAAATGTAATGTTATTTTTTAGAAAGTAAAAACTATAAAATAAGGAAATAACATCAAAGACATTAGAATTGACAACCATCACAAGCCTGGATTCATTTAATTATACACATGAAGATTCCTAAGACTAGAAAATACTATTTTGCTTTAAAAAGCATAGCAAGGGAAAACTAGACCTCAAATCATATTAACTCACTATCCCATTGTAAATGGAAGAAGTACTTTCGTGCTCAATGATCTCAAAGAGGACATTTCAAAAATTTCAGCTTTGGTAATCCCCTCTGTGTTTGGGTTAAGAAAATTTCCCATAGTGTACGATTCTCATATCTATAGCTTTCTTCTTCCTCTCGTTCTTCACAATTCTTGGCATTTAGTGTCACTTACAATTCATTTTTTCTGAATGATTCCCTCTTTCTGGTAGTAGTAGCAAACATGACAGAGTATTTGTGACGTCAGAAATTATTTGACTCCTATCTCTAGTTATTATTACTTAGATCCAGAGAAAGATGTTTAATTTCTGGGTTTTAGGACTTTTATTTGTTAAGTACTTTAAGTAATTTATACTTTCATTGTGATGTTTTATATATACATATATTTTAACATAGTCAAGATATCTTAACATATCAACACATATACTTTTTGAATACAGAATATAAAACTTCAAACACAGTGCCATATATGTAGGAAATACGTAGAAAATATTTCTCTCTCCAGTATTCAAAAAGATCACTTGACATATTATTTTACTGTCCTGTTTGTTTATGACTAACCAGTGATTCCAAGGAAATTAAGAAAATGGACACTCTATCTGATGGTACAGGAGAGTTAAGGCAGTCATAAAAGCTGTGCAGCTGAGATGAAATCAAGAAAAAGAGACTCAAAAGACAGCCACTCTCTCTGTGTCTGTAGTTCACAGCTTGAGCTCTACTCATCAGGACAGTATGCTGTATGAAGCACTTCTATACATAGCTCCATGCTCTTCTTTAAGTGAAGAAAACCATGGGCTGTCACCTACACAAAGTCCATGGCTTTCTTTCCAATCCACCATGGTTAGCTAATAAATTAGCAAAATAATTTTAATGCCCCTTAAGGGAGATTTATGTTTACAAATGACAAGGAAATTAGTAGACTGTCAGTGAAACACACTTTTAGCAGAGGGAAATGGCTCATTCTACAGAAAATCCATCTACATATATTGTCTTTCAGTCTTCTTGAAAATGTAAAGTTCTCTTCATTACAATTTGAGAACGAATTCTTTATCTGTGTAGAAGCTGGCAGTATTTAAGGAGTCTTGATAAAAGTGCCTTTGTAACAAAAGCAACTGTCATAAGATTTAGAGCCAAACAGAACTTGTTTATCACTAATAAAATCTTTTGAAAAATGTAAGAAATAGAATCTTGGAAAATAAAAAAAAACATAAATGAAAATATAATCTAAGTAGTCAGCATATGAGTAACCATTAGAATATTGTTATGTAAGTTTAACTGGCTACTACCAATCAATAAAAGTTTCCCCTTAAGTTCTCCGTCTGATGTCTATTACTTCAGATCTTCCACCCTACCCCTGCTTTTCTCATGGTTCAGGAAACATATTTAACAAGAACACAGAAGCAGTGATCCAGTTAACACAGACAAAGTTCCCCATTGCAGCATTTTAATCCTTGCTCCAACATTCAATTGTAAGGTGACCTCTGGCATTTTTTTTGAAAGAGGATTATGGTGTTGATGCAGTTTTAAAAATCCCCTAATCACTCTTAAAAGCACTTTGAACGTATAAGGAAGAGAGGCACTTGGGTATAATAAACTTGGTCCTCTCTGTTCTTTGTTGCTTGTCAATAACCCATATTAAATCAATAATCAGACAAATACAAAACTATTATGTCAGGTTATTGTACCTGCTTACTGCTAAATTCATCATCTGCTGAATATCTTTTAGACCTAAGCTTTAGTCAACAAATGCCAGGGCAGAGAAACTCATGTATCCAATCACTCTGTACCTGAAAAAAGGCATATGTCTTGCAAATACTGACTAATTTATTATGATAAAATATAACATAAATGAAATTATCAGGATACACAGAATCTAAAAGAAGAATTTTGATCAAGCATATATTGCTAAAACAATATTGGGAAGAAAAACTGAGGTTTTAGGTTTGTTTGTTTGTTTGTTTGTTTTGTAGTAAGTGAAAATTCACAGAAAGTGGCATTAGGAAAAAAAAGCAGCTAAGGAGAAGAGGCAATGAGGTCTTCCCAAGTAGAGAAGAAGAGACTGGAAGAAACTCTCTAGAAAGAAGGACTTTCTAGATGGACTTGGAACAGTGGCAGATTAAAAATGTTCAGAACAAACAGAATGTAGATCACAAAGGACCTTGGAAGGATGGGTCCCTTAGATGACAAGCTGTAAGGCAAGACACACTGAAGGAATAGAGCTGACAAAGAGTGAAGCTGTAGTAGATCCCCAGTCAGTAGAGGAGCACAAGGTGAGGTAACGTGTACTGATTCGAAAGACTGAAGCAGACCTCAGAAATGGACTAGAGTGGAAGATGTCAATGACAACTTTTCCGGGAAAAATTCTTCTACTGAAAATGAGACTTACAGGGAAGTGTCTCCGTGCACTTCCTTGGGCTGATATTATTTAAACATTTCTCTAAATTGAATTAATAAGCAATAACTTCCCAGCCAACTGTCTTCAGGGGTAACACTTTCAACTAAAAACAATTGTGAATTATGGTCTTGTTCTAACTGATGTGGAATAATTTCAAATGTTCTTTTTTTTTTTTAAATGTTAAAATGAACAAAGACTACCATTTTCATTCCTTCATTATTTTCCTATTTGGTTTAAGGAATTCATAGATCAAATCTAGAATTAAAAGATATTAATTTGCTGCATCCAGTGATCTAGTGTTTTTAATGGGGTGTATCACAGTTTATATATATATATATATATATTCCTTTGGTCAGAGATAGCCTGATCTTTCTTTGCGTATTGGAAGAAGGAGAAGGAGGAGGAGGAGAAGGAGGAGGAGGAGGAGGAGGAGGAGGAGGAGGAGGAGGAGGAGGGGCAAGGGGAGGGGGAGGGGCAGGGGGAGGGGGAGGGGAAGAAGAAGAAGAAGAAGAAGAAGAAGAAGAAGAAGAAGAAGAAGAAGAAGAAGAAGAAGAAGAA
>JANHMN010000012.1:43901912-43932699 GCA_030674055.1 Rhabdomys pumilio
CTCTCTCTCTCTCTCTCTCTCTCTCTCTCTCTCTCTCTCTCTCTCTCACACACACACACACACACACACACACACACACACACACACGCTCTGGAATAAATTCCTGGCTTCTGCTCTTTTTGTGTTCGGTTTCTCTGTCTGTAGCCAAACTTTTGTCTTATCACCCCACCCAGACACTGATGACGACTCTTGCTCTTTTGCACCCAAGCACTGCCTGTCCTCTGCTTTGCAGGCCAGTGATCTCTCCACACCCAGGGAGGGTTTGCACATAGACACACACTTCAGGGAGGATCCAGGTCTGGCAGTTATGAACCCTGTGGTGAAGCACAGCAGTGGTGGCCTCTGTGTTGGCTGGCAGCACATGTGGGGTCTGGAAAACGAACCTCCTGCTTCGTTCCAAGCCAGGCTTTGTAATTCTTTGAAGGTTCTACCATAGGGCATGGGAGAGATCGACCTACTTCCTGTCCCAATAGCAAACACAATGTGTATGTCTGAAAAGCACAGCAACAGCAGAGCCAGTCAGCCAGTCAGGGCTGAGGCTAACAGTTCCTGAGAGTCTGCGTTCGTCCAGCCAGCATCCCCTGCCCCAGGGAGTGTACTATTAAATAACAAATAAAAAGCACCATGACAGGTTCAGAGTGAGAGCGTGGAAGAAAGGGAAAAGTTTCATGTTTTATTACACGGAGTGGCATTTTTCCAGCTTTTTGAATAAGGGACCCCACATTTTCATTTTGCACCGGGGCCAGAAAATTATGTGGCTAGGCCTGCCTATAAATCACACACTAAATCATATTTTACTCATTATGCTGGGCTGTTGGGAAAACCAGAACAAAACTTACAACCCACCTTGAGCAAAATATCAAAGAATCCACGGTACATGGTTTGGGTAATGAAATACCCTTACACCTGTCCTTTGAATCTTAGTTTCAGTTGTCTTTGTTATATCTTCATGAATCTTTGTGGAGGAAAAGTCCTATTTTGCATTTCTTTGTGAAAAACTTAAGTCTTTTGTATAATCATCCACAGAACGGATATTTATACAAACAAAGACAAATGTGACAATGGTGCTCCCATACCATTTAAAATTTACCTTCTATTAAAATGTTTTCATGTGTTTGAAGATATTGTTTTCACTCTCCCAATTCCTCCCAGATCCCCGCCCCTACACACATCCCTATCTCCTCCCTACCCATCGCTCTTCATGTTCTTTCTCCCTCTCTCTTACTCTTAAAAGTATGGGAAAAAAAACTTTTCTTGAATTTGCTTAATTTTCTGGAATGACTGTGATCCATCGGGAACTCATCATCGATGCTGATGGTACTTCTTTAGTGTATCCATGGATGGGAAACTGATTTAACTTCTGGTTTCTAACCTCGCAGGGCAACATGTTTCACGATGACAGCACAAATGGGATCTGCCTCATTCACTGCTTCTCCCGAGTGTATTGAAGATAATGTGTTAGAGTGGTCACTGTGTGAACACTCCATCTTGGAATTGCATGTAAACCCACTTTCCACAAATTAAAGTGATGCTGGATTTCCTGGCCACAGCACTGTCTTGAAATTATATTCTATGAAGACATTCACTGATTACTATGACTAGTGGCCTTCTAGACCTGTAAACCTCTTTATGGGATGCTAAGATCAACATTTGGGCTTAACATTAAAATAACTCAATAGAAACCTTTTGACCACCTGACACATGCACAAATGCATGCACACACATTACACACGCATGTACATGCATGCACACAAACATATAAGCACAGACACAAATACACATACAAGCACTCACAAACACAGCACACACACACACACACACACACACACACAAATGTATGCATGCATGCAGGCATGCAGACACATATGCATGCACATACATAGCAGAAAAAGAAAGGGACAAGTTTTCCCGATGCTCATTCAAAAGCCTAGTCCATGATTCCCTGAAAGAATTAGCCAGATTCAGCACATGCCTGCTTACTGCACTCACCCTCAGTCCAGGGGCTCCCTCTGGTGGTCACCACATACAAAGGTGCTCAACAAAATCACAATCTATGAAAGAGACTTAACATATCTAGGAAACTTTGAGGCAGGCAGGGAGGCTGAAGCATAGCAGGAAAGAAAGTGTGTGGCAGTTTGGCTTGATAGACTGCTCTATAGGTTGTGGAGAAGCAGGAAGACAGAGGTAAGACCAGTTCATGCTGATAAGAAGTTCAAAGCCTAGACACTTAATCCAGTTTTTTCTTTCTCCCAGACACATGTTGCAGACAATACTTTGCTCCTGACAAACAACAGACTGACCACTGTCCATGATGACACTTGAAAATTTAAAACAGTGTTTATCTTTCCTCTAACCTGTCATGAATTCATATATATATGAAGTCTATATATATATATGTGAAGTCTAAATCGCCCTTGACAAACACAGGAGACCTCTGAGATGGTTTCCTGTCATCTACACCCAGGATGCTCTTATATAAAAGCATCGCTCTGTCTGAAAGTCCTAAATAGTCTGTAAGCAAGCTCATCTTCAGCACTCTGTGCAAGAAGGCAGTTATAGGCATTAAATCCATTATTAGAGAAGTGTTCTTTGGAGACTATGGAGCAGGGTATGGGGCACAGAGGATGGTGGTAGTTATATAATTCTTTTTTTACACTCAAGTAGTGGTTACCTAGAAAAATAAAGCTGATTTTTGGGAGGCAGAAACATTGAGTAGGGTATATCATCTCCATGAAAATGTTCACAGCAGGAAGTGGAGGCTTCCATTGCTTGTGACTGAACCAACATCATCATCCCATCCTTGCCTTAATTTAACCCCATTAACTAGAAGAAAACCACGTGACAGAGCCTTGGGCTGAGAGGTGGGGCAAGGCTTCCCTGAATGCCCTTTCTAAGAACTCAAACCCTTCCAAATTGCAAGGGTCTCAAGAACTCAGCCATGCTTTGACATTAACCAAACTTTCAAATGATTTTGAGGAGAGGAAAGCAGAAAGGAGGGGTATATTTTGGGGTCAGATAAATCAAAGCACATTTGGCCAGACACTGCCCCCCTTCATTTCCCAGCACATGTGGATTTCCAGGGAAATTGAATCCATGTGTTCCTGATTCATTTACATTTAACTCTTGAAAATGCTTTGTAAGCCCTCCAAGAAGCCTTCAGCATATTGAACAAGGGAGCTGAACCTTATTAGCCATGCAAGCACCTAACATGTTGAATGAATGGGACTAGGTTTTAAAGACAATGAAAGAAGGTCAAGAGCTTTGAGAATCTAATACATCTCCCTTAATTTCTGAGCTCCGATTGCCCGCCTTAAACGGGATGCACATAGAATATGTGGAAACCATTGAGCCAAGAGCCTCCTGCCTTAACACTTGCCTGTGCACAAACTGATTCCTGGACACTGGTGGAAGATTTGTATTTCCCAATAGCTGTGTCCTTACTTTTCCTTCTTTTTCTTTCCTGAAGTTGAAGTGCTGCCTGCCACCACTGCCCCTGAATCTCTGATAAGAATTGATGAGACCCTGGGGACTGTGGGAAGTCTTTGGCTTCAGCCACTTGGCAGGAGCTCCACAAACACTCTGATCTTCCTCCACATGCTGGAAATCCCTAGAAATCTTTTGACAGAGAGGAGGTTCAGAAGGGCAGTCTTCCTGTTCTTATGCCTATTCAAAGAAAAGCAGCATAAATATAGGAGAAAAAAATGGGACTGGCCACCACATTGAATACTTCAACAAAGCACCAGCCTTCGTAGGAACATCCTTCCTTTGGGATATAGAAGCATCTCTGTTCACCCACTTCCCTCATCCCACACATCTGTATGCAGTCACAAGAGGATTTAGCCCATCTTCAAACAGTAAAAGTGTTTTTGCAAAATTTTAAACACCCTTTATTATCTGATTATAGTTCATGTGCCTAACTCACAAATACGGCTAGCTTCTGAAAAAGAAATAGCCAGAATTCACATAGAAATACTTTTATTTCTCCTCATCTTTTCAGATGCTCTGTACTGCAGTGTAGTCACTAGCCTGGGCAGTGTGGAGATGAGCGATCATTTCTGAGATCATTGAATTTAATTATACCAAAGTCTTTTGTAACGTGCAAAATGCTGGTATCAACTCTTGAGGCAATTGTCCATCAATTGGTCCAGGTAATTTTTCACTCAATAAGCCATGATTTTTAAAGTTTAAACCCCATGAGGATTCATCCCATTTTAGTACTAGCATCCACCACCATGTAGATGCTCACAAACATTCTAAATTTCTTAAAGAGACTACACTATATGCTGTCAAACTGCACCTATGGTCCAGAATTAGTAGAAGAGGCATAGACTCTTAGAATCTATGCCTTACATATAGAGAAGTGGAAGTCTAGAAACAACAAGCATCTTAGTCTATGAGGCTAGTAAGAGTGGAAGCTCAAGCTTGAACGTAGGTTATCTCATTGGATTAACCTCTGTTCTCAGAAAGCTCAGAACATGAGTTTCACTCTCAATTAGATCATTTCAACTTGGACCATAGAAGGGCCTGACTAATGTCTGTAAGCGGTCACCTCAGTGATGGCAAGCAATTCTTTTTTATCTTTCTTTTTTGAAATCCCTTTTGCAGACATACATTCACAAACATGCACTAACCATTTGCAGAGTACAGATATTGATAAAGCTAAATGCATGCATTTACTGCACACTGAGTCATTTGTCTGGATATTGATCTAATATTCTAATATGTGAATAATTCGTTGACTATAAAATCAGGGTTTCCAAGTTGGCAGGTGCAACCTTCTTTCTTGTGATCTTTAGCCTATTTTCCTTCCATCAAAAATAGTTTTTGCAAAGTCCTAAAAGGTCTCAGTTCCTTTATATGAGTGCAATGCAATAAATCATAGCAATCAGTGGACCTTATGACAACTAGAAGCTGTTACAAGTCTCACTAAATATGACAAATTGAAAACTTCAAATTTCTAGGAAACACACACACAATACACATATTATATATACTTTAACATGTTTATATGTGAGTATATATTTATATTTGCAAATATAATTATATATGTGAACACTCTTCTCAGTGTGCAAACCATTTTATTCTAAATTGTAAATCACAGCACAGACCACACTTGTTAAAGTAGCAAAGAAATCAACTGTTAGTGAAGTCAGCTGAAGTGATTCTCATATTTATTATTTTTTGGTTTTCTGAGCTTTATACCTTGTGCCAAGATAATTCTATTCTTATAAATTAATTTAAGGAGTAGAGAAAGGACCACCAGGCAGGAAGCACATGAACAACTAAAAAGGAGAACTGTCATCATTGCAGGGATGTAAGAACATATCATGGGTTGATCAACCTGACAAGATAATCAAGAAAAAAGAGACATAGGCTGAAAAAAGCCATACAGCTTTTTCAGCTGAGACTCTTATCCCATAGTAGAGCAATTTTCCAAGGCAGTGCACAGAACTCTGGGCAGCTCTCTAATGCTCTCTAAGAAAGCTTCACAAACTCTCCTGCACACATGAATCAGCATGTGAGACCATAATGCAAATGCTGCTGTACCCTGGGATGCTGCGTTATATCTCACTGACTGATAGTGATCCTGACCCATGGACCAGAGAGAATTATGTAATACTGATGTATCAAAACAAATCAAAAGCACGCGCTTGCACACACACACACACACACACACACACACACACACACACACACACACAGTGTGTTTGTGTTGACAGATACCCCTGAGCATGGGGCTTGTTCTGAAATGTGGTTCATATACCCAGTGACTCTATTAGATAAAATTGAATTATGAAGTTGGTTCAGCAGGGTGGTGAGGAAGATCTGGGAGGAGTTAGAGGAGGAGAAAGAGTAAACATATTTTATTCATTTAAAATAAAAGTCATGCCATCTTTTTAAAGTAAATAAATATATGAGACAGATTTTTATTATTTTGTGTAAAAGTTATTGCTAACTGACAAGTTGCTTAATAGATGCACTTATATTACCATAACTTTTGATATCGAGACATTCTCCAAATTCTATTTTGCTCTTCCTAAAGTATTCCCTTATAGCTATTTTTTTCTTATTCAAATCTCTATGTTAACTATTCATGTTTTCAGAGCCTTGCTGAGATGTCTTACTAACATCAGTTTGGTGTTTTGATCGTAACACAGCTGTTAATAGGAATAAATGGCAGAATTTATTTGTATTTTTCTATTATATTCTACTGAATGTGCTGTCTTTTGTTACTGAGATTAAATGAGCAGTTGTCTTTCAGGGACTAGATGTCACATGCTCTTTCTTCCAGGCAGTCAATGGGTCAACAAAAATCCTTATAAAATTTACAGTATATGACCAATATGAGACTTCTTCCAGTATGCTGGATTGAATGAGTCTGATATTACATGCCTATTCTTGTGCCTTTAAAATCCATGATAGGCTACTATATATTTCTCTTATAAGCATTTTCAAAAACAAAGTTTATAATAAAAGCTACCCTGGGGAGAAAAAAAGAAAAAGAAAAAAGAAAGGAAAAGAAAAGAAAAAGAAGAGAGAAAAATAGGACCAACCAATGTGGTTAGATGCTATGCTTTTCTTTTTAATTTAATTAATTAATTTTATTTTAACATTTTTATACAAGAATGTTGTATTCATATCTTTTCTATCATTTTCCTCCAAAACTAGCTTCTCCTATGTGCCTATTTCCAATCAAATGCCTGACTGATTACACACACACACACACACACACACACACACACACACACACACACACGTATGTATGTATTATGTACATAAGTATATATGTATACACACGTGTTTCTACGGAGTCTATTTAGTGTTTCTCACAGATGCACGTCTTTAAGGGTGACCACTTGGGATTTTTAACCTACGAAGGAGTTTATCCCTGAAGAAAACTATTACTTCTCTCCACAGCCATTGATTGCTTGTAGTTGTACACCTCTGAGTGGGTATGGATCTTGGGAAATCTCTCTCACCTATGCTGACAGGTCAGCTGGTATTGTCATTAAACAGGTCTTACTTAAATAACTACATAAGTAAGATTTTCGTGAGCTTCCTTGTCATGTCTAGAAGGTGCTATATCCAACACATGTCCTAGTCCTCTTATTCTTACAGTCTTCCCATCCATGCTCCCGCATGGAGGTGTAGGGGTTCCTCTGCAGATGTATCAGACAAGGCTGGCTACCCAAAATTGATTTGTCATCTGCATTTTGACCAGTTATGGATCCATTTAATAGTTTTCATCTTTTTCAAAAAGAAAGTCCTTGGATAGGGCTGACGGCTATGTTTATCTGTAGTTATATGGTAAGTATTTTTTTAGAGTACTGTTTGAAATTATTTGAAAATGATAGTTGGTTCTCCTTTAGGGTCTGTGACTTCTATAGACACAAGTAGTTAGCTATGTCTATAGTACCAGACATGAATTTGTTCCTATTGAGTACAATTTCTATCTTTGTTTTAAATGGAAGATTCTTCTGGGTGTCATTGTTCTGTTTGACCTATGAAAATATTGAGGCATAGGCAGACTGCATCATCTGCTCCATGGATAACATCTTGAGAAGGGATCAAGAGATATTATCAGTGATAAGATCATCTCTAATTTGGAATTTGAACTTCAGAGTGGCAGAGTTTTTATGTAACAGAAAATTTCAGAGCAGAGACGACTATTATCAATTAAGTAAAAAATATTTTAAAACTTTTGAGGCCTGAAGAGATGGCTCAGTGGTTAGAAGTGTTCATCATTAGTGCAGAAGATCTGGATTTATTTCCCAGCACCCACATATACTCATATACACATATACACATATACACATATACACATATACACATATACTACTCATAGCTCACAACACTCTGTAACTCAGTTCCAGAGTTGGCCTCTGTACACAAGTGGTGCATAGCCATACATGCAGGAAATCACTCATAAACAAACATAATGAAGAAATTTTTAAAAATTTTTAAAAATCAATTTAAAATTAAAATTTTTTGAAATATAGTTTTGAGGGGAGTTAAAATTTTAAAGATAATGACATGTAATATTACTTTTGTATATTCCTTGTCCTTTTTTCTTTTCCTGGGCACCTCACTATGCTTATTATTATTATTATTATTATTATTATTATTATTAATTATTATTATTATTATTTGATGGTGTTGTTATTGTTGTTATTATTGTTTTTAATTATTACCACAACAAATGCAAATTGCTTTAAATGTTCATGTTGTTTCAAACTCCTACTTGACATCCTTATTTTTCAGTCACCACAGGTAAGTACACAATGGGCTCCAGTTTTGCTTGACAATTACACGTAATTTCTAAAGAGCAATTATCCTGAAACTAAGATCTTCCTTTACTTTTTGTTACCTATTTTGTTAGAAAGAGAGGAAGGAAAACTTGTATTAAAGCACTGAAGCTTCCTAAATGGGGTGGACCTCTGGAGAGGTGGGGATACTCTCTTGTACTTCTTCATGTGGGAAAAACCCAGAGCATTTCCTTACACTCTAATGCAATAAGCCATCATTGTCATCATCCTTCTGATTCCACACGTGTACTTTCCTTGGAATTGTCCACCCTCTTGAATTCACTTTCTTCTCAGGTCAGAGGTCTGTAGCATCCTTTCTATTGTTTTAGTCATGAATTTTGCTCAGGGCTCTGTCCTGTCATCAAGTGTGATCAGTTTCTTGAAATGGTTAAAACCAGTTTCTCAATGTCACACTTCTCCTAATGTCACATTGTCTTTGTTCTTACAATTGCATGTCCTACTCTTTATGTAAACATTTCACCTGAGGCTGGGTATCATTTTGAAAAGTTGCTAACAAGGTTGCTGTTTATACATATACATCATATACATACATATACATACATATACATACATATACATACATATACACATATTTCTGTTGTCCTTTACTGTCATAGCACCATAACTTTCCCACTTGAAATAATTTAATTCTTGAGTCCAATGTCGCAGTCAGCTCCGAGCTATCACACTTGAACTGCAGCTATGCCACCTTCACAACTGATACAACCTCACCTTACCTAACCCACAACCTAAAGACATCATGAACTGTCACACGCCTACACTCCAGAGTCATTATTGTGATCAAATATGCAAATTTAGGTTTTTAGGACAGTTATTTGGCACATACTAAAGACACAATAAATACTGATTGTTACTCTCATTATCTCCATCCAAGGTTCGTGGATAGGTCACTGCAGTTAATAATTCACAGTGTTTCATCTTGGACAAAGAAATCTGGGCTCCACATCTGTTTTCCGTATGCTCCTGTTTTACCTTCAAAATTTTGCTCTGCCCACATCTATGAGATTATTCATAATAACTGAGGCTTATAATTATTGACATATTCATATAGATTTGCACAACTTAAATGTTGGGCTCTTTTATTTTATTCATGCATTGCAAGTTCAGTTTCCCTTTTAAGTAATTGTATACTGAGAAGATGTTACCCCCTAAGAGGTAGAGACAGTACAAGATCTGGAATATGACAGCACATATGTTGGGGGATGATAGGAGGACAAATGCAAGCATGGCAACGTTTGTCTCAAATCCTTGTTCCTAAAATGATACAGGCTGTACTCTTATGGAAAGTCAGACATACAGATAGGGTAGATTTAATATCAACTAGCAATGAAAGCATTGATAGCATAGAGGAATTCATAGGTTCTCTGTTTTGATCTTTGAACATCTTTTAAAGAAGATTATGGTGGTAGTGAAGAAAATAAGGAAAGTAAGACTGTTTAAGCATCCATAAACCCGTGTTGGTTTAAAACAGAGAAGCAATCCTATAGCTTTTATCTGGCCATATTCCAGACATGACTCAACAAATTGTTTTGTAGAAGAGATGTCTGAGACCAATTTATACAAACACAGAAACATTTCATCCATCTTCCTCCCAACTGCTGAGAGTTCTGGATGTCCAGTCCAGGCAAAGATAATGTATTGTAGGTTATCAGAGTAGAAACTGAGGCTGAGTAAAGATCAACTAATGAGTTTTAGAGACTAAGTCCAGATATGTCCACCGCCAGACTCCATGATGTCATAGATACAAAGCAAGTGGGGAAATGATAGAAGCTAACTTATCTGGTATGAGAACAGGAAGAACTGTTTGAGAAAAGAGACATAAAAGAGGTAAGTGTGTCTGATGAACTCATCATCTTGGCATTTGTCAGATATTTCTAATAATCGCCAGTTTCCAGCAAACAAAATGGTAAACTAGGACATAATTTAGAGCATGCACTATACCCCACTATGCAAAGTAAATATGGAATACAAGTTCTCTATTACAGTTGAAATGTTGAAAGGAAAATTCTGTTCAAAATATAACCATTTACTTTATTCACATTTATCAACATTTTGCTATATGGTATTGACTATACACTGTGATTTCTTTATATATATCATCTTGTGTCTCTCAACGAAATGGTTTAGCATACAAAATACCAATATAAAAGACAAAAAAAAAACCTTATGTACCAATGCAGAAAAGGAAAGCAAACATCACATATGTCTCTTGGCCTAATTATTATAACAAAAGGTCATTGACAATGATGATTTTATAATGATACTGCAGACAGTTAAGTAAAAGGAGGAAGATATGAAGGGTTGAGGGTGATAAACTAGAGAAAAGTGACATTGGGCATCAATGGAAATAAATACAGATACTCAGTAGTGGTATAGCTGGGTCTTCAGGTAGAACTATTTTCAGTTCTCTGATGAACCGCCAGATTGATTTCCAAAGCGGTTGTACCAGCTTGCAATCCCACCAGCAGTGGAGCAATGTTCCTCTTTCTCCACATACTCTCCAGCATCTGCTGTCACCTGAGTTTTTGATCTTATCCATTCTGACTCCTGTGAAGTGGAATCTCAGGATTGTTTAGATTTGCATTTCCTTGATGACTAAGGATGTTGAACATTTCTTTAGGTGCTTCTCGGGCCATTCGATATTCTTCAGATATCTTTGTTCTTCAGATATTCTTTGTTTAGCTCTGTACACCTTTTTGAAATTGGATTATTTGGTTTTCTGGAGTCTAACTTTTTTAGTTTTTTTTGTATATTTTGGATATTAGCCCTCTGTTAGATGTAGGATTGGTAAATATATTTTCAGTGTGTAGGTTGCCATTTTGTCTTATTTACAGTGTCCTTTGCCTTACAGAATCTTTTCACTTTTTTTTAAAGTCCCATTTGTCAATGGATCTTAGAGCCTGAGAAATTGGTATTCTGTTCAGGAAAAGTTCCCCTGTGGCAATGTGTTCTAGGCTCTTTCCCACTTTCTCTTCTATTATATTCAGTGTATCTGGTTTTATGTGGAGGTCTTTGATCAACTTGGACTTGGGATTTGTACAAGGAGACAAAAATGGATCAAGTTCCACTATGCTCATAGCAGCCTTATTTATAATAGCCAGAAGCTGCAAACAACTCAGATGTCCCTCAATGGAAGAATGAATAAAAAAATGTGGTACATTTACATAATAGAATACTACTCAGCTATCAAAAACAACTTCACAAATTTTGCAGGCAAATAAATGGAACTAGAAAATATCATCCTGAGTTAGGTAACCCAGACCTAAAAGCAGATACATGGTATATACTCACTGATAAGTGGACATTAGCCCAAAAGCTCAGAATATCCACAGTATAACTCACAGACCATCTGAAGCTTAACAAGATGGAAGACCAAAGTGTGGAAGCTTCAGTCCCACTTAGAAGGGGGAACAAAATAATCATGAATGTAGAGGGAAGGAGGGACCTGGGTGGGGTAGGGGAGGTGGAAGATAAAAAGGACCAGCATTAGGTGTGGGAAGAAATAGGAGAGAAGTCTAGAGGGCCAGGAGAATGAATAGAAATATGTAACAGCAGGGATTGGGGACTGAGGGGAACCAATAGAAAGTCCCAGATGCCATGGATGTGAGAGGCTCCCTAGACCCAATGAGGATGATATTATCCAATATACCCAACAGATGGTAAATAGAACATGAAGAGACCACCTCCAATAGATAACATGGACCCCAGTTGAGGAATTGGGTCACCCAACTATCTCAAAACCTTTAACCCAGAATTGTTCTTATCTAAAGGAAACTTAGGGACAAAAATTGCAGCAGAGACTGAAGGAAAGGCCATTCAGAAACCATGCTAACTTGAGACTAATCCCATCTACAGACACTAAACTCCAACACTATTGCTGATACCAAGAAGTGCTTGCAGACAAAAGCCTAGTATGACTGTCCTCTGAGAAGCTCTGTCAGAACTCTACTAAGACAGACAGAGATACTCATAGGCAATCATTGAACTGAGCCTGGGGAATCAATTCAATGGAGGAATTAGAGGAAGGACTGAAGGAGCTGAAGGGGATTGAAACTACATAGGGAGACAAACAATATGAACTAAGCATACACCTCAAAGCTTCCAGAGATTAAACCAACCAACCAAAGGTTATACATGGGTGTTTCCTTAGCTGGTGCCTACATAGAACCTTTACTCCCAAATGCTACAACTTTGGTATAGAAAGGTAATCTGCATGCTACCAAAAGAGAAACCAACCAAGCCACAAGCCCTCTTTGATCTATACTGGTATCCCACCTACAAGCTATGCTAGAGCAATGGTGGAACAAAGCTTGTGGAAGTAACCAACCAATATCTGATTTGACTTGAGGCCCACTCCATGAGATAGAGCCCATACCTGGTACTACTTGAGTGACCAAGAATCTGAAAGTAGATAGCCCGAGGACCTATGGTAAAAGCAAATACTGTTTTCTAATAAATTAATTAACTAATCAATTAAAAAACATAGCAATAAATTGACTCTTAAGATATTTTGCTATACTCATAGATTGGTGCCTTGTTCAACCATCATTAGAGAAGCGTCCTCCTTCAGCAGATAGTAATAAATAAATAAACTCACAGCCAGACATTATGTAGAGTATGAGGCACTTTGGAACATTAGCTCTAAACAAGATGTCTCCATCAAACCCCTCTCCTCAGGGTTCAGGGAACCCTGTGGAAGAGAAGACAGAGTGAGAGAGTCAGAGGGGATGTAGCCCTCTAAATCAGCATGATCAAGCACATATAAATTCACATAGACTGAGACAGTAAGCACAAGCCTGACTGGGTCTGCACCAGTTCCTCTGTGTGTATATTATGGCTTCGAGATTAATGTTTTTTCTGGGATTCCCATGTTTGTGAATGAGTGGGTCTCTGAGTCTTATGCCTTTTCTCGGGAACTTTCCCTTATGTTAGTTTTGACCAGTTCCCTTATACTAGTTTTTATTTTATCATATCATATTTCATTATTTTCACATAGAATCCTGCTTATTTTCTAATGAGAGACAGAAAAGAGCTGGCTCCAGATTAAGATGATGTGGAGAGAAACTGAGAGGAATAGGGGAGTACATTATCAGGATACATTATTTAAGAGAAAAAAATCTATTTTCAATAAAAGGAAGAAAATGTAAAAGGGAGAATGAACATGTAACATCAAAATTATATTAATAAAAAATGTATGTAAGTTACAGTTTTAATGTGAGTAAATATGATAATGATTCAAATTAAAATCAAGAATAGGGATGTAAGTTCTTTGATACTAAGTAAAGGAAACTTATACTTGTAAATTAGTAATGTACAAACAGGAAAATTAAATCATGTATTCTAACTCTATAATTACATGGTTTGGCAGTCAAACATTCCGTTTTCCCCACTTTTCATTTCTGTCTGGTTAGTTCCTATATATCTTCACTCCAAAGTTCAGTATACTAAGCCTTTTGAAGATCTTTTCCATTTGTTATTATAGCAAGCCTTTTTGTGGTTACTTGTATACATTTTCTGTAAAATTATCTTTTTCAACACTGGAATATATGAGCTTAACTTGAAGACAATAATTGACTTTTAGGTTTTCGTCTTATAAATACAAAGGAGACTGGCACAGTACCTTCGGTCAGCCTTCCAAAAAATTATGAATGAATATTCCTACATTTTGTGTGTGTGTGTGTGTGTGTGTGTGTATGTGTGTGTGTGTGTGTGTGTGTGTGTGTGTGTGTGTGTATAGATAGTAGTGTACATATTTATTTAGATACACACACATTTCTAACACTTGTTGGTGTGCATGTGGATATATATGAGCACCCACATGCCATGGTGTACATATGGAGGTCAGATGAGGATGATGACAATATGATGACAATGAGCAGGTGTCATCATATTTGGTGACCAGCACCTTTACCATCTTGCCAGTGTCATATAAACTTTAAAAATATACTTTGTGGGGAAGTATTTTCTTTTGGTTTTTCAGCTCCAAGGTATGACATAAAATGAAACTTAGTTGTATGACATATGAAAAATTGGATTTGTAAAATAATTTTGAATAACTTAAATGGGGTGTGTCAATTTTAACTTCGGAATGCATTCTCAAAAAATCTTTACTTTTTTTTAAAACTTTTACTTATTCACACTGTATGACAATAGTACAAAAATGTGTCACACTTCATATTGCTGCTTCAGTAACTTCAGAATCATAACAACACTTTTCTATAGCATAGAAAAACAAATTTATACTTAGTAATATCTATGAAAAAGTATCAAGGAACCTCGGGTTTTGTAAAAAAAAAATACCAGAAGTTACTAATTAAATACAGAAAGAAAAATATGTGCAGAGTTCTTAGAAATCATCATAAAAATCTATATTTTATATATTACACATTTTATATTATTTTTTTGTACTGGGCAAAGGGCAAAGAGTGGTCTTCACCTTAATATTATGCTTTTCTCATGTAATCATTTAAATATCACCAAGAATATAGGCAGCACATAAACTATACTCTGAGGAAAAAAAAATCTTTTAAATTAGCAGTTGATAATGAATAGGATTTGCTTTTAAAAGAAAAGAGACAATGGGATGAACTAGACATGAAAGTTATATAGTGAGTCTATTCAAGGAGTGTGAGGCAAGATGGCTAACACACAACACATTGGAGACTTCTCATCCAGTTTTTGGGCAACACGTAATGGAGGGGCCTCATGAAAGGAGGGGCCTCCTTGAGTGGGGATCTTAGGTTTCCCTAGGAAAAACAGTTACATCTGACCACCCTGGGAGAGGCTTATAAAACTCTTCCAAGCTAGTAAAGAAAAAGAACCAGACAATTAAAACAGGAAGTACCAGCTGGAGAAGCTCTCCAGTGGTGTTCACAAGCTCAGAGGCTGCATAATGAGGAACAGAAGATGAATGTGGTGCTCTCCTAGGCGCCCTCCATGAGAACGGGCAAGCAGGTGGCCCTCATCAGGAAGTGTTAGGGAGTTTGTGTTCTCAAAGCCCACCAGACCCACTGAGAGGTTTTCTTTTAAAAATAAAAGTAAAGCAAAAAATATGTTTTCATCAATCGACTAGTGAGACTCACTGGGATTTAGATTATTTTTGGAGTGGTGCCTCAGTTTTTGGTGATACATGATAATGAAATTTCATACAAGAAGCTTGGTGTGTGTGTGTGTGTGTGTGTGTGTGTGTGTTATTTTCATGTTTTTATGTATGTGTTTGATGAAAGAATGCCCCTAAAACATGTCATGTTCCTATCAGGAATAATCAAGTTAAAGTCAAAAACATGAATGTGATGGTTATGGACACATGAAGACTTAGAGAACCCATAATTCAAATGGAGTGATCAAATTTCATAAAAATCAGAATGCCACTATTTCACATTAGAAAAGTCAATCTCTCATCTGAAAAACAAAATTCTAAAATTTGTTGTACCTATGTCAATCAACTACCAGCAGAAAAATATCTACAGTTATGTATTCTGTCCCTTGTCTTTTAACATTACTAGTATGTCAGGGTGTTAGATTCTGGCTTGCAATGTTTTCTACAACATTTCTGAATAGCACTTCTGGAAATCCCTCTGTGGTTGGCAAAGTCTTTACTAATCAGGAAAACTGTTAATGCATGCAAAAATAGAAGCCATTTCAATTAATTAGGAAGAAAGGGAAGCACCGTACTCTGTCCTAGTTATCATTCTAAAAATGATCTGTAAATAATCTCACTTAAATTCCAATAAGAGCAAGCAATCTCTATTTGGCCAGAAACCAATTACTAGATGTTACTAGGATATAACAGAGGAAGATGCAAGATGAGGCTAACTCCATGCCGAAAGTAAGAAGCAGTTTAAAATCCTGTGCTTCTTACACATAAGATAGACAATCCTGGCCCTCATTTGCCTCACCAGAAAAGTAAAAGGTTGGGGAAAAAGTGACGCATTACAAAACCAGTGTGATATCTTTCTTGGGTCTCACTTTATTTAGAGTTATTAAGAAACAAACACACTGATTTTCAACTTTCAACACACCCAGAATCAAGAACAATCCAAACACTTAGACTGATATACTTTTTCTACCACTACTCAGGCAGGATCCAGGAGCAATGAGTAGGAGACAAAAGTTCCTCAGTACTGACTGTAGTACTCTGGGGAAAGAGGCTAGTCAGGACCATTGGCACTGCTGATAGAGGGTTCCTGAGAGGTGAGGAGTTCAGGGTGCTGCGCCATGTAGGGGAGGAAAGGCAACTGTCTCATCTGCCCAGCCCCCCCCCCCCCCCCCGTGTGTTGGCTGAGCTATATGCCCTTTGTGGAATGTAAGCATCCTTTCAAGACCATGTGGTGGGGGCTGAGGATGAGTTCAGTGAGGGGACAGTTATCAAGTACGTAAGACACCTTGATTTGAGCCTCAGCACTGAAGTTAGTAGAAAAAAATCAAAAAGGTTATCTGGCTAATGAGAACATACAGGCCTAGACTTATTATACAGTAATAATAATTTTCTTTCTTTTAAATATTACATTCTGTGTGTTCATGTCTCACTTTATCCTGACCGTGTGTGTGTGTGTGTGTGTGTGTGTGTGTGTGTGTGTGTGCGCGCGCGCGCGCATTCATGTGCCATACACAATTTTAAGGAGTCAGAAAAAAACTTGCAGGTCTCACTGACCTTTCTTTTCTTTTTTGACTCTCTAAAGTTCCATTATTAACTGATGTTTAAATAGGGATAAGTATGAAAGTGTCAAATGACACCAATGCAGGCATCAAAGAGTTTTTCAGCTACTATATCCTCAGTCACAAAGAACCTAATTTAGGAAAGGTATATCCTGATTGTTTTGTGCTGGACTTCTCAGTGAGTCTTCCTCTCTCTCTCTCTCTCTCTCTCTCTCTCTCTCTCTCTCTCTCTTTCTCTCTCTCTCTCTCTCTCTCTCTCTGTGTGTGTGTCTCAGGTTTTATGATCATGAATATATCTTTTCAAGCGGGGTCTCATAAAGCAATTTTTGCTTAAGAATTTGTTACTTATTACTTGCTAGCCACTGTTTCAGAGAGTAATTCAAATAATTAAGGTTTTTAAAATGTATTTCAAAATGTAAAAGATAGATAACTCAGAGTTGGATAAAATTTGATAATTCAGTATAGCATGGGTCAGGAGAGTTGACTAAGTAGTTGGGAGCACTTGCTGCTTTCTCCAGACCTTCATTGGTGCCAAGAACCCATGTTAAGCAGCTGACTATTGCTCATAACTCCGGCTCCAAGAAATACAATGCCTGTTTCTGGACTCTACAAATAACACACACACACACACACACACACACACACACACACACAATGAAGCTGATAGCTGATGACAGATAAAATCTGAGTAGGACATGGGTTTGGGTATGGAGAATCATCTACACCAAAGAGTGGCACTATTTGAAAGGACTAGGAGGTGTGGCATATTTGGGGTAGGTGTGGCATTGTTGCAGGAAATGTGACACTGGGTTAGGTTTTGAGGTTTCAGAAGCTCAAGTGAGGCCCAGTGTCTCTCTCTTCCTGCTGCCTTCAGATACAAATGTAGAGCATTCAAGTCCCCTATCTGCCTATGCAGTGCATGCTCACTGTCATAAGGATGGTAGGACTTTGAAACTGTAAGCAAGTCCCAATTAAATACTTTTTTCAAAATAAGTGTTATTATGGTCCTGGTATCTCTTCACGCAATAGAATACTAAATAAATCATACATATATACCCATAGTCCAATTGCAATCTTTTTTTATTAAGCCAACAGCACACATTGGAGAAAAGACAGCATCTTTAACAAAAGGTGTTGGTTAAATCAAAAAGCTACATATAGAACAATGAAGCGTGATTCACATTTCTCACCCTGCACCAAATTCATCTCCAAATGGACCAAAAACATCAATATAAGTACAATATAAGGGTTACAAATTCCTGCAGCTCCTTCAGTCCTTCCTGTAACTCTTCCATGGGGTCCCTGTGCTCAGTCTGACAGTTGTCTGCAAGCATCCATATCTGTATTGGTAAGAATCTGGCAGAGCCTCTCAGGAGACAGCTGTATCAGGCTCCTATCAGCAAGCACTTCCTGGCATCAACAATAGTGTTAGGTTTGGTGTCTGTGTATGGGATGGATCCCTAGGTAGGGCAGTCTCTGGATGGCCTTTCCTTCAGTCTCTGCTCCACTCTTTGTCCCTGTATTTCCTTTAGACAGGAAATTCTGGGTTAAAATTTTTGAGATGGGTGGGTGGCCCCATCTCTCTAACGGGGGCTGTGCCTATCTTCAGATTATGGTCTCTATAGGTTTTCTCTCCCCCTAGGAAGAATAACAACCAGACCCCCCAGAACTTCCAAGAACTAAACCACCAACCAAAGAGTACACGTGGAAAGACCCATGGCTCCAGCTGCATATGTAGCAGAGGATAGCCTTATCAGGCATCAATGGGAGGGGAGGCTGCTGGTTCTGTGAAGGCTCAATGCCCCAGAGTAGGAAAATGCTAGGGCACCCTCACAGAAGCAGTGGGGAGGGGGATAAGATAAGGGGGTTGTGGAGAGGAAACCAGGAAGAGCGATAATGTTTGAAATGTAAAAAAATAAAATAACCAATAAAAAATTAAAATTAAAATGAAGAAAAAGAAGTACTCTAACCCTGAATATAATAGATGAGAAGGTAAGGGAATACATTTGAACTCATTGGAATGGAAATGGACTGTATGAACAGGGACCAATAGCACAGAATTTAAGGCCAACAATTTATGAACAGCAACTTTATGAAACTAAAATATTTATTTACAGAAAATACCTCACCACTGAAGTGAAGAAGTAGCTAACAAAATGAAAAAACTCTTTGCCAGTTAAACATATGCTAGGAGGTTAGTATTTAGATTATAGAAAGAACTCATAAAACTAAATACCAAAAAAAAAAAATCAAATTAAAAATGAGTTATGAAACTAAGGATAGAGTTCACCAAATATGAAATGCAAATGGATGAGAAAATCTTAAGAAAATGTTCAACATCCTTAAGAACCAGGCAAATGCAAATTAAAACATTTTTGAGATTCTACTTTAATTGGTCAGAATGTCTAAGTTTTAAAACATGAAGACAAAGGCCGGCATTGATGTGGGTGAAGGTAAGTATCTCTTCTCTGTTGGTAAAAATTCATATTGATGTGAAAATCAATGTGCAGGCTCCTTGCAAGCAAAAAACAGATCTACTACACTATCCAGATTTATCACTCTTGGATGTGAGTGCAAAAGATTATACATCCCGCTCTATAGATATCTGTTCATCAATATTCATTGGTACACTCTACTCACAATAGTCAGGAAATGGAAACAGCCTAAATTTCCATCAATCGATGAATGTACATTGGAAATGGGGTATAGTTACACACTAGAATATTATTCAGCTATTAAGAATGAAAATATGAAGTACACAGGTAAAGACAGAGTTGGAAACAATCATTCTGAGTGAGGTAATACGGACCTATGAAGAGAGAATCACGGATTTTCTCTAATTTGTGGATGTTAGTTTTGACTTTTCTGGTATGTGTGTTCCATTTAGAAAACACATAAAGGACAGGAAATCACTAGGGGACATGGAGAAGAAAATTCAAGGGAGAGAAAAAGAAGACATGGGTATACTATAGGTTTATAAAAATAATGGAACAGGAAAAGTTGATTTGGCATGGGAAGAGGAAGGTAGAATAGAGAAGGAAGAATGGAGAGGGTTAAATAACACTAACTCCTCCAGAAATTACATAGTTTGTACCATAGCACTCTCTCTCTCTCTCTCTCTCTCTCTCTCTCTCTCTCTCTCTCTCCCTCTCTCTCTCCTTCTCAGTGTTGTTACTAGCTACCTCAGGCTACTAATTAGAAAGACTAGCACCAGGAATGTGTCACTTCTTTTTTTTGAGTTGTTGGCTAGTTCTCAAAGATTACAAAATATTATAGATTATGAGTTTGATGGTAGGACTCCATTGTGAAATTATACCACATACTTAACGTCACAGACCACTGAAAAAAAAGCAAGATTACATAGACCTGGAAACTTTGACCCTACTGGATAGATTTATAGAAAGTTGCTATGCAAGTTACTGGGAAAGAAAAGTAATCACCAATTATACTCAGTTCTGAACCACGGACAATAATGACTGGCCTGGCAGGACAGTCTCACTGATGTGATAGTGGCACAACATGAGAGTAACCAACCACTTTCTGCTTAGAGTTTAGTACTGCCTCACAAGATTACACCTGCACATAGCACCATTATCAGGAAACAAACACGTGACTGTATAGGTCATAGGAAGTAGTTATTGCTACAGTGCTGCCAAATGGATAGTTTTAAACAGGTTCCTACTGACTTACCATTAAACCCATCTAACAATGCACCTCTTAGACCACATCTGAAAAGTTTCTATTTGCAGTAAATGATCTTTAACCCAGAGACGTACAAGTGGGAAAGGTGCAGAAATCAGAGATTGCGGAGTGCTCAGTCCTAAAGGGAATATGTATACCATACTTCCTCACAAGGCTAAGGGATCACTGATGGAAAACAGTATAGAATGTAAGTCTCAGAGTTAGTAGTATACTACAAGAAAAAAAGCTTTTCGACGCAGTAGAGCGGCTACAAACATGAGCTCACAGCAGTGTGACTGCATGAATAACACCTGTCTGTGCTCAAGACATTTGAGATTCCAACACACACAGTTCCAGCCATAGCTGGGGAGTTATTCACAATTGTTAGCTACATAGAGGTGAAATGACGGTCTTCTTTAAGAGTAGAGCCCTGCTAAGTCAGCCATGTAACAATAGAAAACCACACATTCAGAAACAGGTAGGTAAAACAAATTGGTGTTGAAGAAATTTTGTTTGCGTTTTTTTTTTAATTGAATGTAATGTTAGGTGAGTAGGAGAGGGGGAAATGTTTGAGTTTGGAGAGGATATTATCACACATTCATGAAACACTCAAAGAACTAATAGAATATCTTAAAAGGTAAACAAGTGAAAAGAGATTTGGGTCAAAACAATGAATGGAGACTAACTTTTAAAAATCACTAATAAAATCATCCATGGACAGAGTGGCTGAACAGAAACATGGGGAAGGAAGGCAGAACATTGGAGAGAAAATCTTGGTGTTTCTTCTAGCAAAGTAGAACTGGTGTTTCAAGTTGAGCCAGCCTCTTCCATCAGCAAATAGATATCTGAAAAAGCCTTATTTAATCGCACTTCTTGCATGAGGCTCACCTCACCTCTTCACTCACAAATTAGATATTTATTGTCCAACAAATTTCACCATATTGCAGCCTCATTTCATTAAAGTAATCAGTAGTATTTTACATCTTTTTCTCTTTCCAATTTCCCAGGAAACTAGGAATATACAGTTTAGGGAATTTCAACTGTTACTTAGGCTACTGTCAACATCATAACTTAATGAATCTGGCTGTCTCCAATCCTGGGCCCAGTGTCTTTCACTGGGTTTGTCTGAGGTTGAATTTATTTCACTGAGTACTTCTTGTTGTCTCATGGGCCTGCTGCCTTCCAAGAACTGGTGTCTGATTTGTTTCTTTGTGTCTAGTTTCCTTCCCTTCCTTGAATCTTTCTAGGCTCAATTTAATCCTGACTACACTCCTTTGGAATGATGTCTACATAATTTTTTAAAATCAGTTTGTGTAACAAGGTTTGTTGGATATCAAAGCAACAAAATCCACATACCAACTAATCACATTAAAAAACCACATAAAATAACAAATAGGCTGTTATGGTTATCCCTTAGACTTTAGAGTTTAGCACATTATGAACTATCCTGTAAATGTAGCTTAAAATATCCATGCTTTTATGTAGTTCAGGAATTGATTAAAGATAGAACTGATGGTTCAATTTCGATTCACATGTATTTCATTGAGAACTTGGGGATGGGGGACTTTCGAAGACACTTTCTTCACTCAGACATCTAACGGAGAGATGCTCCTTAGCATTTTATTCATGGGTAGTCACATCCTCTTTGGCCACTTTTTAAAAGGCTTGAGCTTTCTACAACATTGGAGAGTTGGGTTAGTTGTGTTTCATTCTTTGTTAGACACTGTAGCTATACACCCCTTCTGAGGAATACTGAAAGGAGCAATTATTTATGAATACTATATGTACTGTCAAATGTAGCCAGACTAGTATATAGACCACAACATTCAGGAACACTAATAAAATATTATGAAAAATAAGCCATCAGAGAAGTTCAATGTAATTAATCACATAAACCAGTATGTCTTCTCTATTTATATATAAAGAAAAGTATGTATGACAATTGGGTCCTTATTCTCTGAGTGTCTTGCTTTATGATTGAATGGATTTTTATAACACTTTTGTGATCATTAAGAAAGTCAGTTAATTTTATGTTTATCTTGGGATCTATGACACTATATTTCTCCCACTCAGCTCCTGCAGATATGTCTGGGTCACTCAGAGACTATCCTGGAAATGCCCTGCATCACTTGGGCACAGGAAACTGACAGAGTCATGGTGCTGGGAAAAAGCTGAGCGGAAAATGTCAATTCTGTCTTCTTAGGAAATTTCAATATACCATGGACCTTGACCTCTGACATTATTTGCAGGTAGGTATTTCTTCTCAAGTCCCTGACATCATGGTTCATCCCTCCCTTCCCTCCAAATTCTCTTCCCTTTTCTGTGTTATTTTCTCCACTTTAAACATTTCTGTAACTGTCATTGTTATCTTTGATTTCTTGAGTTACTAATGGGGAGATATATTTTATCTCCATTGTTGAATGATCTTCTTTATTCCAAGATATCTTCAATTTTATGGGCACATCTATTTGATTGTGTGGAGAGCCGATGATGCTGGCACCTGACACTCGTGGGTAAACAAGTAAAATGGCGCATGTGCAATGGCAAAGGACTGCCTATCACCGCCCAACCCGGGGTGTCACATGGGAATTTGAGCAAGCAGCCAATCAGATATGTCCACCCCACCCTAGGGTGTATATAAAGCACCGCCATGTTAGATCTGGTCTCTCCTCCTCCACGCATGGGAATAAACACGTGCTGCAGAAGGATCCTGTGTGCCCGCATGCATTCTTGCCGGCAAGACGATTGCACGGGTCACATGATTGCATTCTGAACAATGGCAATTGTCCTTCTGAAAGGTACTCTGTGGAAGACATAAAAATATGAACATCTACCATCACCTCACTTAAATCTGTTATACTAACTACACATGTATATATTCTCAAAATTTGCTCTTGATGTTTTTATATGTTACTGATAATGTGAGCTTTAGTTTCAATATCATTCATTTTATATTTAAATGAAAGGAAAACTATTTTTGATTTCCAATACTTCAAACTCTTAATTACCTTTTCTTCTTTTCTTTCATTCCCATGCTTACTGTGATTTAAAATTATTGCACATAGAAGTAAAGGTTACGTTCTACAGAGAAACTGGCTGGACTTTCAGTTTATATATTTGGGGCAAAGCTGTTTGGTATCAACTTCTGCTGCATTCAATCTATAGCATAGTAAAAACACAAAGGAAACCCTTGTCAAGAATTATTAATGTAAGGAAAGTTCATCATAGCCAAAGCTATTCTAAGGAATAAATAAATCTATTTAAAATAGAAGTGTGTGTGTGTGTGTGTGTGAGTGTGTGCACTTGTATAGGGGAGGAGGGGAGGTAGGGAAAAGAAGATTAAGAACCATTTTTCTTACAAAGTAGAGGGGAAAATGGATATTTTGTGGGATGAAAGAAAACACAGCCCCAATAATAAATAAATCCTTTTCTAAGAAAATAAGCACATGTGGAAGGGGAAACTAGAGGTCAAAAATAAAGATCCAAGTTTAATTCAGACAATACTGTTGAAAGAGTTATGGGTTTGGATTGTAGCTTAAGATTTCCAGAGGCAGCCTGAAGGAAAGACCATAGGAAGGCAGTGATCAGGACTGGTACTTGTTACATTTATTACAAGTGTAATTTGTATATTATCTGCAAATGGGGTTATACAATGACAGTAATTTAATGTTAATTTATATATTGCTCAGCATATGTTTTTAATAATATTTTTGTTTCTTCTTTGAGAATTTAATACAATATATTTGGGTCATGTTCATTCCCCTGCCCCAACTCCTCCCAGTTGCTATCCCATCTCCCAGCCCCCAACTTCCCCCATCCTCATAAAAAAGACAACAGAGTCTAGTTTGTATTGGCTAACTGACTATTCCTGATAATGGGACCTGCCGAGAAGTGCATGTGCTTTCAAACGAACAAATGTAGTTATTTTATTTGTATTCATTTAATTATTTGTGTGTGTTCATGCATTCATATGTGAGATAAAGAGGAAGCGACAGGGGTGTGGAAATACACATGTTCCTGTGCTTGCAGAAGCCTCAGTAGCTCCAAATGTCCTTCTCTATGACTTTTAAGCGCATTCCCTTGAGTCAGGATCTCCCACTAAACCTGATGCTGAGCTGGAGGCCAACAAGTCCTAGTACTCCCCCTGCCATGCCTAGCTTTTAGTGTGGGAGCTGGGCATTTGAACTCAGGTCCCCGTGCTTGTACAGCAAGTGCTCTTACACGTTCTAGCTCACAAGTCATAGATGTTTGTGTCAAAGTTGACACTAGATCAGATACTCAACATGCTTATTTGAGTCCATCTCTAACAGTTCTTTCAAGCACCTTTTTCGGCAATTCCACTTTAATGATGTTGTCGCTAAAATGACATTGAAATTGTCAGTATACATGCATTCTGCCATAAACACACTCTCACTACACATGCAATAATGTTAACAAAAATAACATGGTTTGTTAACCACTAAATCATTCTAAATTTTGTAGGCTCTCAGAATTAATATTTATGAGATTGCAGGAATCCTGATATCAGCCACAGAGAAAGAAGAGGAAGTGAGGTAAACCTGTGATAAAGCTTCAGGAGGTCCCAGTTTGGTATCTGGACCTATCAAGACTTCTGCTTGCACATGCTCATGTGCATACATGCATGTGAAGGTTGGAGGTGGACTCTGGGTGTCTTCTTGGATCACAGCACCACTTTATTTTTTGAGATAAGGTCTCTTTGCTGAAAGGTTTTCTATGCATTACAAGAAAAGAAAGGAATTTCCGTAATTTCTGCAAGTGAAATAACTGAAAAAGATGTTTATATAAAAAAAGGATTACTCCAATTGCATTACGAAGTGATGGATTTTATATACTTGTTACTACAGGAATATGAGGACAATGTTGAACAAGCTAATTCACTTTTGCTGGGAAGAGCAATAGAAGGGACTTAGACTAGAAGTATTTGTCTGCAACACTGACAAGACTTAAGAAATTTAATTCTTCAGTCATGGAATGTGTCTAAGGTGAACGCTGTAGAATCTACTCCAATACTCATGCCAGTCAGACCCACAGACAGCAGACAATCATTTCCAATAGCAATCTGTGGTACCTGGAATCCGCAAGAAGATAGTTAATAGGAAAGAAATGAAATCACTGTTAAAGCAACACACAGTACTCATCATGCTCTCATTCCTTAGCAATTCAAGATTCCCCTCTCCCTCAGCTAAGTCCTGGCAGCATCAATGTCATAGCTGGTATTGGCCCCAGGGCTTCCTTTGTGAGGAGTTACAGTCTTCTCAATATTTGGCAGCTGGACTTGTCCATTTACTATCTAAATAAAGAAAGAAGTTTCAAGAAATGTTCAAAGAGATCTTTTAAATGGCAAGAATATTTGCTGCCCTTGTAAGAGCTGTCCCTCTTTATTGTGACAATCAAAATCACTTACCAGGTTTGAAACTCATTTATCTGCAGTCTCTCTCACGTAATGCTGAGGGTTTTTAACAATATGTGGTTAAAGTTTGAGGGATTTTGTAATTAATTAATTAGTTTACATCCCAAATGTTGCCCCTTCCATGTCCCCCCTCACAGAGTTCCTCCACCATCCCCTCTCCTCTTTTTGTCTGAGAGGGCAGCTCTTCCCACTGCATCCTCTCACCCTAGAGCATCAAGTCTGCAAGATTAGATGCATCTTCTCCCACGGAGGCCAAACATGGTTTCCCTCTGTTACATATGTATTGGGGACATCAAACCAGCCAGTGTATGCTCTTTTGTTGGTGGCTCAGTCTCTGGGAGCTCCCAGGGGTCCAGGTGAGTTGACTCTGTTGGTCTTCCTGTGGGGTTGCCATCTCCTTGAGGACCTTCAATCCTTCCCCTAACTTTCCCAAAAGGGTCCTCTACCTCTGACTAGTGTTTGTCTGTGGGTATTTATATCTGTCTCAGCCAGCTTCTGGGAAGAACCTCTCAGAGGGCTGCTATGCTAGACTCCTGTCTACAAGCACAGCATAGCATCATTCATAGTGTGAGGAATTGGTACTTGTCCATGGGTTGGGTCTCAAAATGGGCAGGTCACTGGCCTTCCATTTCTTCAGTTTCTGTTCTATTTTCATCCCTGAATTTCTTTTAGTCAGGACCAATTTGGGGTCAAAAGTTTTGTAGGTGGGTTGGTACCCCCATTTCTCCACTGAAGGTCCTGTCTGGCTACTGGAGGTGGTCTCTTCAGGTTCTATATCCCAACTGTTATTTGGCATTTCTACTAAGGACACCTGTATTTACTCCTGAGAACCTCCCTCACTCTCATTCTGGGTCTCTGGGACTTCTTGGAGAACTACCCCATCCCTGAGCCCTGGCAGCTGCATATTTCCACTCATTCTTCAGGCCCCCTGGGACTCTCTCCTGTCTCTCTCCATGCCTTACCCTGCCCCCATATTCCCCTAGGCCCCTTCTTACCCACCCAGGCCCCTCCCTCCATCCCTCTGCCTCCTATGACTAATTTGTTCCCCTTCTAAGTTAGACTCAAGTATACACACTTGGGACTTTTTTCTTGATAACTTCTTTAGGTCTGTGGCGTGTATCATGGATCTTCTGAACATTTTTTGGCTAATATCCACTTATCCTTGAGTACATACAATGCATGTCTTTTTAGGACTGGGTTATATCACTCATGATGATATTTTCTAGTTCCATCTATTTACATGCAAAACTCATGATGTCTTTATTTTTAATAGCTGGATAGTATTCAATTGCGTAAATATACCACATTTTCTTTATTCGTTCTTCAATTGAAAGACATCTGGATTGTTTCCAGCTTCTGACTATTACAAATAAAACTGCTATGAACATAGTGAAACACATGTCCTTGTGGTATAGTGAGCATGTTTTGGGTATATGCCCAGGACCAGTATACCTGGGTCTAAAGGTAGAACTGTTTCTAATTTTCTGAGAAACTACCAGATTGATTTCGAGTGTGGCTGTGCAAGTTTGCATACCAACAATGAAGGAGTGTTCCCATTTCTCTACATGCTCACTAGCATGTGCTGTCACCTGAGGTTTTGATCTTAGGCATTCTGACTGGTGTAAGGTGGAAAGGGAACCTCAGAATCAATTTGATTTGCATTTCCCTGATGACTAAAGATGTTAAACATTTCTTTAAGTACTTCTCAGTCATTCGAGATTCCTTTGTTGAGAATTCTCTGTTTAGTTCTATATACCATTTTTTAAAATTGGATTATTTGTTTTCTCAGGCTCTAAATTCTTGAGTTTGCTATATATTTTGGATATTAGCCCTCTGTTGGATGCTCACGGATCTGTAGGATTAACAAGATGATATGGTAATCTTATCAAATCAGTCTACAGATTCAGTGCAATCCCCATCAAAATCTCAGCACAATATTTCACAAAACTTTAAAGAAAAATTCTCAACTTCATATGGGAAAAAAAATAAGATAGCTAAAACAGTCCTGAACAGTATCTCAATCCCTGACCTAAAGCTGTACTACAAAGCATTAGTAATAAAAACTGCGTGGTATTTGTATAGAAACAGACAGTGGATTGATGGGATTGAATTTAAGACTCAGAAATAACCCCTCATACTTATGGACACTTGATTTTTGACAAAAAAGTCAAAACCATGCAATGGAACAGGGAAGGTGTCTTTAAGAAATGGTGTTGGTCTACTGGGATGTCTGCATGTAAAAGAATTTAAATAGATCTCTCTCTCTCTCTCTCTCTCTCTCTCTCTCTCTCTCTCTCTCAACACACACACACACACACACACACACCCCTTAAATCCAAATGGATCAATGACCTCAATGTAAAACCAGATACACCGAATCTAATAGAATAGAATGTGGGAAACAGCCTTGAATGCATTCACACAGGAGAAAATTTCCTGAACAGACCACCAATGGCTCAAGCACTGAGGTCAAGAATTAATAAATGGGACCACATGAAGCTGAACAGCTTCTGTACACAACAGGTACTGTCAGTAGAACAAACCTGACAGCCTACAGATTGAGAAAAGAACTTCACTAACCCTACAGCCAACAGAGGGTTAATATCCGAAATATATAAAGAACTCAAGAAGATAGACAACAACAAAGCCAATAACACAATTAAGAAATGGGGTACAGAGCTAAACAGAGAATTCACAACAGGGGAATCTCAAATGGCTGAGAAGCACTTAAAGATATGTTCAAAGTCCTTAGTCATCAAAGAAATTCAAGTCAAAAATGACTCTGAGATTCCACACCTATCAGAGTTGGTCAGGATCAGAAACTCAAAGGCAGCACATGCTGGGAGGTTGTGGAAAAAGCGGACCACCTCTCCATTGCTGACTGAAGTGCAAACTTGAACAACCACTCTGGAAATCAACGTGGCTGTTTCTCAGAAGATTGGAAATAGTTCTGTGAGGATCCAAAAATCTCTGAAGGAAGACACCAGATGGATAATATACTAAGACAAGGAGTGTTTACTCTTCAGAAACAACCAGCATGCAGAGGTCAACCATTATTGAATATGGCAATTCTAAACATAGGCATGCAGGCCTCCTGAAAGGGAATTGGGAGAACTTTCTAGAAGGATTAGGTTATCTAAAATTTCATTGGTGGGTGCTAGAAGGTGGTCAGTGCTTTGCATTCCTACATCATGAATGTTTAACCACAGGGTGAGATAGGACTGCCCAGCATTGCCCATTCTGAGATAAGATATTTTCCCATTCTTGTGGTTATCAGCAGGCTGTTCATTGGGAGGGGATTTTATTACCTTGTTCCTGGATTTTATGATCTGGTCCTGGAGCTGGTGCCTTATGGCATAGTTCCTGAAGTTGGTAACTTATGACCTTCTTTTTCAAAATCAGGCCTGATTTAAATGGAGACAAATGGAGTTCATGTTGTCCATTCAGCTCTAACTCAAGACCCAGCTATTTACCACTCCTGGGCATATACTGGAAAGATACTTCACCATCCCACAAGAACACTTGCTCAACTATACTGACAGCAACTTTATTCATAATAGCCATAAACCAAAACCAACCTAGATGTCCCTCAACTGAAGAACGGATGAAGAAAATGTGGTTCATTTACATAATGGAATACTAGTCAGCCACTAAAAACAAGGATATCGTAAATTTTGCAGGCAAATAGCTGAAACTAGAAAATAACATCCTGAGTGAGGTAACACAGACCCAAAAGGATATGTGTGGTATGTAATTACTGATAAGTGGATATTAGCCATAAAGTATAGGATAGCCATGCTCTAATCATCAGACCCAAAGAAGTCAAATAACAAGGAGGGATTTAAGGAGGATGCCTGAATATTTCTCAGAAGGAGAAACAAAATATATATCGGAGGTTGATAGAAGGAGGGAACTGGGTGAAAGAGGGGCTAGAGAAGGGAGTGGAGCAGGCAGGATAGATTATATGTAGGGAGAGCAGGGGAGAGAGAAATGATGGTGGGAGGCAATCTCTAGGAAACTCAAGAGACCCGGAATAGGGGGATCCCCCAGAGGGTCTATAGGGGAACTCTAGCTGAGACTCCTAGCAGTGGAGAATATAGATCCTTAAGCGGCTACTTCTTATAGCCAGGTAGTTCTCTCAGTGAGGGATAAAGACAGCAACCCACCCAGAAAACCTTCCTCTCAAACCGTGTCCTAGCTACAAGATGTGCAGGGATAAAGATAGATACTGTGGGAATAGCCAACGAATGACTGCCCCAAATTGAGAGCCATCCCATGAACAAGTACCAATCCCTGATACTATTAACGATACTCTGTTATCCTTGCAAACAGGAACCTAGCATAACTCTCATCTGAGAGGTTCCAGCCAGGACTCAATGGAAAGAGCTGCAGTCTCACACCCAAACATTAGAGTCTAATGAAAGAGTTGGGAGAAGGACTGAAGGACCCAAAGAGGACAGGGACTTCACAGGAAGATGAGCAGAGTCAACTAACCTGGACCCTTCGGGTTCCCAGAGACTGAATCATCAACCAAAGAGGAAGCATAGACAGGACCTAGGCCTCCTGGACATATGTAGCAGATGAGCAGCGTGGTATTCATGTGGGTCTCCCAATAACTGGAGCAGGGGCTGTCCTTGAGACTGCTGCCTGCCTGCCTGCCTGCCTGCCTGC
This sequence comes from Rhabdomys pumilio, assembly GCA_030674055.1. Lineage (NCBI taxonomy): Eukaryota > Metazoa > Chordata > Mammalia > Rodentia > Muridae > Rhabdomys > Rhabdomys pumilio. The sequence goes on from JANHMN010000012.1 coordinate 43,932,681, forward strand.
CTGCCTGCCTGCCTGCCTG
>JANHMN010000012.1:43932709-43977505 GCA_030674055.1 Rhabdomys pumilio
CTGCCTGCCTGCCTGCCTGCCTGCCTGCCTGCCTGCCTGCCTGCCTGCCTGCCTGCCTGCCTGCCTGTGGATCCTATGCTGATAAATAGCTTTGGTGGTGTCAGTGAGAGAGAATGTGCCTAGTTCAGCAGCTACTTGATGTGTAGGACAGAGGATGAGGGTGGTGTTAATGGGGGGAATGACACCCAGGGGAGAATTTCCCTTCTCTTTTGAGAAGGGGAAGATGAATGGAGGAGGTGTTAAGTGAGGGGGTACTGGGAGGAAAGAAAGGACTGATATTGGGTCATAAAGTGAATAAATAAATTTAAAATATAATGTAAATAAAAACTAAAGTTATGGCCACCAGAATTACTTTGTTTCAGAATGTCTGTCAGTGATCCTCCTAACTAGGGTGCAATGTACGTCACTCCATGTTCACTTGGCATGTTCATTCTGAACAGATTTATACATGTGCTGTTCTCTCCTCTATCGTGGAGTCACATGGTAGGCCACAGCATGGGACTAGATACTGGTTGAGAGAGAGCAGGATGATATGAAACGTCATTCTTAATATCTCTAGTAAAGCTTGCATATGCTTTTTTCCACTCAGTCTTTATCTAACTTTAACTGCACCGACTCCATCTTAGACTGTTCACTGCTGTCCCTATCCAATATTGTCCTGTGGCAAGTTAGCATGAAACTTGATCAGAGAGAAAGTTCAGGTTGTATCCCTTCCTGATATCCTACAGTGAGAGGTTGTCTTTACAAAGGGCCAAAACTATGACAAGAAATGTTTTTTTAAAAGATGATGTAATTCTTTGATGTGGACATCATGGTCTTAGTACGCAACTCTAGCATTTTGCTTTAAACACAAAAGTTATCTGTCACTGAGTGTATATTTCTTATCCGTGGGGACATGGGGACATTTAGAAGTGTTTCTCTAAAGAATTATAAAGAATACGGAAGTCATGTTTAATAATTTGTTGCTGCTATATTCCCAACTAATTTAAGGTGGAGGGAAGGTTTTAGGTACCGTCATCAGTAGTACTACCACTTACCCAGGGGAAACACAGTATGAGATGAGAGGAACCGATTAAACTTCTACAGATTCTAAGGGTGGTTTTCTTATAAACCATTCTAAAATTTTTAAATAAAGCATTGAAAAGTATTATCAGAACTCTTTAAGTCTCTTTCTGATCTTAAAATTAAACTCAATGTTCATTGCAATTAAGCCATTAAATTGGAGAAGAAATAAACACACAAAGCCATCAAATTATTCTGTTCAGTAAGAACAAGGGGAAAAAAATGAAAATCATATCCAAGTTGAAGCCACACACATATCGTCCACAACTTTCCTTTTTTTATCCTTGATGTTGTAAAACCATATGCGTTTTCTCTGCCTGCATTAAAGAGCTGTTTACTCTGCATCGGAAACCAAATAAGGAAAGCCTTTTTGTTCTGTTTACTTTAAGATGAAGCATCCCTAACCCATATGAGTGATGCTATTGTCTTCTAATTGGAAAGGCATTTTGTGTTTACCAAAGGTACAGTGAGCTAAAATCCATAACATGGAAGAAGGCTAAATGAATACTCGGAGGAAAAGTCGAGCGTTATTTAAGTGGGATTCCATATGATATTGTAGTCTATAAGTTAAGACTAGGGAGCAAACCTTTTAAAGGGAGTTTCCTGTCCTCAAAGAAACATGGATGTTATTATAGGAGTCTGAGCCCTGCAGACTTCAGTTCACTGTAGCGATCGAGCTCTGAGAAAGATGAAATCATCTGTATTATATTATGAGCAAGCAGGCCAGTTGAAAAGGGACATTGAGTATGCAATGTGGTAGATATTAGCAAACACTTAAGAAAAACCACAGGAAAAAAAAACCCTCATGCATTGGCCTGGAGTAAGCCTTCAGCATCTGCTCAGGCCCTTCAGAGTCTACACTGCTGAGAACATAAGTCGGTTTGTTGGTCATTCCTCTGAACTTGAAGCCAGATGAGCAAATCTGAGCCATTTTATGGTACAATCATTCAAATCATTCCAGTATGTTACAAGACTTCTTGCCTTTGCCTTGAGCTTCAAAAAGAATTAGGCGGCATTTGTAACACTTCACACATTCCAAGGAAACGATTGGATCCAATTGTGAAAGTTTTCAAGCTCTGATGAAGATTCTAATGTAAAATTCAGGCTAAGCATCCAACTTAACATCTTCCTCCAGAGCCACAGCGCGAAAGTACAGTAGAGCAGCGATTCATCATTTTATTGGATTTATTATTTTATGCTTATGATATTATTTGTTGCTACTTACTATTTGTAATAGTAAGTAGTAATGAATACTTAACTATGAAATGAAGCTGGTCTTTTGATAAAATCATGACAAGCCTTCATTTAAAATCAATTGCATTTGTAATGCACAGATTGGTATGGTGTACAAATGACCACACAAAACAAAGCATTCCATACATCAAAATTTAAACATGCCATATATATATATATATGTGTGTGTGTGTGTGTGTGTGTATGTGTGTGTATTTGATGTATATGTCTATGTGTCTATGTCTATATATATGTATGCATGTGTACATTTGTATATGTATACACACACATATATACATGCATACATATATACATAGATATATAAATGTCTATATATGTGTATATGTATATGTAATTATATATAATTCTAGAAGCTAAGAACAGTAAAGCAGATATTTAGCTTATTTCACAGCATTCCAATTGTGTTTCTTATTATCTTCTTATTATCGTTCAATATCTGGGGATTTTGATTGGTTGATTCATTTTTAGATTCTGAGGGTTTTGTTGTTTTGTTTTGCTGTTGTTGGGTGTTTTGTTTGTTTGCTTGTTTGTTTTTTTAGTGGCTGAGAAAAGTATCGCACAGATTAGCCAAGCACTCTACTACTGGTCTATTCCCCAATTATGAAATACCTCTTTACACATAATCTTATTAATCGCAATATTTGTGAGTGAGTATAATTATTTCATTGACAAATTATTTAATACACAGAGCAAAGTTATTGTGTCAAAGACCAGTTTCTGAATGGAGTTAGTGTTTTGTTATTAGCATAGGCCTTCACAGGTGGTCTCTAGCTTTCAACATTGGTGCTGCCTGGGAGAGAAAGTGTTGGGAAGACAGAATAGAGTGTGCAAGTTCTCTACAAACTAGAACTTCGTGTTTTTCCTGAAACTCACAGACATTTGGGCTAACATTCAGTATTAGCTATGAACACACACAGACACACATACATTACATGCACTCATTAATACGTGCATATAGATGCTATATATATGTATATACATATATATGTGTTTAATTAGTATGATGTGTATACATATATGTATGTAGTATGTATATGATATATGTACATGTAAATGTCTATGAGGGTACTTCCCAACTGCTGTCCTGTTTTTCCTACTCTGGAGAAGGAGGAAAAAACAGAAAAAGAAAAAAAATAGGCTTGATCCTTTGCAGTTGGCTAATCAGTTGACCTTGAATGGTTTTCAAGCAGCTGCAACCATTGGATGCTTAGTTGAATCCTTAAAAAAAATCACCAAGGGAATTAGTGTTTCCTGATTTCAAGGAAACAGCAAAGAAATGGCTGCTCTTGCTCTCAACTCCAAAAGCACAGTTCCGGATGTCAGCATTTCTTTAGAGACTAACACTAGAGTAAGTAGCTGACTCACATTTGCAAAATGAAACACAGCTTTGCAACAACAAAGTGATAATCCAGGATTGGAGGCTTTGGTCCAGCTCTGGCGATTTACATCTTCCTACAGGTATCACTTGCCAACGGCTGCCTGAAGAGAACAGCACGAAAAGTACTTGTAATGGAATCACCAGGCAGACTGTCATACTGTACTCTCTCTCTATTATTATTATTATTATTATTATTATTATTATTATTATTATTAGTGTGTGTGTGTGTGTGTGTGTGTGTGTATGGTTTGAGAGCATAGGCACAGAGATACAACAGCATGTGCTGTGGCATTTATGTGAAGATCAGAAGACAGCTTTCTAGAGTTAGTTTGTGGTTTTTTTTCTACCTTGTTGAAGCTTTATTGCTTCAGATGCTATACTTTGTATTGTAAACTTGATGGTCCACAAATGGAGGAAAATCAGTCATTGGTTCACTTATAAACTAAAAGTCTATCTCCTCCATTTGGGATTATTTTAGGGTATATTGTACAGGGATGTAAATTTCAATGGTATGCTAAACATACTGTAAGGGTTTATGATTCAAGGAAGAATGATACCCAGGACTCAAATAGTATGTAAAAATGATACCCAGGACTCACATAGTATGTAAATGCAAAGAGTGTTTTATTCTGCAGAAGTCCAACATGCTGCGGTCTCCCGTTACCAAGATAGACAACCAAGTCTGCTTGTAAGCCTGATTTAAAGCACATTAGGGAATTCCAGGTTAGAAGACCTCTATGTTAATCTGTTGGGTCCATCTTTAAGGACATTCCATTACCAGGGTGTGGGGGCTGCAAACTTACTGAGGCGGTCGGTCTGGAAACTGTTACTGAGGAAGTCTGGAAACTGCTGCTGACCCATTGTCCTTGCCTCGGGCCAGGTGGCAGGGCAGCTTCTGAGGCCTGGACTTGCCTGGAATTGCCCAGTTCTTGGAGACAGAGATTTAGGCCTTGCCTCCTTGACTGCCAGTTTGAAGCCTGTCATAGAATCAGCCTCGCCTTCTCAACATAACACTTCAAAGAGATACTGAGAAATTTTCCAAGTGTCTCTTTATCTCATAGAAAAAAGAAAAGGTAACAGAAAACTCAGCAACTAATGATCATGTTGCTAAAAACTCCAGGATTTGAGATTTTAAAATAGCAATAAGCTTATTGGCTGCAAAACCCAAACACACCTTCTTTACGATGTTGTATGAAAGCTGAGCAAGACTAGTGAATGTCTGGAATCAAACAGTCTAAGCTTAGTATTTTATTTTTTAACTTTCTTACCTGGGTCCAGGAGTCGGCCATTGAAAAGGTCACAAAGAAGTCCAGAATTCAGGTGAAATTAAAACTCCAACTGCACACATTCAATACAGCTAATGTATGTCATTACCCTCTACATGAATAGAGCTTTTTTTTTAAAATATAAAATATGGGATTACAAAGAGTCATATTACACATGTTATGAGCATTAATTGCAAGTGGGACTTTAATAGCTAGTTTTTGAGCCAATTTTTGAAATGGCAATTTTCCTCCCTTTTTGTGTTCTCTGACCATTTCTTCAGTCTAATTTGGTTCACAAGCAAATTATACCTTCAAATGACTTCATTTAGCCTGGGCAAGTAGGCAGTTAACAGTCATTTCAAATTTATTTCCCGTCGTTGGCCTTTTGAAGAAAATTCCCAGAACTATATCCTGTGCCCCCCTACCTCCCTTCAGGAAAGCACTGCCAAAACTTGGACAGGCAGGGTGCCCTTAAAACCCAAGGCACTTTGCTTATAAGCTTTCAAACCCCACCCAAACACAGAAGAAAAGAAAGAAAAACATTACTTCAGTGACTTGTCCATAGATGATTCGATTTTTAAAATAAAGGAACCGAGGCTCTGGGAAGATGGTTCAGTATTTAAGATAATTGCCTCCTATTCCAACAAACCCAAGTTTAATTTCAGCACACACATGGCAAGTTATAACAGTCTCTAACTCCCGTATCAGTGAAAATGTGAGCCTCTGGCTTCAGGCACCAGGCACCTGACACAAATGGAGGACAGATATATAAGTAAGCAAAAGGACAGGACACATAATATTAAATAAAATTTTTAATTAAAAAAAGGATGAACTGAGTAATGAGCAAAGGCTAGGTCAGAGTTTTGATATGAAAATTTCTGCCAGCCCATTGTGAAAGTTTAGAAAACTCTGTTCATTTCTCAGACTTTATGTTCATATGACAGTAAAATCAGGTAAATATTATCTTCATAAAGTTATTGAGATGATAAAAAGAGATAAATACTGTGGTTTCACAGTCATTCCTACTTAGGTGACACTAATTTTGTACTCAGTGGGTTATTAATTTTAAAAAGCACATCAAGCTGAAGGAAGATGTTGGGAGTGATATGAGAGGAATAGGAGGGCAGAAGGATGGGGTGAATACGAACAAGATATGTCGCACACTAGTATACAACTCTCAAACAATAAATTAAAAATTAAAGATTATAACAGCTTAAACATTTCTGCTATCTGATAACATTATAGCAGTGTGACACCATAGTACAATGCTTCATTCATGTGATTGGGTAATGCCTGTAAACAAACCTACCACTACACAAGTTGCATCAAACTATAGCATATGCAGAGATACTATATATAACCCATAGTAACTGGTTATAACAAACAACCACATTATTAACTCATGTCTTTTCAAAAATTGTATTCACCAGGTAGTTTTATAATAGGAAAACATCACACAATAAATGGAATATTATTGGAACCTATTGATAAAATCCAGCTCTACAATAAAATTCCCATTTATATAGCAAACATTTTCCACGATGCATTCGTCTTCTCTTTGGATAAGCTAAGTGATGGGCAGATCGTCATCTAGAGGTAAACAGAATTTCCCTTTCCTTCTCTGCAGTTTATATTTTATGTGATCTGGAAGAATCACCACTTAATAGGCAAGACTTAAGCTTCTCATTCCTATAATAAAGGCTGAGAAAATAATAACAGTAGAAAAGGCAATAGACACTTGGCCAAGTTATCCTCAACTCTATGGATAAGCTTTCAAATCCCAAATAACTGTCTACTCAACAAAACAAATACGAAGTATTTTTTTTTAAGGACTTACCTACTACAGAGTTGATTTGGGGATTTTTGTTTTGTATTTGTTTTGTTTTGCTTTTATGTCAAATACATTAAAACAAGAAGTGGTATGTTTCAAAACATTATCACTTATTGCTTGGTTGTTTTTTTATTTATACAAACATTTTAGTTGGCATACAAAATAATTGGCTTTCCTATGCTGTTTTTAATTTATGTATGCTATTGCTCTTTGTTTGCTATCATTTTTAAGGATTTCATTTGTGTTAATCTCTACAATTCTTTGAAATAGGTACTAATGGTATCAACTACTTATAAAAGAGGACTTAGGGTCCGAGAAAATTACAAAAATAAATTAATTTATTCATTTCATTGTTGGTGGAGTCAAAATTTGACGTTGGCATTCTGTCTGCAGAATATGTGGTTACCCAGTATTATATATTGTCTGTAATTTTTTAAGATAATTAGAAAATAGAAAAAGATGCAAATCTGTAATTATTTTTCTGTGCATCAATTTTCATCATAGGGTAGATGAACTTAACTAAATATTATAATCATTATAAATATTCTGTGGAAATGAACATTTACTTGTATAAGAGATTTTTAGGGTCTTTCTTTTGAAATAAGACATGTTTAATGAGAAAAGGTGTGGCTCAAAGAGGATAGCTGAAACGATCCACTCAAAGAAGAGCCTTTGAACTTGGCTCTTGCCTTGTTTTAGCCAGTTCTTTTCTCCATAAAAGGAAGTAACCGACTCCAGCACACAGCAGAAGTTAACCCATATGCAAACGACAGGAAATGCCACAATAGAAATAACATTTTAATAATGAACTCTCTGATAGGACTGATATCACAGTCACAGTAGACCTGTTTAGTTTACAAAGTCTAAAAACTATTCCCAAGCATACGTCAGAAAACAGAAATTTTGGTAGGTCTCCTTATAACTTGGCCACGATGAAACTGTTCCTCACAGACTGCTGAAAATAGAGAAGAAAGCCAATAATAATAGATTTGTCTACTAAATAAAATGCACCCAGAGCCAAGCACTGTCTTAGAGCCACCCTTCTGCATTCTGATATGAACCCGTTGAGTTGGCATTGCTATTTTTATGGAAGGAAACAGAGTAGAGCATTGAGTCCTTGCTATATTTCGGTGAGGAAGAGAGCATGTAGTACAGCTGTTCACCAGACAAGCAGTGTGGTATAGACAAGTGTCATCAAAAAAATAAAAAAGAAACCGTAGAGTCAATGCTCAACAAGGAAACCAATTATAGATGCTTTTTAATTATTATGATATATGTTTGATCAATATTATTTATTCTCTAGGGCTTTCCAACAATTTTCCCAAATTTGAGGATATAATAAATTATTGAATTATATGGAAAGAATTGTTGTGTTTTTGAAGAATAGTAGACTTGTTTTTAACATTTCCTAATATTTTCAGACCAATTTTTTAGTATCTCTCTAAAACAAGTGTGTTTACAGGATATTTTGTTCTCTGACATCCCTCTTAATATTGAACATAGCATGAAGCTCTGGATTTAATGTAGACTCCCATATCATTAGCATCCCCTATCTTCAAATATTCCATATGAAGCCTCAATTCCATCACATTACAATAAAGACACATAGCAAACTTCCTTTAGAGTTTTTGATGACTAGATGAAATGATGACATTACGATTGCATTCAATACCTAACAGAAACCAAAATATTCACATATAACATTTTAATCCAGTTAAGTGCCTTTTCTAGTTGATAATAGTTTTCTTCTAGATCTATAAACATCTTTAATTCCTGTCAAAAAATTTTAGTTTGCTTACCTAAAAATTTTAGTTTAGTTGTTAGCTTAGATTACCAAACGATGTTTTGGTAATCTCTTTGGAATCTTAAAAGAGGACGTGTTTCTGTGAAGATAGCTCTGAAATGAAGACCGAATACTGATTTCTAATCTCACAACAATGGATTTGATGAATTCGTTTGGTTCAATTGTTCTTTGGATTCCTTATTTCCACAAACAAATTAACTCCATTACACAACAGGTTTAGGAAAGAGTTGGTTTAAATAAGAAAAACCATGTTTTTTTTATTTTATTAAAAAAAACAAGCTTTGTTTTTTTTTTTTTTTTTTTTTTTTGAGCAGTTTCCATACTGTGGTAATAGTAAATCCACCAGTTCACATTTGTATCAGCAACTTATGAGGAGCAAAGGACACTGAGAACATTAGGGAAGAGACAAATTAAAACAAAAAATAATCCCATGTATGCATGAAATGCCATACTGAAACGCATTACTCTTTAAGGTAACCTATAATAATAATAATAATAATAATAATAATAATAATAATAATAATAAATAATGGAGAAAAACCAAACAAATTGTAAATCTCTAATTTGTTGAGTGACATCGAGAACTAATAATTTTAACTTGCTCATGGGAAATCTTTCAGTAGCTTTCTAACCAAAGATTTTCAAACTATTTTCTCAGGTGACCAAAGGCTCAAGATTAGCTTGAGTTAATCATGAAATAGGTAGACCACACAGTAACATTAACTGGACTACCATGTGACTCTCCTCAACAACACTGGAAGTTTGATAGATCAATAGAGGTATGATAAACTGTACGAAATAGCCGTAATAGGCACTCTTCTGCTATGCCACTGTTATTAGAAGAAAAGAAGATGTGTGCCATGCCAGCCTAGCTGTTTGCAAAGCTATCACTGAGATCCACAGAAATGGAAAGATATGACTGTGGAATTTCTGACTTGGTTTTAAGCACCAGGTTCACCACCTTCAAGTGAGTTCATTGTTCATTCTTACATTTTAGAATGGTGGGAATGTGTATTTCTTCAACATTTTACCATAAAGATTGATTGAAAAACATCAAAGATCTGACGAAGTTGGAAGATTAACCCCAGTCTTTGAATAAGAACATCTCCACAGAGAGTGGAGGAACTATTCAAGTTCGTGGGGAAAATATCTTTGAATCAATTATAATTTTCTTTAATAAAATCAAATAAAGCATTTTATTTAATTAAAATATAATTACATCAGTACCTTCTCCATCCTCTCCCTTCAACAACGTCTATATTCCACCTTCCTTTTCAAATTCATGGTCTCTTATCGTGTGTGTGTGTGTGTGTGTGTGTGTGTGTGTAAATTTATTAATGAAACCTGCTGAGTATATTTAGTGTTGCTCACATGTGTATTTTGTAGAGCTAACTACTTGGGATTGAATAACCAATTAGGGTACCCATCTCTGGAGAAGACTGATTCTCCCTCTTTAGGCAGTTTTTGATTGTAGCTTTTTACTTTATTTTCATACAAATTAGCTTTCCAAAACTGATCACAGTGGAGATGATGTCACTAATTTGTCCAATGATCTTGTGCTTATCTTTGAGTCTAATCAACAGCCCTGTATATATTAAATTCAGAATATGTGTTTGCAGGATAGTTTTATCACAAACGCATTATGATTAAAGAAATTTAGGGTTCATTTAATCTGATAGATCCTTCTTCAATTGACAATTATGTATTACTGCTGTATTATTTGATATGGCAACCATTAAAGAAATGCAACTTCTGAGCACTGGATATGGCTAGTGAGACAGGCAAAATGAAATGTTAGTTCCGTTGAATTTTAATTAATTTGATTTAAATGTGTTTGTTTAAAATGACAGATATAAAAATACACTTCCTACTTATGTACAACATGCCAGAGAATATAAATCAACTCTTCAGGTTGAACTTTTTAGTCTACTAGTTAACCTTTGTTGTAAGGATAAATATGAAATTTCAAAGATTTAATACTACAAGGACATCACCTTAGTTAGTTTCTATTGCTCATATGTGTAACTCTGATTTTCCACCCATGCCTGAGTTCCTGAATAATAACCTGGAGACTATATTTATTAATTAAATGTCAAGGCCATAAGCTCAGCTTGTTCCATGACTTGCTTGGAATTTATATTAAACAGTTAATACTTTTCTATGTTTGCCACATAGCTAGTTACCTCTTTTCACTTTCATATGTCCAAATTCCTCTGAGTCTCCGTGGGGAATCATGTGCATCTGACTCTTTCCCAGAGTTCCTCCTCTTCTTGCCCAATGTTCTCCCTTCTATTCTACCACTTCCTATATGTCAACAGCTTTTTTTTTTTTGACATGTGATGCATTCACTCAATACAGAAGAGATTATGCCTACAGGAATGTAACAGTATGGCCAAAGCAACTTCTGGAGGAAAGGGTTTATTTGCTTTATACTTGGACTTAATAGCTCATCACTGAAGAAAGTCAGGAAAGGAACCCAAACAGGGCAGGAACCTAGAGGCAGGAGGGAATGGAGAGAAAGACTGCTTACTGGCTTGTACATCATAGGTTGCTCAGCCTGCTTTCTTATAGAACCCAGGACCACAAGCCCAGGGTTGGGACCACTAAAATTGGCATCACACTCCCTCATCAATCACTAATTTAAAAAAAAAATGTCTTACAGCTGGATCTTACAGAGACATTTTCTCAATTGAGAGTCCCTCCTTTCAGATAACTCTAGCTGTAAGTTGTCATAAAACTAGCCACAACAGACATAAAATATATCAGTTGGCTATTTGTGCTGATGACATATCAAAATAATAATTTTAGAGATTATTGGTTGAAGAATATTCTAAAATCAGTTTTCTCTCCCTTTTAAACTATTACAATGTAGCCATAGAGGAAAGGATACATGGCTCAGCAGTTAAGACAACTTACAATTCTTACAGAAAATCAGAATTTAGCTCCCACCACCTGCATCAGGAGGCACATAATGCTTATACCTCCACATCCAAAATATCGAATGCCCTCTTCACATCTTATATACTGCACGCAAGAGCATATATAGCCACACTGAGACACACACACACACACACACACACACACACACACACATATATGTATGTATATGTATATGTATATATATACATATATATGTATATATATATATATACACCATTATAAATATATATATAAACCATTATATACCATTATATACCATTATAAACCATTATATATATAATGATATATACATATATATCATTATATATAATGGTTTCTCTCTTTCTCTCTCTGTCTCTCTTTTTGTCTATCTCTGTGTGTGTGCATGAGAAAGAGAGAGAGAGAGAGAGAGAGAGAGAGAGAGAGAGAGAGAGAGAGGAGAGAGAGAGAGAGGGAGGGAGAGGGAATGAGAGAATGCTATATGACATGTCATGATGTGTGTGTGAAAGCCAGGGAAAGTCTATGAGAGACTGTTATCTTTTTTTACTACATGACTTCCAGGGATTGACTCTAAACCTTTAGACCTGATTGCAAGGACCTTTACCCACTGAGCCACCTTACTGGCCAGAAAATCTCATTTTGAATAGCAACCTGATATGGTGAAACTAAATTGACCTCCCTGAGGACATAATCAAAACCTCCATCAAATTACCATGATTAATTCAAAATCCAAGAGCTCCAAGTGTGTAAAGTCTTTTCTGTATTCGTGGAGCAGTTGGTTAGAAATTAAAAACACATTATCTAAACCGTCATAAACATATATACCTGATAGGTGACGGTATCATGAATATAGCACACTTGGAATAAGAACTGTTCCTTATAATAATGGGTATCTGAAAGATAACTAAGATGTCAGTGATACAGTGACATATTCAGGCATTATGAAGCAATCTTGCTCCAGAAACGAATCCCTGGGGGTTTCCTGGGCTATTGTTTCCCATGGCTTTAGTTCCACGTACCAGATCATTCGTTTATCCCCCAAGGCCAAGTATGAATGAAAGGTTGACAACATGAATTTCAATGGATGCTAGACTTTCAGAAGACTGTTGCTAATCTGGTAGGCATGGAGTATTGTTGTGCTTTTGGTGTTATGACTGCATGTATGTTTGTGTGAGCCTGTTGGATCCTGTAAAACTGGAATTGCAGATAGGTGTGAGTTGCTATGTAGGTGCTGGGAATTGAACCTGGGTCCTTTGAAAGAACGGCCAGTTCTCTTAACCAATGAGCTATCTCTCTAGCCCCAAGCATCGAGGGCTAAGGTGGTTGTATCATCAGAATCCTTTCAAGAACTGACTAGTAACTACACTTACAGTTTTGTGTGCATGACTTCCTTCTCTACTTCTTTACCCATTTCTTACTCTCTCACATTCATGGTGGCTTCTTTGGGGATTGTGATAGTGTAGCCTTTGGGGAAAGACATTCTATCAGACTGAATTTCAGTGGAAGACTGGGGTTCTAGTCTCAGTGAGACATTTCAGGGGGATTCTGTGCCCAAAATTAAAATTCAATTTAATTTTACTTATTCCACGAGTTTGAATTATTTTTCTGACTCTTTAAGGAACTGCATTTCTGAGCCCTGTCTTCTTCCTCTTCCATTTCTGCATACAGTGTTGGAAATTCTAAGCTCAACTCTCACAGTTGGTTGTTTAAACAAAAGAAATTATAAAACTGAATGTTTTATTCGTTTCCATTCTTTTATATTATTCTATAGGAAGCTCGGTAGATTGTAGATCTGCTTACCAAGTAATTTCTGTGTGACAGCTATTACCAAGTTATTCCTACTATGACAGATTACATCATGATGAAAATGTCTGAGGTTCTCCTCCAGTTTAGTGAGAAGAGCGCTTCTTCAGTCCAGTGATCCCAAGTCCTATGATAGAACACACGCCTTGTAACTGGTAGGATGTTATGTATGGGACATAAGCATCACTTGGAACAATTGTCCATTGGGTATGCATCTTTATGTATCTTACAACACTATATACACAGCCTCTTCTGAGTAATTCCTGGGCAGCAATTTGAAATTACAAAAGGAGATGAGACCAGCCAGTCCTACAGATTCCAAGAGAGCCAAATTCAGTCTTCCTCAGCCAACTAGATGTATAAGTAAAAACTACCATAATTTAAAACATTACATGTTGAAGCAGTTTGATATATATATTGATGTATATTGATGTATATATTAATATATACATCTCTCTCCATACACACACACACACACACACACACACACACACACTGAAATACTCTACATGTAGTAGGTCTTTATGTTTACATTCTTAGGGATGTTTATCCTATTATCAATTGAAATTTATTGTCTTTCTATTAAACCAACTTGACAAATTTTTGATATAATACAAATTGAAAGTATAAGTTTGGTACTATTAACCATGGATTAGTTGCCATAATAAAAATAGCTCAACATGTATAGTGGTTCAAGTTCATTCAACAAGACAAGATAGACAGGGGGTTGAGGGTTAGTCTGTAATTTCAAAGTTACGTTGAGATTTACCTTCACTTCATTAAGCTCTGAAAAGTGCATAAAGAATGTATTAGATACAGTCTAATGTCTTTATTAACTCATAACTAGACATGGTGTACATGGTGTCTGTTCATATTTTATTGTGTAGAAATTGTTTATTCATCCATACCTATTGATGAAGAGTCAGAAGAAATACAAATTGATTGAATGATCCCTCCAAAATGGTATAACAGTACTTTTGTTGACTAAAGAGAAATTTCTGCTCTACCACACATGTCTCATCTCTGAGGCAGGGGAGTTGCTGACAAAGCACCATTTTCTGCCTTATTTCGAGATTTTAGTGCTAGGATCTATACTGTCATTGACAGCTCTGTTGCTTTGTAATCCCTTTTGATAAGCCCTACTGTCTTATAGACACTTAATAATCACCTAATTAAGTTTAATCATCACATTGAAATGAGAAATATAATTGTTACAAATAATTATGGGAGTCAAGGATATCAATTCTAAAGTGTTACCTTCTATGTCGATATCTAGCCAAGCCTATCATAGCTGATTGAAAGTCACACACACACACACACACACACACACACACACACACACACACACAGTAATATTGACAGTATCAAGCTTGTGTGACCTAACAAGAAAAACCAGGAGTAGCTTCATGTTTTTTTCAAAAGAAAAAAATAGTCAAACTGAAGGTCATATTACTTATATCCTCCCAAATAAAAATATTTCAATAGTCAAAGGTGGTAAATGAAAAAGTTAGTTAATTAAAAGAACAATGTTAATCATTTCAAAAGAATAGCTACTTTATCTTCCATGTGTTGGAGGCTGTAAGGGGCAGGGCCAATTATTTTGTACTCATCCCACCAGAGCCTGCTCTCCAACACTGTCCCGGTGAAGGGTGAGACCATCTCCTCAGGGCTATCGGAAGATATCCAGAGCCCTGCCTATATGCCAAACCATGCTAGCAGGCGGGCGCTATTATAATGAGGAACTACTTGGTAGAGAGATGGAAGAGAAAGGGAAGGGAAACAGCTTGTGCACTATGAAGAGAGGCAGAACTGGAGATGAGAGGATGGCAAGGAATAGCCTGATGTGAGTAGCCTATGCTGCCACCTGTATGTACTGTTGGCTAGGGCTGTGTTTGGGTCCTTAGCTGTGCAGCAGCACGGGGTTGTATCACTGTCCTTGGCCCACGTTTCACCAAAGACCCTGAGGATGGCCCTGGGCTGGGCTGCTTGCCAGAGCCATGTAGACGTCTGAGGGAAGTGGTGAGCCAGCCCCGGCTCCATGCCTGGGCAGTGTGAGAGAGCTAGTCCAATGGTATGAGCTTGTGAGAGCTGGCCCCATCTCTCACCTGGGCAGTGGCATGGGCAAAGAAAAGCCGCCGCCATTGGGGGTCTGAGCATGAGAGTTGGTCCTGCCCCTCGTGAGCTACAGTTCAAGGGAGAGTTGGCCCCACCCTTCACCTTAGCAAAATGGGAGAGCTTGCCCTGATGGTGTGCATACAGGACATCTGGTGGGCTGACAAAGTCTACCACCACCCATACCCAGATCCAGGACTTTCTATTGTCCCACTCTAGCATCTATCCTACTACAAATTGCTGGAGAATGTGTAAAGGCTAGTCTTGTAGAAACAAAACTGTAGGATCTCCATGACTCAGGACAACAACAGAATATCCCAGGGACTTTCGGTGAGGATCCTGTACTGATGCTGTAATAGAAAACAGAACCTTTAAATCAGACCAATGACTCATTGTAATGAACATTTGCCAATAAAGATGTTTGGGCAAGAGTGTACACTATGAAACACATCAGAACACACCGAGCTTCATGGCAAGATGTTTTGTTGTTGTTATTGTTGTTATTGCTGTTGTTGTTTTCTCGGGGTAGGATTACAAGGCCAGAGGGTGGATATAGAGGGATGGGGAGAGGAGTGGGATTGGATGCATGATGTAAAATTCACAAAGAATTAATAAAGAGTTAAAAAAATAAATAAAAATAGCTACTTAATGACTGACTACCATCTACAATTCAGTTATGCTCATAGTATACCTTGATAAACATAGTTTTAATGTAGAAGAAAGAAATCACAAGCTTTGTTACTGAAAATCAGGATATACAGTGCTTGGCTTTCTGATGACTGAGGCAAGTTACTATCAGGTGGTTAAAAGCATCTGTGCATGAAAGCTTGTAAGACAGAAAGACGACATGACACAGTAATATCCTTTCCTTATAAAGTCTCAAACCAATAGGGATTATTAGATCTTCAGACTTTATTATATAACCCTGTCTGCTAACATTACCCATTGCTATAATCGTTCAGATTGTGTTTATGTTTTTTGTAATTTGAAACCAAACTGTTTCCATGCATAAACAAAATGGAAAGTTGGAGACTCAGGGGATGATCAAAAATCACATAAATCAATGGCCAGTCAAGGCACATTTTGATTTCTTCTCTTTGTCTACACAAAATTCTAACCACGTGTTGTGTAGCAATTTCATCTGAGATAGCACATTCTGTTTCTGAAGGAACTTATTATGACTCAGGTATCATTAAAGAAAGACTCCTAAGACTCAGAATAAACAACTCAGACAGTCAATGAAACTGAATCAATACAGTCGGTAACTTCCTCTCCAAGCTTACGAAAGATGTAAAGACAGACGAGACATGCTTTCATCCAATACTAGCCATGTAGAAGAGGTATATACCATCTGAACTGCATGGAAGAGACCAGGCTAATCTGAGATATCTAAAATAGAGACTCTTTCACCTGCTAAGCTGTGTGCAATCCTACAGTGAGCCCAAGGGTTCCAGCTTTCACAAGCTGGATAGATTTTGGTGAAGCAGCTGCTTTTCAATCATTTCAGTTTCTTTTAGTAGTCATTTTTTCACTCCATTTCTCAAGAATAGATTTAAGTGGTATTCAGAATCAGCTTTATAAGTGATCTCGGACAATGAATGGATACAGAACATGGCTGGTCTTCTTACTTGTTATATCAACTTGAATGCACACTTCTAGACACTTTATAATGAAAGGGATCCTCTGAAAATGTAATATTCTATCCATAATTGGAAACTTAAGGTTTCTTTGGAAAGGCAGCTATCTCAATTGGTGTTTTGCTTGTGTAGACACATGAAGGAGTGTTTGCCTAAATCAAACACAGGGAGAGGATGTTTTACTAAAGCAAACACATGAAAAGACACAGTGGATGACACTGGATGGTGTTGGTACTCCTTACCATTGTTTAATGTGACTTCATAGAAAGAAATGCACCAAAAACCTTCTAGTGGTGTTCTGGTGACTTCTTGCCACTTCATCAGACTCCTGCCGATTGGCAGAGTGATCAGCTGATACAGACTCATGTGGTGTTTTTTCTAAGACAGACAAGTATTTTGCTCAGGAAAAAACCCTGGAAGACACATGATGTTTGGATGGAGTATAAATAGAACTCAACGGACAGTGCCTGCAGGCTTGCATAGCTAGCTTTGCAATCTTCATTGGTTTCCAGTCTTCATCTTTGCTGGTCATCGCTTTGTTGAGAGAGGCGCAGAAGAGAACTTTTCTTGCAGTCCCTATTGATTCTAGTTTTTGTGCTGACTCAGGTCCATTTGGCGGTGGCCTGGCTGTTTCTGCTAGGTCGTGACATTGCTACTGATTCGTGTTTGCTATCCTGACACTACTGAAGTAGACTGCTGGTATATTCCTGAAGTGTTTGTGAGTGGATGGAGCCACAGCTGCTGATTTCTGTGAACTGAACTGCTGATTTCCTAACAAAGCAGATGGGATTTGTTACAACGAATAATTTCTAAACAGGCCCAGCTCCTCTGTATCCAAAAATCCTTTCTTTTCCCCTACCTTTGGTGGGTGGTGGGTTAGAAGGGAAGTTAAAGCATTCAAGAACCCTTATTAAAAGTAGGTTTTCAATAATAGAAGCCAGCACTATCCATTCTACTGACTGGAGAAAGGTAGCAACTGGGGGACACTACTCTGGAGAACTGGGAGTTTAAAAAAGGTAAAAAAGAGATGCACATATTTCAGTACAATGACCAAGCTACACCAGCAAGTGTTGAATAAATAGCAAAATATGGATAGTCTTGTCAATAGAATGCAAGAGTGAATATGTCCCTCTGCCTTCTTCTTCTAAAACTCAAATGAGTACGCCAACATTCCAGAAGAGTAAGGAGAAGGAATAGGGGCCTGGAAGACCAAAGCTATTATTTTTTTAATACATTTCTTTTCTCCTCTCATCTCCTTTCTTCTTCTCTCTCTTCTTTTCTAATTTCTACTTCTTGCCTATTTATTGTTTTCTACTTTTTTTCTCCCTCTCACACTGTCTCTCCGTTTCTGTCTCTCTTACCAACACACATCAAAGAAAAATGTGTTTAAGTAAGATGGAGACATGCTTGATTTTTGCAAGTTTTGTCAGTGAAGTTTTCTAGCTTTCTCTAGTATTCAAAATGTTCAAACAGGAAGTGATCTAGTTTAGGCATGACATGGCTTCTAAATAGACTCTTTGCAAATGTTTCTCATTGTGCTTAGATGACATACAGTCCAAATTTTTAATGGTGTCATTTTGCTTTGGCTTGAGGGTCTAGCCAGGAAAATGTAGGAGTGAACATTTTCCCTGGCCTTTATCTCTAAAATCAGATACTCCTCAACTTTGCTGTAATGTATGATATCTGATATCTATACATCCACATGTATTCCTTTTTTAAAAAAAAAATAGAAACACACAAAGAAACTTGAAAATTGTATGAAATGGTCAAGAATCAATTTTATGTTCAAGAGCAATTGTGTTCCCAGGACAATTGTTTCTTTTTCTTTCTTCATTAACTGGAAGATGAACATAGTGATATGACCATGTTTTCATGTGTCAAGCTACCAAGATAATTAAGAAAAGTAAGCCAAGACTATGAAGCTTTGCTTGGAATACTGTGAAGTATTTTATTTCATAAGATTCAACATTACTGGCCCCACTTTAAAAGGCAAGAATATTAAATAACAATTGGAGACGTAACAAGAGGACACAGGGCCAAATTTCAGTCCATGAAGGACAGTAAAGAGGGAGAAAGGAGGCTTGGAAGATCGAACGATTTGAGCAACCTCTTGTTTCTGATACTTTTAATCTGAAAAATACTAGGGAAGCACAAGCCTGGACATTTGATATGTTACATTGAAACAAAGGTACTAATTCTGAGCCAGTGTCAGACGTTCTGCATGGTCTTTTTCTGAGCATAGTGGGACTAGGAGTGTGGGTAAGAGAGGATAATAGTAGGATGGGCACTGTCAAAGTACCTCTATATGTGTTTTAAATTGTTATGATCAAACAGATAATTATTCTGTATAATTAATATATATTAATAAATATAAACATCTAAGTCAAACTGCTGTCTGAATTTTAGCAGATACAAGTGACCACTATTCTGTGTCTCCATAACAAGTAAAAGACAAAGCCCCAAGGACTTTCTCCTTCTTCTTCCAAGCCCTCTGTAGGTAGATGGTTAAACATTCTTATGGCTAGTCAGAGGAGAGTATAATCATTTGTCAAGATGGAACTTATTTTTGTTTATATCAGGATGCATATGTGCTCCCCTGTGGAGCACAACAGTATCCACACAGTGTGCTTTAGCTAAGGAAATAGGGGGAAAAGTGGCTGATTCCCTCAAGAATGTAATGAGTAATGAATACTACAGCACCAAATTATAGGCTGAACAACCATTGATGTCTATTGAGGTCTGAGTGTTTTCTGAGGGTAGAACGTTCAGTGTGAAATCTTT
This sequence comes from Rhabdomys pumilio, assembly GCA_030674055.1. NCBI lineage: Eukaryota > Metazoa > Chordata > Mammalia > Rodentia > Muridae > Rhabdomys > Rhabdomys pumilio. The sequence goes on from JANHMN010000012.1 coordinate 43,952,556, forward strand.
CAATTTCTCAAGAAACTGCCTTGATTTGTTTATATTTATTTTGTTAATGAAAACTTCCCAAGATATGATGTTGTCTCCTGGCTGCTCTGGATATCTTGCCAAATCCTTGATTTATTTTATTACATGTTGGCTTACCATTTCCCTGTCCCAGTTCCTTCTGGGAAATATGGGAGGTGTAGAGAGATGACTCAGAAGTCAAGAGCCCCTCCTCCAGAGGACCAGAGTTTGCTTTTTAGTGCTTTTCATAACTGCTTGCAACTCTTTTTTTTTTTTCATTTTTTTCCAGGCTCTTCATAATTGCTTGCAATTCCTGGTCCAGTTGCTGGCTTCCTCTGTTACCTGCACATATGTAGCATACTCTCACACATAAATAAAAATAAATCTAAAAGAAGTATATAGAAAGACAAAGCCAATAAATGCATAATAATCCAAGGAAGACCAACTCTTTATGATACCATTGTAACTTATCATATTAGTAACATTAAGTGGAAACTTGCACATGAGAGGTCTCAAGATTATGGGAACACAGTAAGTCATCTTTACACCGTGTACACTAATGCTGCATTGCAGAAATAATTTTTCAGTTATATATACTAGATCTAGCTTCAAACTTTCACTCCTCTACCTGGTAGCCCTGTGCCTTTAGGGAGCCATCTAATCATTTTGATTTAGAATCCTCATGTTTTTAAAAGGCAGCAAAAATAAAATTAAAACTATAGTATTCTCAAAAAGTCCATAAAATAATATTTTTAATAATAACAATAATGCCTATTATTATTATTATCATTATTATTGTATGTTCTGTACATATAAAGATCAGCCATATAATTAGATATAATTTTAACTTATCACCATTTCCCTTTGGGTAATTCACATTCATGTCCTCAAATGATATCTATCCATGGTCTACAGAGAGGGAAGTGAAGTTAACTTACATCCAAGAGGAAAGCATGGTCAGGATTGTAAATGTTTCTCCAAGGATCTTAAATGTTGGAAGAGTGATAGTTGGTGTCAGGATCTATTGGGAGATGGTGGAGACACTAGGAACTTACAGAGGTTAGGTCACTAGGAAGGTGACCTTAAATAAGACTTTAGGACCACAGACTTTATCCCTCTTTGATCTTGGCTTCCAGGAAGTAACCAGCCTTGCTGTATCACACATTCCTTACCATTAGACTATACCTCAAAAACTCCTCCAAACAATGGAATCCAGTGACCACTGAGTGAAGTCTCTGAAGCAGTGAGCCCAAATAAATCATTTCTTCTTTCAGTTATTTCCTGTTACTATGTCACAAATGTCACAATGACAGAGAGCTAAGAGTTGCCTTTGTCATATAAGCATAAATAATTACTGCTAGAGATGTGCACTGGCAGTTCAGGGGTGAATATGGGGTCTATTTGAAAAAGATAGTGAAGTACAAGGAAAAACAACTTGTGATTCCTTTCTATCTCACCTCTGCTGAGAAGGGATACAAAAAGTCTACCCCAGAGCTACGAAGACACACAGGGTCACTTCATGAGGAAGTCTCAGTCCTAAGTCACTCCATGCTAAGTCTAAGTAGAAGGATTTTGGAATATGGTGCATTTCATTTTCTCTTCATCTACCATTTTCCTTATGGAACGAATAGATGCAGAAGATAATAGGAATGGAAGCAAAGTCAGAGCGTTCCCTGGCTGACTGTTCCACTGTCCTGAAAGCTTGCTAAGGACAAGCCTGTGGGTCTCACTTGAATGTTTCAGCTTCAGTCATGACAGTGTTCCCAGTTGATGCATGCTGGTTTCTGCATCTACTGGCTCGAGGTGGTAACAGACCTGTGGTGTCGATATCTGAGGAATATTCTGCCATCGATGCATGCTTTCCCCAAGCCCCATTCAACCACTTCTGAGTAACCCATCCGGAGAATGCCATTTGCCTACCAGTGGTTCTTTCTTAAACAGCAAGAATCCTTGTTTTTTTAAATTTATTTATAATAATGCTTTCTCTTAATCATTACCTCACTGAAAGTGGACACTTTTGTTAACTCTTCTGTCCCTACCTGTGCTGAAAGAGAAATTAGCCTTACCAAGACTCTATAGAAGTCCAATTTAATAAAGATTACTGAGCAGCTAAAAAACCAGAGTCTCCTGCCCTGGGCTCTCTGCAAGATAAGTGCAGTCGAGCACTGGCTGTCTTCCAAAGCACCGTGTTAAAGGCCTGGCTTCTTTCTCTGAGGCCTTTCCCAACATCTGTGACCATAACACATGTGAACGATCCGAGCCTTGCCAGTGTATTTCCTGGCAGGCCTAGTGTGTGTCAGCTTTATTGCTCATTCAGACTTGGGAATTGAATTGAATGTAACAAATGCTTATTAAAGCACAATTTTGTGTTGGTGTGCTATTGAGAATAACACCTATTGTTCTCAAGACCAAAAAGACCTTGAAATTTAAAAAATATTTCTAATCATAATAGGAGCTATTAATTGTTATGTTCACTATTTCCCAAACCTTTACACTTACCCATTGTTTCAAACCATTTAATTGTTGCAACAATACTTTAAGGAAATATTTTTTAATTGAAAAACACTGAGACTCAAATATAATAAATGTAATAAGGGGGGACAGTAATAGTTTGGATCCAGTTCTTCCTGTCAGAAAGCAAGTTCATCAACTCAATCCTTGAAAACGTTAGTAACTGCATTTCAGCTTCCAACCAGCTCAAAGAACTGATCTTTAAATGACAGACATCAATCTAATCACAGTGTCTTCATCTTTTGAGCAGCTGCCGAAATATAAACAAAGTCATACCACACAAATCTGTTATTTCTGCCTTATAGGAACTGTCAGGCAGGAAGCAGACATTCACCTTCTGTCTGACAAGCCCTATGTCTTTTTACACTGACCAGAGCTCAGACACAGCGAAATGAAGAGACCTAAAAAAACTTAGCATGCTTCCTTCCAAGTAAAAAATGCCCAGAATTCTTTCAACTGTACACTTTTATTGAAGTGCAGAATTGGCTATCAACAGAAACTCTGAAACTCACATCTCTTTAAATACAGTTGGAAAACGTGACAGGGGAGAGGAATGATTTCATCAGTTAAACAAAAAACTCTTTTACTAACAAGTCTAATCATCTGGTTCATTAATTTTATTTCAGGTTGTTACAAAGGCACATTTCTTTTCTATTATCACACATTACTACTTTGTATTTCCTGGTTACATACTCCATGATGGGGAAATTATGATGCAGGCTTGCATTTCCTGCTTAAGGAGAAGGATACTCATTGAATTAAATAATTAACACAGCAATAAAGCTACTGCTGTCTCTGTTCCTGGCCAAAGACCTAGGAAAGACTGGGAAATATCAATTGCTAGTCGCTTTCTGACAAAGGACTTTGGTTGTGTAAGGATCTTTTATTCAATAGTTAATCATAAAAATTTATTCTAAGAGGGAAAAACCTCATAAGATCTCTTTGACACTATATTTTTTAAAAATATGAGACATACTTTGGCCTTTGTCCTGGATGATCTCATTATTCCCAACTCAGAAAAAAATGAAATTTCAACTCAAACTGAGTATGATTTCTTAAATGAATTTCTCAGAATAGGACATGTATCTAGGTTGCCTATGGTTATGCTTTTCTAAGGTGAAATTTGCATTGAATGGCCCATATACATGGTAGACAAGGCAAAGCACACATATAATTCAAAACCAGAAGGAAAGAAAACCCTTTTCTGTATGCTCCTGTTTTCATGGTGACCCAATATTTCAACAATATCAAAGGTGAGCCATGCATGTCTTTTTGGGTCAAGGTTACCTTACTCAGGATAATATTTTCTAGTTCCATCCATTTGACTGCAGAATTCATGATGTCCTCATTTTTAATAGTTGAAAAGCATTCCATTGTGTAAATGAACCACATTTTCTATATCCTTTCTTTGGTTGAGGGACATCTGGGTTGTTTCTCACTTCTGGGAACCACAGATAAGGCTGTTGTGTGTCTTTGTGGTACAGTGGGACTTCCAGAGTAGCTGTAAGACTTTGCAATCCCAGCAGCAATGGAGGAGTGTTCCTCTTTCTTTACATCCTCACCTTCATGTGCTTTTACTTGAGTTTTTTGATCTTAGCCATTCTGATTGCTATAGGGTGGAATCTCAGGGTCATTTTGATTTGCATTTCCCCAATGACAAAGAATGATGAACATTTCTTTAAGTGTTTCTCCACCATTTCAGATTCCTCTGTTGAGAATTCTTTGTTTAGCATGGTATGTATTCACCAGTAAGTGAATATTAGTCCCAAAGCACAGAATACTCACAATACAACCCACAGACCAAAAGAAGCTTAACAAGAAGGAAGGCCTAAGTAAGGATGTAGCAATCCCATTTAGTAGGGGGAATGAAATAATCATGGGAGGCAGAGGGAGGAAGGGTTCTGGGTGGGAAAGTGGAGAGGCCAGGATCAGGTATAAGGGGAGACAGGAGAAAAGTCTACAGGGTCAGGAGAATGAATGGAAATATTCAGCTGAGGGGGTTGTAGGCAAGGCATGAAATCTCTAGGAAGTCCCAGACACTTGAGATGTGAGAGGCTCCTAGGACTCAATGGGGATGAACTTAGCCTAAATGCCCAACAGAGGGAGATGGAACCTAAAGGGACCATCTCCAGTAGATAGACATGGCCCTTAGTGGAAAGATTAGGTCACTAACCATCAAAATTTTTGACCCAGAATTTTTACTGTCTAAAAGAAATACAGGGACAAAAGTGGAGCAGAGATTGAAGGAAAGGCCATCCATTGACTCTGGGATTCATCCCATGAGCTGGCACCAAATACAGATACTATTACTTATGCCATTTGGGCTTTCAGACAGGAGCCTGTCTCTAGCATGACTACCCTCTGAGAGGCTCTACCAATAGTTGACTGAGACAGACACAGATACTTAAAAGTCAACCATTGGACTGAGGTTGGGGATCTCTATGGAGACGTTAGGAGAAGTATTGAAGGAGCTGAAGAGGATGTCAACCTGATTGAAAGACCAACAATATCAACTAACCAGGACCTGTGGGAGCTCCCAGAGACTAAGCCACCAACCAAAGAGCATACATTGGCTGATTCATGGCCCTGAGCACATATGTAGCAGAAGACTCCTTTGTCTGGTCTCAGTGGGAGAGATTTGTCTAATCCTATAGAGACTTAATGCCCTAGGGAAGAGAGATGTAAGGAGGTGAGGTGGCATTGGGTGGGTGGGGGATGAAATGGGGGTGAGATGAGGAGCACCTTCTCAGAGGCAAAGTGAAGGGAAGTATAGGGTGAAGAACTCTTGGAGGTGGGACTAGGAAGGAAAGCACCATTTGGAATGTATACAAATAAAACAATTTAAAACACATATTGATGGTAGGACCTATAGAACCTGTATTTTCTAGAGCACAGAATCCAGTAAGGATGGCTTCCATCAGTTATTAACATAGCATGCATTCTAGTCCTCCTAAGGTTGCTAGCTCTATATTCGCCCAACATAGTACGAAACATGCTTGATTTAGGACATACATAAAGTATATGATTTTAGATAAATAATTTTCTTTGGGTCTCAGAAGTTTCAGGTATACACTGAGTGAATTAAAATTAACTATTAAAAATGTAATAACTTTTAAATTTTCTTGAGCACTATCTAACATGCATGAATTAACAAACAGTTGTTTTCATAGATTTCTTCTTAACATGAAAACTGTTTTTAGAGTCAGTATCTGCCAATTTAAATACAAAGACTTTTAGTATAAGATGCAACTGGTATCAGTATAACACTGACTGAAACAAGACTCTGGCCTCAAATTTCCTATCTTGCTCCTTATATAACAATGTCCAAATTTCTTATTTACATGAGAGTCAAGAAACTGAGGACCACCCATGGTGAATCTTAGCCACTACATATGAAATGAGATTAGATAGACCTCTATACTTGAAACAAAAGATGTAATATATGAATTCATTTTGTAAGAGGACAGATAACACTGTTTGGAAGGGCCCATAACTGAATCTTGCTAGACTAAACAGTCCAGCACTAGAACAAGCCTGGAAGATATATGTTAGAGACTACTGATATATTATGGTTATGGTGTGTCATTCTTTGATAAGACAGGTAATTGTTTTTCAGATAACAATCATTCATCTACTACCTGCAGGAATTTTGTAAATTTCTATTTAAATGTTAGAATTTATCATTTCAATGTCATTCATTGATTTAAAACTATTTTCATTATTATTGAAGTAAACTAAAGATAGAAATGTGTTAAGAAAATATCAAGTAAATCTTTGGTATTAAATTGAATGTTTTTTATTAAGCTTGTTGTATTTGCAATTGCACACATTCACGCATGCACACACAGAGAGACACACACATACAGATTTACAGAGGGCCCTCTGGTGACTGTTACCCTCAACGTATCCTATTTCCCTGCTACCTCTATTACCTCTATCCCTATAAATCCATTTCATGTTTGTTGTTTCTTTGTGTGTGTTTTGTGATCTACTGAGTTTATTTAAGGCTATCTGTGTAGACATATATCACTAAATCTTAAAAAAATAAATTAGGGGAGGTCATGTAATATAAGAAGCTTTAGCTCATTTTTTCTATTATTTCTAACTGACAAAAAGAATGTATAGTTATTATGTGTAATACATTATTTTGATATGTACGTATTGTGAAGTGGCTATGTGAGGATAATTTAATATTTTTAGCTTATGTACTAATTTTTGGTGATAAAAACAGTTCACATTTACCATATTATTAATTTGAGGCTGGTGCAATGTATCAGTGGATAAAATATTTGCTTTTCACACATGAGAACCAGTGTCGAGATGCCTTCTTTTCACACATCTGGGTGTGGTGGTGTGCCTCTGTAATCCCACATACCTACAGTTAGATGGTGGGAAGAGAAGGAGAATCCTGGGAGACTCATAGGCCAGCTAATCTGACATTCCCAACAGAAGACAACAAAAGACTGCCAGAAGACAACAATAGACTGCCTGAAAACAAGAGAGAAGACAAAGGCAAACACATGAGGTTCTCTGTCCCCTGTACTCTACAGGAGAGCAGTTGCTCGTGGGTGTTTCTATTCTCATACCCAAGCACTCATACATGAACATTCACTCATACCCACATGCACATTAACATACACATATGTACATAGAGCACATATACATCATGCACACACATGAAAGGTAATTTAAAATGATTAATAACTTTCACAATAGAGACTTATACATAATAACCCTGTAGGAGAGTGCATGTTTTAAACTTATTCCTCACCAAATTCCTTGGACTAGCCCCTCCCACTTCTACACCTACCTGTAATCTCTTAGCAACCACCATTTGACTTTGTTACTCCTGTGAGTTTGACTTTTTACATATTTCGTATACACATGAGATTGAGAAACATTTGTCTTTGTGTTAGACATATTTTCCTTAGCAGAAAAGCCTCTAGGTCCTCTATAGTGTCAGAAGGTATAGTGATGTTTTAGTTTTATAACTGAATGGCATTGTCATATTCTTAAGAGAATGTACTTTTCTATTTACACATCCATTTGTGACCACTCGGGCTCATAGCACATAATGGCTGTGGTAAATAATGCTGTCTACTCCCTCTGATTTCAGAGAGTGAGGATACACACATAACATGGAACTATCCTATGCCAATTGTGTTACAATGAATGCAAATCCATATATTTACTGTAGTCTCTTAATTTTCATTTCCACTAAGAGTCTGTGAAGGTCCTCTATACTCTTGGGGTCATTTATCTATGGTCTCTCCATTAGATTCTACTCTGAGTCAGGTATTCAGTATTTGGAGATGCCAATTTCTTTGCCATTGGAATCTAATACTCTTTTTCATCTCATGGCATTTGACTAGTCTTGGAGGAGACAACACATGAAGAGAGCTCATTGCAACTGCTGGTGTTTAATAAGTGCTCTCTAAGTGTTAACTTTTATTACAAACATGACAGCATCCCTGGCATCTATTTTCACTGCCATTTTTTAAAGGCAAAGTAACTCTGCAGCTGAATAATCAGAAGGACAATGACACACGCTTTTTTGGAGCCTTTGAAATAGGCAGTAACAAAAATCTTATTTCATCTCTTTTACTAGATAGTAAAACATTAATATTTGACATTTACATAGCACCTGCAGGGCATAAAGCAGTCAGGGTTGGTGTTTAATAAAGGAGTCCTCAAAGGGTTCCACCTTTCGAAAAGGTCTCATTAAAATCAAAGTAACGTGACATTACCACTCGCCTTAAAAGAGTGACAGAATTTCATATTACCAAAGAGCCTGATCAAGCAGAGCACAACAAATTATCTATTTGTCATTATTATTATATTATATTTATCATTATACTATTATAATTATCATGGATAATGTTTTGGAATGTTACTGTTTCTTCGCTGATATCATATGTACTTGAGGTAAAATTTCCTTAAGAAAGAAATAAGAAACTGCATGATTAAAAATATAGCCCATTGTAGGAGAGCAAACTAAACAATAAAGTCCTCTGCAACTGACAAATCTAAAGAAGAAAGGAAGAGAAGTGTTTGTGCCAGTCCCTGGGCTTTGTGAATGATCCCTTGTGACCCTAACACACAGATTTGCACTCCTCAACTGATTAAACGCAAGTAAAAGATTGGCAAGTTTATGTTTGTAGAAATGCCTCGAAATTAGACAGCTAGAATATGGTGGAGATTAAACTGAGTTGTGTTTCTTTCACGAATCCATTGTTATTCCCAGTACTTCATACAAAAGGTGACCAAGGAGGCTAAACTCCAAAGGGATTGACTTGTCCATACATGTGTAGCGTAAGTTGAGTCTGGAGTTTGATTCTAACTCTTTATTCTTAACAACTTTTAAGGTTATCAATGCATCTATCCCTGTATTCCCCCCCCCCCCGCCCCCGGGAGCCAGCCAATTGTTAGAGTATCAACTCAAAAGTAGAAGCTTGGATGCTTTCCAAATGACTTTGTGATTCCAGTCACTGACTAGAGCTAGTAATAACCAGCACACTGGTGACAGGGAAGATGCCAGATGAGTAAGCCCAGCAAATTTCCTTCCCGCAAATGACTTACATAGAAACCAGGAGATATTCAATCTGCAAATTCAAGCCAAGAAGCAGCCTGTGTCAGTGTTATAAAGCAGTGGTTAAAGTAAAGCATCTTTTAATTTCTTTCATTATTCTTAAGGTACTTTGGCTGACCTTAACCAAATACACTCAGACTCTCTCACCCTGTATAGAATACATGGCAGTGTGTTCTGCCAATGTATGAGGTCTTTATATGGTTAAGCAGAAGCAAAATAACATTAACACATTAACATAGGAAGCAAAGTGCTCCACCAGAAATAACTGATGAACAAGGAAAGATTCTTGGTGATTTGTGTTTTGGCTTCTGTCAATATCTTACTCAACTAATCTCTTAAATTCTACTTCCAATTTTTAACTACAATTTTGTTATATATATATATATATATATATATATATATATATATATATATATATCATAATCAAATTTTTATAGCATATCTTTGATAGTACCCTTGCCAACACTCTAGCTGTAAAAGCTTCAAAGAATAACTGTCAATCTTCTGTATTCCTCTCACTAGTAAGTATAGTCTGTGCTCTCTCATTCAGACTCCATTGCAGTCTGAATGTACTTATGACTAGAGCCGCCAATAGCATATGACAGGGATATTGTTATATTGTTGTACAACTTCCGAGATGAGGTATTAAAAAGACACAACCTTCTGGGTCACTGGAGCACTCATTGGGAGCCCCATATCTCCATTTGACAAGAACCTCTACACTTACATACCATGATCGAGAGGCCAAAGCATTCACCAGTGTCTTCTCTTTTGCATACCTTCCAGAGGCTGAGCAGAAAGCAGAAAAATTGATCCAGGTTTCAGTAAACAATCACACCTGATCATCTGAGTCATTTCAGCTGATGTTTCATATATAAACATGGGGCATCCTGATGTGCCTAATACAAAGCCAGATAGAGCTGCCCAGACACAAATACATCAAAAATTAAGAACGTTATGATCAAATACCCAACAAGCAGCAATTTCAAAGAAGGTTTTGACTTGTCTTGTAGTTCAAAGAAATATAATTAATCATGGAAAAGGAAGCATAGCAGTTGCAGAGTAAAATAGCCATTCACATTGCCTCTGCAGTCATAAGCAAAGCAAGATCAACACCCATGTCCTGTTCTATTTATTAGTCAGTCCAGGACCACAGTCCATTGGATGGTCCTACCTACATTCAGAGTGAATCTTTCAATTTTAGTGAAACCTCTCTAAGATTATCCTCTTTAGCAGAGCACCAGGAGATGTATTTCCATGGTGATTCTATATACAATAAAGCCTATGGCCTTGCCATTCTGAACTTATCTGACCTTGTCAAAACTTAGTCAAACTGAAATCAAGACAAAGCATCACAGGTAGTATATAAAGTTTCAATATATAATATAAGATCTGTATCAGGATTATTTCTTACATGTTTTAAAGTCTGAACTATATTCATATAATTAAAGTTTAAAGTAAAAGTATTTATTTGAAGAAAAAGTTGCTGTGGTGTTCGAAGAAACTACAGGTCATATTAAATGTATTTAAGTTATTTAGGTTTGGCTCTAAAATTGAATTGAAAATAAATTGAATTCTTATGAAATTTTGCTAAAATAAAACAAACAACTGAAGATAAAATCAACAAGCATTTCTAAGTTACATTTATTGTAGAATTGCTTTATAGATTTGTTGCGTTGTTCTGTGGACATACTTGTCCATAAGCATTGTATACAGTGACCGTACTAGCTGACAAACACTAGTTGAACTTGATATTTTATATCTCTCCAATAGGAAAAAAACTATAATATGGCTGGAGATATTCTTGACACTGAATTGAAAATGACATAGATTATCTTGCTCTAAATATTTTACTAAGTTAAGGGGATTTTTATTTAAAGAGATCCCAATTCTATCATGATATGTTTGAGTAAATAGTCAATCAATTAAACTTACTTTATTACTGTTGATACAATGTTGTCTGGAGATCAAATTAGAGATTTTATTTTCTTAGAACCATTTGCTAACAAAATACAGCATCTTCTGTTTTTTTTTTTTTTTCAAATAAAATATTATTGTGATACAGCCTAATTTGTGTACTGACTGTATATACTTTATTGTCACAGGCAAGATTGATTAGTATGAATCAAACTACATGGACTGAAAAGCCTACGTTTATTTTCTGGCCTCTTTACAAAAACAAAAAACAAAAATAAAAACAAAAACAAACAAACAAACAAAAAAGCCCTATGTATTTCCAGATCTAACACTTTTAAGAAGGAATTCTTACCATTTCATTTAAAAACCCCAAAAAATTTAGAATTGTAACTACTTACATATTCAAGTTCAGCTCTTCACAAAGAAATTCAGAATATTCTAGAGCTTCACTGAGATGCTGCTTTACCAGGGGCTGGACAGGAGTGCAAGGCCCTATCATCTTGGTCCCTTATCACCCACACTTCGAACTAGATTCTATTCACAAGCTCATTCTATGAAGTTGTGCACAGACAAGCTTATTATGTTTCCCTTCTCAGATTCTGTTCTAGAGTGAACAAGCTGGAAGATAGCTTTGCATTGAAAAAAAATCCACTTTACTCATGGAAAGAAACAAGCTGTTAGCAAACATGATCTGTCAAAATGAGCACCAAATTTGGGCGATCAAAGGAGCTTCTTCTGGGAGGGCTTGGCTAGTCTAGGATAAATGGAAGAGCAGGGTAGTTGGGCAATTATTCAAGACAAAAAAAGAAAAAGAAAAAAAGAAATGTTCTCCCTGTCTCTGCAGATGATAGCAAAGAGATTTATTGAATAACCAAATCACTTTTTGTTAATTCTTTCTTTAAAATACTGCATGAAGCAATGGACTACAATGGGCATCACTAAGGCAATTCAGTTGCCCAAAGAGTGAGCAGGCCAAGAGATCCAGATTACCCATGAAGAGAGAACACCTGACGAAGAGCTAAATAAAGAAGTCTGGCAAGGAAGACCTAAGCAGAAGAAAGGCAAAAGTTCTCTGTCTCATTCTATCTGTATCCATCTCTCTCCATTTCTTTCAGTCTCTCTGTTTCTCTTTGTCTCTGTGTCACTCTGTATCTCTCTGTCTCTGTCTCTGCAAACACACACACACACACACACACACACACACACACACACACACACACGCACGCACGCTCGCACGCACGCACGCTCGTACGCACGCACACACGTCTTCATAGGTCTGGGCTTAGTATGGTAAGCTCTTGAGTGACTCAGGCCTTTAACGATTTAAAAGTAATCTTGATCATAAAAATCTTGATTCATACCTGAGGTTACAGTGAACTGGAGAAGATGTGAGCAGAGGAACTTCTGTGAACAGCATTTCTAGGGATAGAAGTGGAGAACATAACTTCCCCAAACTAGCTTGGAATAAAACTACTTGATGTGAGATACAATGAAATGTTATAGGTAACAGTCAGAGAAATATCCAGAATGAAGCCCAAGGACTAATAGGAATATTGAAACAATAAACAATTGTAGACAGATTGAAACCCTATCATGAGTCAGAAAAACCATGAAGATTGAAGCTACCAAAAAAATGGCTGGGTATAGAACTACAAGTTAAACTACATATGATCTTTAATGAATATAGATACATGCAGTGTCAGCAATCCATGGATGTAACAAAGCATTTCAGAGCATTTGATTTATAAGTTTTTAGCCCTTTATAGTGGATTTTCTCTTATATTCATTAAGTTGTTTGATCTGTTTTGTTTTTTGGGTTTTTTTTTGTTTTTGTTTTAGTATTTTTAAATCTGATGGCCTATAGCTTGGTAGAAGAGATGTTTTTCTGTTCATCTGAAGGGAGGTTATATCTTTACAGAGGAAATGATGACCCTTTAAGACATGAGGTTCACAGAAATCCCACCAACCAACGGATGACTTACTAATCAGTTCTTATGAGTCTTCTCATAGAATCCTACATAGCCTGTTTACTTACCGTTAGCCACAGCTGGTCCCCAATACTTACATACTTTGTACCCTGTAAGTGTGTTTGTATTAATCATAGAGCAAATAAAAACCTTGGGAAAACTATCCTGTCATTAAATATTCAAGAATATTCCAGATAGGGTGGTTGACACATCTTTGTTCACACATCTAACACCATCTGGAAGCATTTTGTTTTCCATGAAAAATACAGGTCATGTGATTTTTCTAAGTCTCATTACTGTAGAAAATGCCTTATAAACAAAACTAACTAACAAAATAGCAACTGAAATAAAGGAACAGGCTACTTCTATGTAGTCAGTTCTTTATTAAAGTAATTTCTGAGGCCATGAATTTTAAGACACTACCCCCCAAATAAATCAACACAAAACTAATGTATTTGGGTCAGATTATATTGAAATCCTAAGTAACAATATGGCATAGATTGAGAATAGTACACTCTAGTGAGAATAAATAACTTATACCAGTTTTCCAGCACAGCTTGACCCAACCTCTTATGCTCAAGGCTGTTTACCACTCTCATGATCCTCCTGACCTACATACATGCAGATTTTTTGCCAGAGCTATCGATAAACACAGCCAGGCCAGTACATCCTATGATCTGTCCCAAGATTGCTTCGAAAAGTTACCCATCATCTATCTATTCCAGCACAGCTGACTGTGTCACCATTAAAAAAACACAACTAACACAAAAAGTCTACATGCCACATGTCATCACACAAACAAAATAAAAGAACAAAACAGTATGCCCCTCCTCCACCACCAATCTAACAGTCCTATAGAATTGTTCCACAATGAAAATTACCTAGACAGACTTCAGAACTCAGAACTTAAACAGAAAAATCATAAATCGTAGATTTCATTAAAGAGTTCACAGAAGACACACACAAAAATAGATGATAGATAAATGATAGATACATAGATAAATAGATAGATACATACATTGATAAAATAAACAGACAGTAAATAAATAAAACAGTCCAATGAACATTAAGAGAATAGACAAAATAGAGAAGAATCCCAAGTAAAGAAGAAGGATTCTCTTTCCATGATACAGACTAAAACAATTTATGTTCTAAGACCACCTCTAGAAGAAAATACTTTAGACTGAGAGGAATATACATGACAAGAGAATTAAGAGAAAAACAAATTATCAAAACTATATCTGTTAAATACAAAGCACAGACCATAAATAGTGAATGTTATAAACACATACAATTCAATGATAGCTTTAAATATTAAAGGTAATATCCCTAATTTTCTAATCAAAACATACAGACTTCTGGAGTGAATTAAGAAATAAAAATATACCCTTCCCTTGTCTACAGGAACTCACCTTAGCTTTTAAGTTAAGTAAATGGAACTAGGACTCTAATGCAATGGGACCAAGAAACAATGTGATATCCCTATTCCAACATCTGACAAAATATAAAATACACTAACCAGGGAAGATAAAGAAGGATACTTAATTCAGATCAAGGAATAATTAATCAAGAAGACATTACTATTCTAAACATATATATGCCACACTCTGTTGTATACAATTTCATAAAAGTATGCTACTGGAATTAAAGACACAAATTACACAAATGAACTTTAACCCACTGACAATACCCCACTTATTGCATAAGACAAGTAATCCGGACAAAAACCAAACAAAGAAATATTGGAATTAATTGACATCAAAGAGACAACAGGTTCTACAGAATATTCCCAACAAACACTAAAGAATAGACATTCTACTCAGAATCTCACAGAAACCTCTCCAAATTAAACAACATTCTGGGACACAAACTAAATCTTAGCAAATTTAGAAAACTGAAATAATTTCATGTATCTTATCTCTCCGTTGTTCAATTAAAAAAAATCAATACCAAAATAATGTCTATGAACTACACAAAGCAACCGAGATTAGACAAATCACTACTTTGATGACTAGGTCACAGAAGAAATGAAGAAAGAATTAAAACACATTCATTGCACTAAACAAAATAAAAATCACGCAACAGGATTATTGGGATACATTGGGAGAAGTCTCCTGAGGGAAATTTATATCTCTACTGCCATTGAAAATCAGAAAGAGCACAAATAAATATTTTGTGATATTTATTCTTGGTTATTAGCTTGACTACATCTGGAATTAACTAAAATTCAAGTGGCTGGGTACATCTGGGAAGATGTTTTTTTTCCTAATAATGTCATTTAAAGTTGGTTAACTCAGATCCTTTGAGGTGGGAAGATGCACCTCTAATGCAGGCCACAGCTTGCGGTGGCAGCCTATATATAAAAGGACATTGGAATAAATGGACCAAAAAACTACTAGATTCTTAGATTTTTCTGTTGGTGGACAGCCATTGTTTGACTAGTTGGACTACAGCCCATCAGCCACCCTAGTAAGTCCCCTTTATGTATATATTCATTCTGTCAGTTCTGTCCCTCTAGAGAATCCTGACTAATATATGATGCAACTTAAGAATTTGGAGAACAACAAGAACAAACAAAACTCAAATCCAGTACAAAGCAAGAAATAATAAAATCTGAACACAAAGTAATGAAATGAAAACAACACAATAATCAGTGGATCTAAAAGTTGATTCTTTGGGAAGATGAACAAGACCACGAGAAAAGAATGAAAGAAAGGGCCCATGTTAACAGCATTGTAAGTGAACAGCGAAACATTATAATAGACAACAAAGAAATTTAGAATGTTCTAAGGGGATACTTTAAAATCTGTACCTCATTGTTTTTGAAAATCTAAAAGAAAAAGGCAAATTTCTAATTCATCCAAACCACCAAAGTTAAAGCAAGAAGGGATCAACAACTAAAACAGACCCATAAAAAATGAGGTGACTCAAACAGCAATGAAATCCACTAAACACCAACAACCAAAAGTCCAGGCTCAGAAGGACAGATGGATTTACAGCAGAATTCTGCCTTACTGTTCAAGAGTTTGTCCCTGTTTGTCATCACATACAAGTTCCTTCTGCAAAGCACTTAATCTCACTAGTGAGCCAGGTATTCCACATCTCTTCCCCAGTGTTAGTCCCATGAGTCTCACTGAAACTCCCCATCCATGCACCCTTTCCAATCCACGAGATCTAGCCTTTTATTCGGGACTCACATCCAGTAGGCTGACCATGCTCCACCCAAACAGGTTTAGACTTTATAATGAAAAGTCTCAATACCAGAAATGACCTTTCCTTTTGAGTTGTTGGTCAGAGTAACTCTTACCATCTTTAAAGCCTCTTGGTTTCCTCCCATAGGCTGAAGTTCCTGTTTTGAAAAGAAGACCTAAGTTTCAAGAACCCAAGCTGGATCTTACTAACCAACCCCCTTCTGAAGGAGTAGCTTTCGTAGTAGCAGAAGACTCTATACAAGCTTCCAAGAACGGAAAGTTACAAATATGACACCAAACCCAGCTATGACACCTATGAATCACAATGACCACATCATGGGGTGGTTTTACTTAAGTACAACATCACCCTCTTACTCAAGAAAAATGTGTTCCAGAGTTCGGCATCACAGGGCATACCTGAAACTATAGAGTATGCCAAACTATAATGCAATGCAGTTGTTACTATGTACAGATGTCTATAAAAGTACTAGTTCATGAACAAGCCACAGTAGAAGATCAACAGTAATTAATAATATAATAGAACAATGATAAGTATATTCATAATAAGTTTTGTGTGTGTGGCCTCTTTCAGAATAACTTTCTTTCTGTTTGAGATTATAAAATAATTACATTTCCCATCCCTTTTCTCTCTCAAACCCTCCCATATATGCCTACCTGCTCTTCTTCAAATTTATAAATTCTTTTTCCAATAATTGTTAATAATATATATATATATATATATATATATATATATATATATATAATATATATTCCTCAATATAA
Organism: Rhabdomys pumilio; assembly: GCA_030674055.1. NCBI lineage: Eukaryota > Metazoa > Chordata > Mammalia > Rodentia > Muridae > Rhabdomys > Rhabdomys pumilio. The sequence continues at coordinate 43,969,511 of JANHMN010000012.1, forward strand.
CTTGTTTATTTCATATAATGTTATCTATATGTTTTCCTGCCAGACCATTTGGACACTGGCAGTACACTGGACAATTAGTTTACTAGTCCCTGGAGAAAGACGACCTCTCCTGTCTCCTACTCCCAGTTTTCTTCAGTTGGTTATAGTTCTTTGCATAGAATTGAGATCCAATGGACTTTCCCTTATCTAGTTTGGTATGTCTATTGTTGTCATCCCTGCTTAGCTGATGTTTGGGTGGTTATGTTGGGTGCACAGTTGAAACTATGGATATCCATATCAAACTCACTCTTCTTGGAAGGATGGGAAATGCAATTTAATGGAAGAGCTTCACATTTTTTATTTTTGAAGATCTAGAACAACAACTGTTGCAGCTTGGGACTATTCTTACTAAAATAAGAATCACTTTAGCAAAGGCTCTATGAAGTCGTGATGATTGATCTGAAAAGCTCACAGGTCACATACACAATGTGGATATCCTGGGGGAAAGGTGCACACAATGAGAGTCATTGGACTAGGATAATGCAAGAGTTCACATGCAAGCAGAATTCTATACCATTTTATTTTAAGTTTACAAGTAATTTCTAAAAGTTTTCTGTTATTATATTTACATTAACGTTTTGATTATATGTTTTGCTCTTTGACACATTCATCCATGTACATAAGGCATTCCCTTTTATTATTATTTCTCACCACCATCCTTGATGGCATGCTTCTTTATATATCTTCTCCATAATCATAATTTTTCTTTCTTTTGTGTCTCACAGAGTTGAAATTTGGTCATCTGTGTAGCCATGGGTTAGAGCTTGAAGGACTCACTACTGGGCACACAAATGGATAGAGATGCCTCCCCACTCACAGAGTATATTGTTGCCAATACTTAAACAGCAAGTTGTTGAACACTGCCAACCCTACCCTACTCATTCCATTCAGTATTTTAGCTTATAGTTGACATGCATAGATGAAAGAAAACATTGAGTGAGAAGACTACTCCGATGCCCCAAATTCTTTCTTCTTGTTATCTCTAAATACAATTGTTTCGCCCATAAAATCAATATCATTAAGGTGATATGATTATTTTAAACCTAATGTATTTTCAAAAGTAATATGATAGATTCAATAGAATTGATGCTTATTTCTATAGGGAAAGCAAAAAGCAACTTATATCAAACCTAGGGGGAAAAAAACTCAAATAAAATGAATCCTTCGAAATGTCAGCCTATCTATGCACAATTCATCTTTGCCTGAAAGGGAGAGAAGCTAGCCCACTTGAAACTGGGGTAGCATTGAAGTTACACATAGTTTCTGGCCATGAAAACAGTCCCTCTGTGATAATGGCATGGCTGTGGTGTGATGTGGTCATAAGGCCACTCATTTTGTGGTGACAGAGTATGTGCTTCACTTGCCAACTAGAACATCCAGTTCAGTGAACAATTCTCTGTTGACTCAAATTGTCACTGTGGCATCTAAATGTCACCCCATCAGGAATTTCAAAGAGAAACTCTGACACCAAAGACAGCAGACAGCAGAAGTTAGTTGTTTCTATGTTTAAAAAAATATAAAAAATAAAAACATGACCTAGGACATAGCACAGTGGCAGACTGCTAGCCTACTGTGTGCAAGGTCCATGGTTCACTTTCCAGAACAGCAAAAAGAATCTTGAAAACATGACCACAGAAACCAAGAAGATTTACAGCTTTCTTAATGTCCGGATGCAAGTCCTCATTCCAAAGTGCAAATGTGAGGAAAGCCTGAACTAACTGAAGATGGAAAAAAATTTACACTTTGGAAGCAGAGTTTTGTCCCATGATTAACATCATCATAAAACCTCCCTGATCCTTTCAGCTTCCTCGCCTTCCTCCTTTCCCATCCTCCTTACCTTCTTTTCTTCCTTCACTTACTTTTAACCCTCTTCTTTTCCATCCATTTCTTTGCCTGTTTCTCTTTATAGACCACTTGTGTAATGCACTTTTCACTAAAAACAAACAAATAAAAAGCATAATAAAACAAAAAAACTTGTCCCTATATTTCCCATGTTATCATGTTCTTCAAGAACTAATAAATATGATTTCAGGAATAGAAACAAAAACTGCACTCCAACTTTAAAGCTCTCTGCCTGGCAATCTTAAAATAACCCCTCACTTTTAATAGAATTGAATAATGTGTAGTATGATTAAAAAATTTGCCAAAGATATCTATAGGAGCACAAAGTAAGTCAGGGTGGGAAAGTAGTGCTGCAAAAAGATATGCTTAATGGAGAGAGATAGAGAGAGAGAGAGAGACAGACAGAGGCAGACAGAGACAGACACAGAGAGACAGAGTCACAGAGAGATACAAAGACAGAGATAGACACACAGAGACAAAGACACAAAGACAGACAGAGACACACACAGAGAACAGACGATAGAAAAGGGCTGAGACAGAGAGAAACAGAGGAGTTGGACATGACAAGAGAGAAGAGGACACAAGGGCCACCTAGACAAAATAAGTATGTGTGCAGCCCATCTAATGAAAAGTAGCACCCACAGATCTTAGGAGCAGAACACTGTTGCTGAAACGATGGTGTGTAAAGAAACAAAAGCACGCAAGAAAGAGAAAACAGGAGTGATGCATTTTGTGTTTGAAGTTGCTTTCTCTCAGAGGGTTAATCACTGAAAGAAGTTTTGATATGACCAGATTTTCATTTTAAAGAAACTCTCTTCAGAGGTTAGATTAGAATGGATTATAATTGGAAGATGACTTGAGACCATATCATGAGCTAAGATTGTAGCTGTGGATGTAAAGAGGTCCGGACAGATAGAAGAGGAAGTGATGATGTGGACTGATGTGGAAGAGAGAAAGAGAAAGGGTCTTGTTTATTACTGCTTATTTTTATCATTGTTGGGTTTCAATTATGCATGTTGAGAGCAACTGAAGCCTGTTTTGTGTGAGCAAAACATACTTTTCATTTTGACTATATCCTCCCATCTCTGGTGGAGGCATTTGAAATTCTTTCATGGTGGCAGTTCCTCCTCCTTTTTCAAGACATTCAGTATCACAGGAATCTTAAAAAAAGAGTTCAGAATTCTGAGAGTAAAAACATCAGAAGTCTCCATAATTATGGGGACATCATCTGAAGAACCTTCTTGGTTAACTGGGTACTAGAACTACTAGGACTAGAGATGCAGAGCAATAATTACACAGAAGGACTTTCATTCACATACCTGGTAATTGTGGCTGACTACTATCTGGGACCACAGCCGGCACATAAAGTTGAGGTGGGCAAATTAACATACTGGGATTTACCATGAGCAGGTGTCTTACAAGCTTATATGTATTGTGAGTAAATCTCAGAGCTTCATTTACCCTGTTAGGTCTACAGCAAATGCCACAGCAGTTTATAAACCAAATGTCCCTATTAAAAGCTAACAGTTAATTGAAGCTGAAACAGGGAAAGAGGCATGCTGTTTTCTGAAGGCTGAGAATGGAAATGTGTGCAAGACCCAACTTGATGCTATTTATGGACTCAACAGCAACGTGACTGAGTTGATTCAACCTCCTGCTAATTTCTTTAAGCTCTCTGGGGGCAGAAACATCCCGAACTAGGAGACCAAGTTCAACTCCAACAACTTCATAGACAAAATGTGAGTTCCACTAGCTTTCTCATGCTTCCTATCAATACAAATAATAAATTCAGTGTTCACAAGATTTCCTGATGTGGGACAGAACACATGACAGATGTTTAATAAATTCCAAGGAGGTATAATCAAGTGTTCCTATTGAGAAGGAGCGTTGTTGGGAAGGTACACAGCAGAGGATATCAAATTATGCAGAAGCCGCATTTCCAATGCCATTTTGGACTTGACAAACATAAAACGGGACTGATTAAACACTCACTAGAGGGAAGCAAAGCTAGTAATCGAAAACATATGAAGAAGAACAACCGTCATGTCCAGGATGTTGTAATTGTCACACAAGCCCCACTTGTATGGAAAATAAGGCACATATCCCAGCTGCAGTATTGCTGCCCTACTCTCTTCCTAACAATACACTTATCCTAAACATGACTACTTGTTCAAGGTGACAAGCACTCTGCAGAGCGAGCTCCACATGAGGCTGCTTGAGGCAATTGTTGGGAGCCCTAACTGCTGTTACAGACTAATTCCTTTCTATTTGCTTCCCATAAATGTTCAAACTGTGGGCACTTTCCAATGAGCTTGCTGTATCCATATTTTCAATGTCTCTTTCTAGTTCTGACCAAAACCATACCCACCCAAGGAAAAGTTTTTCAGGGACCCAAATAGCAATGAAAGACTTTCTTGGGGACGTTATACAGATAAATGTCTTCAAGTCAAGCAAGACAGGGAACCAACATTTGAGGTTCTGATGTATGCAGTTATTGCTAAGCTACATCTTTTGTTTAGTATCCTTGGTACAGTCAAACTACTCATCTGACAATTTCCCCTCATTGTTGGAAGGCTAGCAGTTCATCATGTAGCCCAAATGCATGAGGTAAGGAAGTTATGCAACCTATCATAGAAAGGAGACAAAGAGAAAAGACAGCAGAGTGTACTGTTTCTTGTAGTTCTCACAGAGCTGTTTTGATTGATCATTATATCCAGTCTCTACACTAAATGACTTTTCTTCACTGCCTATAACTTTTGCCTCTTGACCTTCTACTCCTAACTAGTAGGCCACCATCTTGGAAAAGCCGTAGGAATTATCATGACAGACCTCAATGCTGTTCCATTCTACCTTCAAGTCCTAATGGCTTGAGTTTTTCTATAATGCAACAGTTTATTGTATTGTGTCATTTCATTGTTCTCAGTATTGGAATCAGTCGATATGAATACTCCATTTTATAGAATAAGAAACTGATACAAACATTGATGTGAGAAAAGCTGAGAGACTGGTAACAGTGAGGGTATCTTTACCATGCTCCGGTCTTTGATTCCAGGAAATTATCCTCCACCCATTGTTTCAAACAAATACCTTAGTTACTTGCAAACTTCAGAATATAGTTGATATTTTACGTTCAATTTTTTTTATTAAATACATGCCCAGTAATTGATTCAACCTATCTATAAAATGCAAAAATAAATAAAAATTACTGTATAACAGTATCCTAAGTTTTAAAAGATCTTTCTTAAATCAGTGTTTTCTTAGCTCATCCTATTTTTAAACTGTATCAGCATAAAAATAAAGGCATATTCACCCAATTTACTAACCTATACTTAGTGATAAACATTAGAGGATTCTTAAATAAACACAACAGCTCACAAAGACAACTGAACTAGCATAAGCTTACAGCAGTGCCCCCAAGGTCATGTGAATGGGTGGAATAGGAATCTGTACTGTTTACTCTGGGTGAAATGAAATTTAGATGTAAATTTTTTCAAATGAGCAACTGTGGTTTTGATGACAGTTCTCCTGAATCAGTTCAGCCTATGGTTAACGGTATTTGTAGTTGTAAGGAAAATTAATAGTATGCTATCAAACCTATTTCATAAGTTTACAAATGTTCAGACACTGAATAGAAAATTGGAAAATCTCGAAAATAATCAAGAAGCTGAACAGAGGAATAAGAAATTGTCTTTCTAAAAGTTTGATACATGTACAATTCTGTTATGTTTCAGTTTTAATAGTGATTCTTCACTAAGGAGATATCATATATATCTGGTAATTTATCCTCAATATTTTTGTTGTTTAATATTATTGACTATCTTTAAGTTAAGTAAAGTTATATACTAATGTAAAGACTGTTACCAGTCACAAATGTCAGGTTTATTCTACTTATAGTCTTCAGATTCTAGACATGTTCTTTCCTCACTCATTCCTCATCAACAGAATAAATTCAGTGATCATAGCTGCTTCAACTGATTTACTTTAAGTACGTAAATGGTGCATGTACAGTGAAAATCACTGTGATAACGTCTACCACTCATGAGAAAATGGAATCTTAAGAAGTTATGATGCAGTCACATGTAGCTCGTCTGTGCCAGAACTGGTGATCAAATCGTCATTTATAGTGTGTTCACATCACCCTAATCATCTCAAAATACCTATTTATTGACTTCAACTCAGAATTCAAGACAATGAGTATGCCATTTCTAATTACTGTTACCAATAAAAGGCATGATAAGATGAGGATATCTTCTGTATATTAGAGTTCACCGACACTGGTACTAAATGACAGACATGAAGGATGGAGAACTAAACTACTAATCTTTACAGGACTAAAGCTCAGAGCATTTGTAGTCAGTTATATTCTTAAAAGGTTACAATGGAGAGAAATGTGCTTCTAACTGCAATTTACCCTACAGATTGGGAAAAGATCTTCACCAAGCCTACATTCGATAGAGGGCTAATATTGAAAATATATGAAGAACTCAAAAAGTTAGACACCAACAACTCAAATAACCCAATTAAAAGTGAGTTAGGGTTAAACAGAGAATTTTCAATGAAGAAACTATAGAGAAACATTTAAGACATGTTCAGCATTCTGAATCATTGGGGAAATGCAAATCACAATGACTCTGAGATAACTTAGATCCATCAGAGTGGGTAAGATCAAAACTCAAGGGACAGCACATGCTGGCAAGGTTGTGGAGCAAGGGGAACACTCCTTCATTGTTGGTGTGAGTGAAAACTTGTACAACCACTCAGGAAATTAATTTGGCAGTTTCTTGGAAGATTGAGAATAGTTGTAGCTGAGGACTTATCTATACCACTCCTGGACATATACCCAAAAGGTGCCCCACCATCCCACAAGGACACTTACTCTACCATATTTATAGCTGTTTTATTCATAATAACCAGAAACTGGAAACAACCCAGATGTCCCTCAACTGAAGAATGGATAATTAAAATGTAGTTCATTTACACAATGGAATACTAGCCAGATATTAAAAACAAGGACATCCTGGATTTTGCAAGCAAATGGATCAACTAGAAAATATCATCCTGAGTGAGGTAATTCAGATCCAAAAGGACACGCATGGGATGTACTTACTAATCAGAGGCTATTAGCCATAAAGTGCAGGATAACCCCACTAAAATCCACAGACAACAGCAAAAACAGCAACAAACCAACAAACAAATAGCAAGAAAGACCCAAGGGAGGATGCTTGAATCTTTCTTAGATGGGGAAATAAAATAAATATTGGAGGAAGATGAATGGACGTTATTGGGTGGTGAAAGGGATGAGGAGTGGGGCATGGTAAGGGTGAGACCAGGTGTAAGAAGAACATGACAGAAAGAACAGAAATCAGCAGTGGGCAGAGAGGTGGGCATCTCTAGGCCATGCCAGACACCTTGGCCTGGGTATATGAGGAGGCCCCAGGGAGTCTTTGGGTGTCTCTCTAGCTGATACTCCTAACAGTGGGAGATATGTAGCCCGAAGTGGCCACCTCCTGTAGCCAGGCAGGACTTCCAGTGACAGATAAGGACATTAACCCGCCCATAAAATCTTTGACTTAAAACATGCCCTATCTACAAAATGTGCAGGGACAAAGATGAAGCAGAGATAAAGCGAGTGGTCAAGCAGCCAATGGAAACAGACACAGAAACCCACAGCCAAACATTAGAGGGAGCTCAGGGAGTCTTGTGGAAGAGTTAAGGGAAATACTGAGTGAAAAGGATAGGGACTCTACAGAAAGACCAAGAGAGTCAACTAACCTGCATCCTCTGGGGCTCTCAGAGACTGAACTTGCAACCAAGGAGTGAGCATGGGCTGGAACTAGGTCCCCTGCACATATGTAAGAGGAGACGTGCAGCTTGGTTTTTATGCATGTACCACAATAAGTAGGGCTGCCAGTGAATCTGTTTTCTGTCTGCAGATTCTGTTCCTTTGTCAGGGCTGCCTTGTATAGCCTCACTGGGAGAGGATGAACCTAGGACTAGTCTTGCAGATTTGATGTGCCTGGGTGGGATGATACTCAGGATAGACCTCCCCATTTTCTCTCACCCCCTTCTCTCTCTCTCTCTCTCTCTCTCTCTCTCTCTCTCTCTCTCTCTCTC
>JANHMN010000012.1:43977825-44033137 GCA_030674055.1 Rhabdomys pumilio
TGCTTTCAAATAATGAACAGACAGTAATTGCCACGTATAACATTGATCTTGTCATCTTGACTACTTAAAAGTATCAAACAGTATGTATACTTGCTTACTGAGTTCAAATATATTTTGCCTTTCCATTTCAAATTTCTGCTCCACCAGTATTCTGATTCTATAATCAGATCCCACAGTTAATTGAGCTTATAATAATAGTAAGCAAGAACTAAAATAAATTATATCTTTTGCTAGAAAAAAATGCCACAAATGTCCACCACAGCTGAATATATCCAAGTATCATTTCTTGATATCTTGCAGAACCAGTTTTAACATAAAAGCTGGGGCCTACACATCCCACTTTTGCCTTGGAAGGTTCTGTTTGGGGTTTCTACTAAACACCCACTATTTGTTTTGTTTTACTAACCATGGACTCTCGGATGCCATTCTCTCTGTATCCACCCACACACATTCGAATGCTTCCATTAATGGTAAGCCACTAAAGCCATGCAAGTATAGCAGTGACTCCACACAAGCCCTATATCTTAGGTCTTTAAACAAAAGATACCCAAAGTTCTCCAGGGCTTAAGTTACTCATGCATAGGTTTTAGGCAACTATATTATGTCTAATAGATGCCACAGAAGCCAGAAAATCGAGGAAAAACATTTTATATTTCTACACAATAATGACTAAATTAACATCAAAGATTTTAATGAGGTCTTTTTTTTTTGACATAGCAGAGCAGATTTATGTTTTAAGCTTGACAACAGTGTTAGTATTTAGGGTATTTTTAAATCTTAAAATGATTACGAAAATTCACCATGATAGACTAAATCTGGTTATGTTCTTAACCATAACACATGAATAATTATGTTCATAATCATACCTTAGATATTCATATATTTGCCAGAAGAGCATTTCAATTAAGTAAAACCCAGCATCATTGTGCTAGCATGTGGCAAGTCTACCGGAAGTATTCTATTTCTAGTGTAATGGTTATCTTTATTGTTAGTTTTGGTTTTTTATCAGATATATGTTTATTAGATATATGTTTCATAAACATTTTCACCTAGGCTAAAGCATATTTTCTTGTTTTTAGTGATCTGTGATGAAGGCAAGTCTAATTCATTCATCAAATTATGTAGAGGGCTAATATCTTTTGTGCTTTACTCACCAAATTTATCCCAAGATTGTAAAGATAACAGGTTTTCTTTTCTAGAGGAATTTTACCTTAGGTTTCTTCTATGATCCATCTTCAAGTAAACTTGTGTCATGAATGTGTTTATGAAGCTTAAAGCCCTTTCCCTAGGACCCTCCCATTCAAGGATCTACTATGTATTTGCTTTCTTACTAGCCAAGGGCAGAGTTTCTATGGTCTGTCACATATACGAACATTCCTTAAACTAGAATAATTAGGAAACGCTTCCTGAAGGTAAATACCAGAGGAAATGATTCATATAGAAACAGATTAATCAAGCTGTGAAGGGATGAAATTATTCCAAGTGTCACACTGCGGAAAATAAAACTAAATTAGGAATTTAGTGGATGCTGAGAATCAAACCCAGCTACTCCGGAAGAGCAGTCAGTGCTCTTTGTCACTGATCCATTTCTCCAGGACTGACATTTTCACTTTTGTGTAGCGTATGTAGTGAAGTCCTTCTCCACTCAAAGCCTTCTCCATTAAGCATTTTCCAGTCTCCTTTGATGGAAATGTTTTCTTTTTTAAACATTGCTGCAGCTTCTCATAAACTGAGATATAGTGTCCCATTAGAACTTGCATCAGAGCTGGAGCATTTCATAGCTTCTTGTCCCCTCCTGGCCCATATAATAATCCTGTGAAGAGAAACTGGTCATTATTTTCTGTACCTTCTAGTGAATTACTAGATATACTTTTCCCCTTCTTCAGTGGGGGATGTTCAGAAGGCAATACTTTTTTTTTTTTTACTAATTTATGGAAATCTCTTATTTTGTACAATTTTATATGTACATACAACGCACTGTGATTATACTGGCTCCTCATGGTTCCTTCATGCCCTCCCACTCTCTCTGATCTTCCTTCCAAATATTCCATAATTCTTTTGTGTCTTTTTTTCCTCCACTGCATGTAATTGTGGTTGTTTGCATGTGTATGGGTGTGAGGCTGCTTAATGGCACAGAAGCAACTTCCCAGAAGCTACACCACTGAAAACAAGTGACTCCTGCAGCTGGATAGATGACTACTGGTTAAGACTGCTCTTACAACGGATGACCTGGGTTCAATTTCTAGCACCTACATCAGGCTCTTCATGATGCCTGTCAGTAACACCAGCCCCCCATGATGATTCTGGTTTCAGTGAGTACCTCTGGTTACAGTAAAAGTACATACACATATATAGAATTCATATATACATATACATACATATATATACACATACACACATATGTGTAATATATATTACACACATATACATATGTATATATACATACATATATATACATATATATATCTGTATATATATATACAGATATATATATGTAAAACAAAGAAAGAAAGATGGACTTTCTTCTTACAGCTATCAATTTCTAAACACTCCTGAGGAAATGGCTGTCTCACAAGTACTGAAGAACCTATCAGAGAAGCTTCTGTTGGCAGCAGGTGGAGACCACCAAAGAAGTCCACAACTAGTTAAAATGCAGACAACAATTGACCATAGTGTGCCTAGTTACAACTGATATATCTACAGCACAAACACTATACCCAACACCCAGAGAACATTGAAGAGGGAGGCCTAGAAAAATTCCAGTGCCAGAGGATCAGATATCCTTGGTGAGACATTATCACCTGCATATAATAGGAAGTTAATTCTTCAACTCCTAACAATATGGTTTTTTTTTTCATTTTGAAAAAATTTTTTGATTACTTACTTTATATTCTGATCACAGCTTCCATGCCCTTCTCCTCTCACCTCACCTAGCCCCAACCCCTCCTCTCCTTCTCCTCAAAGAAAAGCAGGCCTCTCATGGACATCAACACCCTTGGCCTTTGAGGTTGCAGCAGAACTAGGCGCATTTTCTCCTACTGAGGCTACACAAGACAACCCAGTTAGGGGGAAAAATCAAAGGGCAGGCAACCTTTGTGTTGGTTAGGGGACCCATATGAAGACCAAGCTATACATTTGTTAAATATGTATAGAGGGCCTAGTTTCATTTCATGCCTGCTCTCTGGTTGATGGTTCAGATTCTGTGAGTCCCTATGGGTCCAGGTTAATTGATTCTGAAGGGTTTTCTTGTGGTGTCCTTGACTTCTCTGGTTTCTTCAACCATTCCTCTCCATCTTCCACCAGACTTCCCGAGCTCCTCTTACTATTTGGCTATGGGTCTCTGCATCTGTTTATATTAGCTGCTAGGTGAAACCTCTGAGAAGACAGTTATGCTAGACTCCTGTCTGCAAGTACAGCAGAATACCATTAATAAAGTCAGCAGTGCACAATAACAACACTAGTGGCCATGCCAATGTGAGTGGATAGTGAAAATATCACAATGACCCACCAGGACGAAGCATTATCAGCAATTAATGGAAGCTAACAGTGGGAGGGCCAGTCGTCTCCAGGGATGCATCTTCAGGGATGAGCCCCTAATAGAATATTCAATCTAAAGGGAACAGATCTAAACACACTTACATATATGCAGCAGTAAATGAACATATAAATATATAAGACACATGTACACACGGGGGGGGGACACTGAGAATAATAAATAAGGGTCATGAATTAAAGAAGGAGATAACATGGGAGTTGTTGGAGAAGGGAGAGGTGATGATGGAAATGACATAAATATTGTATACACACTTGAAAGTCTCAACAAAAATAAAGAATGATGGCAGGGGGAAACAGGAAGAAAGGGAAAGTTAGAAAGAATGGGAAAGTTAGAAACGGAATAGTCTGTGTTTAGACATATCTGAAAATGTTTCCAGGTGGGATGAAGGGGATCACAGGGGAATAATGACTGAGTAAGTAAGCCAGAAACAGCGGCCAGTGCTTTTGTAATGTCAAAGAGAAAAAGAAGGGTGAGTGTGGGCAATCTATGAGTTCAGAGAATTAGAGAGGGATGTGGGGGAATTGGTGTCCAAAATCTTCCATAAATTTTCTAAGCAGAGTAAACATTCAGAAGAGTCTTGGAACTGATACACCGTGGGAGCTAGGGATTCAACGGAAACAATTTCTTAGGACGTTAAATGAAAAAATAGATAAATTGAACACTTCAGAAAAACATACAGAGCTGAGAAATACTGAAATCAGTATAACAGCTAGAAGGAAAAGGGAATGAGGAAAAGGAAGCTCAATTCTGGGAATTGAGGAAGAATGGACAAACAAAAGAGAGAAACAGAGGGAATGAGTGGAGTTAGAGGGAGTGCGAAAGGAGATTATGAAGAAAGATGAATCAAGAAGCCATAGAAAGAGATGGATGTCAGCTCAGAAAGCTAAAAGACCTCATTCTGTGTTTGGATTCCTAGAAAGGAGAAAAACTAAACAAAACCATAAATCCTTCAACCCTCTGGCTAACCAGATAGCTTTCCACTAATGATAAATTCTAGGTCAGCGGTTGGCAAAAGAGAATGCAAACTGGAGAGAAACCTTAGATCCCAGGAATCAAAATATTCCCAGGCTAGAGAGCTGTTGATAGTTTAAAATGAGAAATGGTGAAAACCTTGCTTGTAAATTGCAGTGACTAGTATTTAAATGAGCAGAAAATTGAAAGGTGCTCAGGTATAATCTTCCTGTCTTCTTAGTGTAAATGAACATATCCATGAGTATGTCATTCTGAGTGGAGAGGAGGCCATTGCTCCACTGTGGTGATTTGTGTTTCCTTTGGTGCACATCTGGCCACCAGCCGACCCCCAGGTGGCTCCAGCTCAATGGATGACTGCTTTCAGTTTCACACTGTTCAAGGTGAAGGTTATTCTCAAGACTGTTTTACTTCGTGCCCCTGTCAGGGACTGTCTTGCCTTAAGCTTCACATTTTGCCCCAGATCCCTAGTGAGAGCCTTGGAAGGGGTGAGCTAGGAAGTGGAGATGGGAAGGAGGATTTCAGAATACATCTTTTTTTTTTTTTTTTTTTTTTTTTTTTTTTGCAGAAATTCTATCTTTAATGTATAATTGTTTCAACCATAAGAGATTCTTCAAGGAAGCAGAGCTCCCATAACAATATCCTGGGTGGTAATCTTCCGTTGCTCTTTCTGGGGAATACTGGATAAAGAAGCAGTGAGCTGCTTTAAGATAGTGTTTGTCTGTGAATCTTGTTAAGTCTTGCCTGTGACGCTGAGCCAATCCAGCTGTCCAAGAAGCAGAGGTCAGGATATCACAGGAAGCCAGATGATGTAGCAAGCACATGCTGCTTTGCAGACATGTGTGTACTGTGTAAATATACACACTGCCTCGTGTGTGTATATAAACACTGGAAAACACCTCACCCTGCCCCCTAGCCTTTTAGGTAAACTGAAGGAGGAAGAGCCAATTTCCTCTGAAAACAATGGTTACTGATTGCTGTCCAGCTAATGTGTTTGGCTGATATATTGAAACCAAAAAGATAATCAGTTGAAAGATGTTGTTTTTATGGGCAGTTTCATGCCAGGTTAACAATCTATATATTCAAATTCTCAAACTAACTCCTATATCTTGGCACATTAGATATCAAATACAGCACAAAACAAGTCATTTATTCCCTCTGTTTCATAACCTTTTAAAGCATTCTTACCTCTCTAGTAATTGAGACTTTGTGGCTACTATCCCATTTACAGTGGTTACTTCTTGGCAGAGATGTCATCATGACATGGCAGGAAGAAGAACAATGGGCAAGGCTCTGGATCCAACTCGGCCTTGTGTTCCTTTGTTTCTTGATATATTCCATCTCTATTTTATTCTTTCCCAAAACTACATCCAGAAAAAAAAGATGATTATTTTTGCCTATGAACTAATGTGTTATAGTAGAACAAGTTCAAAATCTAATTGCCTATAAAAGACCTGAGTGGGTTTCAAGTATTGCTACAGAGATTCAGGGACTGGACGTGAGAGACAGTTGGCTTTCCATCTTCCACCAACCACTGGATGCCCCCAGGACAATGATATGTCCTATTCTCAATTCTGAAGAGAATCCTTGTTATCTGTCTTCTTCTTTGATGCCAAGAAGTTTCTAAAAGACTTTACATGACAAAGCACATCTGGGTGCAGAGCCCCTACTCACATGTTGTCACTTTGCCATCTCAGGACTGAATAAATGATCACATCTTAAGATGATTACTATAAAGGTCAATGAGTCTATGTCTCACTAATGCCTGGATACCTGGGTATCTTCTGCAGCTGGCAGAAACTGTGCTATTTCTACCTTTGTCTGTGGAATAGATGACTTACAAGATAAACTACACATATATGTAGTTTATAGCTCTTCTAAAGACAGTTTCTAATTTCAAATCCCAAGAGAGTTCCAGACTACTTGGTAGCATTCCCAGCTCTAGAACTTACAAAAGGCCATCAAACCTGGCCCATGAATCTTCTCTCAAAACTTCTTCATTTCTATCTACTTACAGTTGGAGATAAAATTGTCTTATGGATAAAAGTCAGGCCCCTCAGCCTGCAAGATCACAGACTGGGAGTTTAACCAGTGAGAAGCTTATTGAACTTCACTAAAGATTACTACTCAGAAATTATCAATTTACCTACAAGCAATTTACCTAAGCTACCACCTCACTTCAGTCAATCAAATACATTCTGTGTCTTCTTTCTTTGTACACTGTCTAAAAGTTATCTTTCTTCAATATTTCCTCAGAGCTCTAAACTACCTGAGTTCTGTGTCTGATTCATAAATTGCAGTGTTTAGATATATTTGTAAAAAAGCACTATCTACCTGAATTTGACCTTCAATGGCATTAAAAATGGAGTAATGTAATATTATGAAATAAAGAGCATGTGCCAAGTCTGTTGCTAGACATTTTCACACAATTGAATGCAATGAAATGACACAGTAAAGTAGAGAAAATAATACCACTGAAGTGCATGGCCTGATAGACTACAAATAGACAGACAAGAATGAAAGGTACACTGTCTAAGGTGATGCTCAATTTTCTCTTCATTTAATCCATAGGTGTTTTATATAGTTCATCATACCTGTTCTACATCATGCCTTTGACATAACCACCATTATACAGACTGATTTCTCTAAAGAATATAGGCACAAAACTTCTCAATGTCATCCTTACAAACTAAATTCAAGGTCAAGTCAAAATATTTTCTCATGAATAAAATGTCTTCATCTCATAGGCGCAGAGTTGGTTCAATGTATGTAAATAAATAAATAAATGCAATTCTTCATGTAAATGAATCTAAATACAGTAATCACATATAGAATCGATGCAAGAAATGCCTTTGATACAACTCAACACTCCTTCGTGACAAAAATAAAACAAACAAACAAAAACACCAAAGCAACAAAAAGGCATAGAGGGCTAAGGATTAAGAAAATATAACTAAGGTTAATAAATTCAATACATGACAAACCTGCACCCAAATCACACAAAATGAAGAAAAACTCAAACTAAGATTGGGAACCAGACAAACATGTCCACGCTCTCTACTTGTTCTATGTACAGTATCTGAATTTTTTTTCTAGTGCAATAAGAAATGAGAAGGAAATCAAAAAAAGGATACAGACAGGAAAAGAAGAAATCAATGCATCCTTACTTGAAGATCATGTGATTATAAGCAAAACAGACCAGAAACAGGTCACCAATACATTTTAAAGCTGATAAACAGCTTAAGAAAACTAACAAGTCACAAAATTAACATATAAAAATTATCAGTCATCAATGACAGAAAATTATGAATAATTCCACTTATAATAGTGAAAAACTAGAATATTCAGTAATAAACCTTATCAAAGTAATAAAACACCTCTACAACAAGAACACTTCAGCCACTGAATAAGGAAACTGAGGAAGACACTAGCAAATGATAAAATCTCTTGTCTTAGGGTTTTACTGCTGTGAACAGACACAGTGACCATTACAAGTCTTATAAAGGACAACATTTAATTGGAGCTGGCTTACAGGTTCAGAGGTTCAGTCCATTATCATCAAGGCAAGAGGACAAGAGCATGGCAGCATCCAGGCAGCTATGGTGTAGGCAGAGCTGAAAGTTCAACATTTTCATCTGAAGGCTGCTAGTGGAAGATTGACTTCCAGGAAGCTAGAGAGAGGATTTTAAAGCCCATACCCACAGTGACACACCTATTTAAACCAGGACATACTTCCTAATAGTGTCACTCCCTGGGCCAAGTATATATAAACTATGACATCTCTCATACTCACACACTGGAAAAAAATAATACTTTTGGAAATTTGGAGAATAGTTTTCTTAACCAAAAGCAATCTCAATCAAAACTTTAAAGTCATTATTCACAGACATAAGAAAAATCTAATTTTTACATCACAGTAGTACAAAACACCAAGAAGAGACAAGGAGATCCTGACTGCTGAAGTAATCACTATGCCTGGTTTCAAGTTATATTACAGAGCCATAGTAATGGAAACAACATGCCACTGGGAAAAGCAAAACGACAGACATGTAGGCCAATGAAATAGAAAAGAAGACCTATGTAAACATATAGATCAGTGAAATAGAACACAGAACATAGACATGACTGCACATGGTATCTTTGTAGTGTGAAATATTTAAATCAGCATCATTCAATCTGGCTTTTCTTAATAATCAGCCACCATGTTCCCAACTAGCATAGACCTGCAGCCATGAGCAGTGGTGGCATACCGCTGCTGCTCAGGAGGCCAGAGACACCAGCCCTGCCACCCATGAGATTCCAGTGTGGGAAATGGCTCTGCCAATCTTGCACACTGTCTCCACAAGGCTAGGCTGAGCCCAGACTATCCAGCCATCCACGCAATACCTAGTAGAAAATAAGACTCTAAGGATTAGAGTCTTATAAGGCTCTAAAGGCCTTATAAGTTTGGTAATGCTCAAATTAACAAGATGCCCATACAACTGGAGGTGTTTCTCAATTAACTAACCTAGATATAAGTTTTTACCCAGGACTGCTCTCAGTCCAAGCATGGCTCTCCATCCTCCTCCACTTCTGTCTCTCCTTCCTCTTCTCCCTTCTCCTTCTCTCTTTACTCCTCCTCTTCCTCTCCTTACTCCTCCCACCTTAGCTTCTCCCAACTTGCAAGAATTTTTTGCTACAGGTATCTATAGACGTATGGATCAATGGCACAGAAGAGAGGACTTTGCTATGTCTGCAGCTACCTGATTATTTTTTTTTAACAAAAACCTCCAGATCATAAACTGAAGCCACGACAGCATCTTCAACAAATGGTACTAGAAAAACTTGATATCCACAAAGAGAAAAACAAAAAGCTGTCCTCCTCTTCCACCCTGAACCAAACTGAAATCAAATGGACTAAAGACATCATAAACAGACCTGATACTCTGAAACTAATAAAGAAAAATGTAGGGAACATAATCTAGCAAATTGTCACAGATAAGGACATTCTGAGTCAGGCTCTGGCAGTGTAGGAAATAAAAATAAACGAAATAAAATCAATAATCAGTAAACAGCATCTTACAAAACTATGATACTTATGTACAGCAAAGGGAACTATATATAAGTCAGGTAGAAAGCCCACAAAATGTTGTAGGAAAAAAGTATTTGTAAGTTATACTTCTTAAAGAAGTTCGGTGGTTAGAATATACAAAACTATGAAAATCTAAATACCAAGCAAACAAACAAACCAATTAAAACAATTTAAATGTGCTATGGAATTTTCCATGGTTTGGGGTGTTAATTTGTTTATTTGTTGATTTTTTAGAAAAAATGCAAATGGCATATAAACACTAACACGTAACCACCAACCATGGAAATGCAGTTTAAACTACCTGAAGATTTGTTCTAGTTAGGGTTTCTATTGCTATGACAAAACACCATGACCAAATAACAAATTGGGAAGGAGGGGTTTATTTAGCTTACAGTTTCCACAGCCTGTTCATCATTGACAGAAGTCAGGACAGGAAATCAAACAGGGAAGGATCCTAGAGACAGGAGCTGAGGCTGAGGTCAAGAAGGGTGCTGCTTCCTGGCTTGCTTTCAATGACCTATTCACCCTACTTTCTTATAGAACCTGGAACCAACAACCCAGGGATGGCAACACCCACCATGAGCTGGTCTCTACCCCACTGATCACTAGTTGAGGAAATGCCTTACAGGTATTTCATGGGAGCATTTTATCAACGGAGGTTCCTTCCTTTCTGATAACTTTAACTCTCATCAAGTTGACACTGGAAATCAGCCAGTACAAGTCCATTTCACCCCAGTCATAATGACCACCATGATAAAAATGTCCAAAAAAACCAAGTTGACTAGTGGGGCAGTGGGCTGTGAGAGGCAGCTGGGTACCTGGTCGAGTAGGCTTTGAACCCTGGAGACTCTCAGGAACATAGGAGTTTGGACTTGCTCCTGGGTACCTGGCTCCTTTCACATAGCTACAGCCTTCCACAGAGAGGTCTGTGGCCATCAGTCACATAGGACAATGCTCCTACTAGCTCTTCCACAGATAGAGAGAGAGACTATAGGCCACAGAGCCTCAAGAAAGAACTCCATATTAATGAGATACCTGAAGGCCAGAGGGTGTAGCCAATTAAGCATTCCTTTCTAGACCCTCCTCCTTGCAAAAGGTATTTAACCTCAGGCCTGCCTTGAGAACACTGGAGTATAGCTTCATCCATTTTCCTTCTGATTTCTGGGAGCATTTCATGCCCATGCTGACATATTTATGTACAGAGAAAACAACCATATACATAAAACAATACAATAAATAAAATCTAAAATATTTTCCCTTCAATTGAAAATATTCCTCATTAGTAATGATCACTATTATAACAAAAATGTAACTATAAACCAAAGTAGTTGTCTTCCACAAAATACATTGAAATAATCTGTATCCTAACAAAAATACCTTAAATTGTTTAAGTAAAATGGCACTTGTTGGGTCTCTAATACCAGTTATTATTATTATTATTATTGTTATTATTATTAATGTTGTTATATTCAATAAACATAGGAGTAATTATAGTATTATCCTGAATTCATAAGAGAGCAGAGAAAAGCCTGGCTCCTTGTTTTTATAAATAAACATTTGTTGAAACACATTCATGTATAACAAGTATTGATTGTTTCTGATTTGCAACCCCCCCCCAAAAAAACTAAATAGTTAAAACACAGAATGTATAGTTGCCAAAGAGTAATTTATGTACTGGTTTGAACTCTGCAGAAAACTTTGCCTACCCCTTATGAGATACTTAGAATGAAATATAAAATCACCTATTTTAAAAGTGATTGACCAGTATTATATGGACATTGTCTGACATTGTCTGAATATGTGGAGTACTTAGAGTTCTCCTGTGAATGTGTATATGTGAGTTGAGTAATGTTGAAAGAAGTTCAACAAATTCCCTATATCAAATGTGCAGGCACTACTATGAAAGTTGCACATTCATTACAAAGATCTCTGAATCTCTCTGGGCAATCACATTGTCAGACAAGCATTTGCTTTTGTCTAGTTAAGACTTTGGTTATGGGTTAAAATGTAAAACCTAGAGAAATTTCTAGAATTTATTATAATAGTCTCGAGAGAGTGAGAATTCAATCTAAGTCTTTTTGAAGCATTCCTACAACTTAGTGTTTTTTTTCTGCTCAAAGAACAAACAATTCAATTTAAAGACAGTCATTATATTTGAATAGATGCTTTGCAGAGTAGATGCACAAATGACCAGTAAGACTACAAAGAGATACACAACATCAAAAAACATTAGGAAAATGCAAATCAAAGCTGTGAGCTAGCCATTTAGAGGCAGAAGGGCTGTAATCACAGAGACAAAATATGGAAAATATGTGGGGAAATCAGAACTTTCTTATATTCCTGGGTCAATGTTAGTTATTTAGGCATGTTGGGAAACAGTTTTGTACTTCTTCAAAATGTTGGCTGGATTTAATATTTTACTAAATAATTCTACTCTGGTGTATATACACAAAATACTTAAAAACATATGTGAACCTTTATGCACACACAATCAGTTTAAATGTTCATAGAAACATTATTAATATAAAAAAGAAATTGTAATACAAAGACCATGCTTATTAGATGATGAATATATAAACAAAATACCATATGACCATACAAAAATATAATAGGGCTTGGCATATTTACTCTTGCCTGTAATTTCAAGTCTTGGGAAGCTAAAAGGCAGAAAAATTGCTGTGACTGAGGATAAGCTTGGGAATTCAGTATGTTTGAAGCCCACCTGGGCTGCAGAGAAAAAAAGCCTTAGCTAAAATAATCAAAGAGAAAAATGTTCTGTCATTGCCAATAAAAATTAATGAAATAGTAGTAAATGCTGTATTAATTGAAAATATATAGCAGATATAAGAATTAGTCATGGAATACACATTGTGTGCCATGTGTTCAGCACTGAATAATCTATAAACAGAGAAAACACATAAGTAATCGGCCATAAACATTGTTGAAAACCTGAGAAAAAACAGGTCATGCCATTTGCCAAAATACTGAGATCTGACAATATCTTTTGGCCTTTGTAGGTAACTGTACACACACACACACACACACACACACACACATCAAAAAATAAATAAAAATAATAAAGATATCATTTATGAAATACAAAATTGTTTAAAGCCTTTAGATATATACACAAATATTGTCTGAGAAAGTCTCGTGTAGCCAAGAATGACCTCAAACTTACCACCATATAGCTAAAGGTGACTTTGAGTCATTCCTTGTCTTCCACCTCCAAAGAAATGGTACTAAGATTTAAGAATGGAATCATCACTACTACCACATGGCATGGCCAATAAAATAGTTATTCTTTTAATGACTTTGTTAAAGAGGTTTTAGTGTTTTCTGGTTTTTAAATTTTAAATTCTATTTCAAATAATTTAACCTGAAAATAATATATCTGTGATATATATATATATATATATATATATATATATATATATATGCATCCATATGAAGAATATTTTGTAGCACAGTTTATAATTTGGAAATGTATTATCAACAAACAGTGTTCAGTGTTTATACTCTCTTAGAGTGCAGCCATTAAAACGGTATGTGCATATCATGTGTAAGTTGGTAGACCTAACTATTATTCTCACATTTACTAGAATAAACATAATAATGTTATACTGGCAATAATGCTTTAATAGGGTTATAATAATGACAGTGTCAAACTCTGCTTTGAGGAATTTGGCATGCAGCCAGTCTGAATAGAGACATATTATTAGTATAATACACACACACACACACACACACACACACACACAGACACACTGGATTTCAAAAGCTTGGCACAAAAAAAGAGAGAGAAGAATATGTCATCACTTCATTGATTATATTGTTTGCCTTATATTGATATTTTGGGCATAGTGGGCTAAATAAACATCTTACTGTATTTATTTTACTTTGCTTTAACTTGTATGTGTATAATGTAGCAAATACACGGAGTGTGTACACGCCTGTGTACATGGTGTAGCATCACATAGGAGAATCTCAGGTACATTGCACTGCCAAAATTCATTTTATTTCCTTGAAACCATCTCCCACTATAAATGCAGCTAAATATCATCACCAAAATATGGCTTTAGAGATAGTCTTACAAAGTCCACTTAGTCAGTGAACCCTAATACTTAATATTGCTTCTTAATTAATTCTCCATCCCAGAGTTCCATTCTGTGCCATGATTGTCAATTCCCCTTGTCCTGGCTGAAGTCAAAGTGGAATCCAATCTATACTATCTCAGGACTCATTGTCATAGCTCCAACTCCGATGGCCTCAGACAAAGTCAGCCTTAACATTTTTAAGATACAAAAAAATAAGTTATCATAAAACATTGTGATTATATTTTGCATCTGTATAATCTGTAGCACTGTCTAAAATTTACCTAGTTATTCAGTTTACAAATTAGTCATGGGAGGTAAATAGGCACACTAGGAATACCTAAGGCTCAATTCACAGCCCATATGAAGCTCAAGAAGAAGGAAGACCAAAGTGTGGATGCTTCAGTGCTTCTTAGAAGGGGGAACAAAATACTCACAGGAGGAAATATGGAGACAAAGTGTGGAGCAGAGACTGAAGAAAAGGCCATCCAGAGACTGCCCCATCTTCGGATTCATCCCATATACAGTTACCAAACCAGGAAGCTATTGCAGATGCCCAGAAGTGCTTGCTGACAGAAGTCTGATACGGCTGTCTCCTGAGAGGCTCTACCAGAGCCTTACAAATACAGAGGTAGATGCTTGCAGCCAACCATTGGACTGAGCGCAGAGTCCCCAATGGAGGAGTTGGAGAAGAGACTGAAGATGCTGAGGGGCTTTGCAGCCCCATGGGGGGAGCAAAAGTGTCAATTGGATAGAACCCCCAGGAACTCCCAGGGATTGGACCATCAACCAAAGAGTACACATGGAGGGTGGCTCTGGCCACATATATGGAAGAGGATGACCTTGTTGGACATCAGTGTCCAACAAGTAGCCCTTGAGCATGAGAAAGTTCGATGCCCCAGTGTAGAGGAATGACAGGGCAGAATGGTGGGAGTGGATGGGTGGGTGGGGGAGCACCCTCATAGAGGCAAGGGGAGGGGGATAGGGGATTTCTGGAGAGGAGAGCTAGAAAGGGAATAACATTTGAAATGTAAATAAATAAAATATTCAAGAAAAAATAAGGAAAAGAAAGGAAAAGGAAAAAGAAAAGAAAAGGAAAAGGAAAGAAAAGAAAAGAAAAGAAAAGAAAAGAAAAGAAAAGAGACAAACCAAGGTTATCTCTTCCCCTTCCAGTGTGTAATGGGGAGTGTGTATTGGGAGGGGCGGTGACTCCAATGTCTGACCTGGTCTCTTTTTCTCCATGGAGAGGAAAGGAATACAGATGATTCGATCGAGTAAGAGAGGAGTAACTTTTAGATAAGCCAATCCACCATAGGTCTCCAGGAAAGAGTTCATTAAAACCATGTGCTGTGTGTTCCCCTTTTGCACTGTGTATAATGATCTTCCATTATAAAAGTAGGATTCAGTAGGATGAGTTGGAGAGGTTGGCATTTAAAACATCTAACAACAGGGAATTTTAGTGTTTGCTCAATCTGACAAGAGGTGTAGAGAACTTCTCTTCAGTCTGGGATGTTCTGAGATAAGCAACTTAGCAAAATGTACCCTTTAACAAGAAAATTTGAGGACAGGTCTAACTAGATAATCTACATTTCCAATGTGGAAAATGACCAGGAGGCAGAGTGACAGCTTAATCCTAGCCAGTATATGTGCATTTGTCACCATGGGCAACCACCCAGGATAGAGATGGATACTTAAACGTGATTTTTTTTTAATTTACAGAAAATTAGAACCAGCTCAATGCAGAATTTGTGCACCCTCTTAAGGAGATTAAACAGAGAGTCGGTCATCTGTCCTTTGGAGCTAGAAGATCATGGTTGAAGGCCTGGGTATATTCCCTAACATTCTCTCTATATAAACTTCCAGTAAAATGAAAGGGAAAAAAAAAGCTTGTAATAACTAAGAGTTCAGGGAAAGATCTGATTCATGCAATTTTTGATTTTGACAATGTTAACATCTATCATTTGGTAATAAGAAGTAAGAATTGTTTCCCAGAGTAAGTTTTTGGTGATTAAGTGACAGAAAATGTATGCCAGAAGCATACCCCAATTTGCTCTTTTATTTCCTTCAAACTAACAAAAAACAGATTCAGAGACCAAAATTATCAGTAGGAAAAAAAATGAATAAGAATCTCTTTATTCCACAACATTCTGTGTCTGGTTTATTCTGGGTGGTGAAGATTCAGCAAGGACAAACCAATGTGACATTGAATAATACAAAAACTTAAGACGTAGTTTATGTTCCTTAGTAATGTATTTGCTCCTGAAACATCAAGGAGATGAATGGACACTTCCTTTATGCTAAATAAGCTGAATGTTATTAGCAGACACGAGAAAACAAGCTACTGGAACTATACAGGAGGCTGCGAGATACTACACGGAGCAAGTAAAAATTAAACTGCTAGACCACGTATCCTCCCTTCAAATAGAAGTTGTCCATATCTTTTCACTATTCAGTCACGGGACATATGTGCAGACAAAATAGCTACACATAATTTCCTATAAACTGTGTATATAACTGTCAGAGAATGTGACTATTCTTCAGTGAAAACATTGTAACACTTTAGCCACTTCTAACTATGCACACTGTTGCCAACATTGTTTGAGCCATCTTCATCTTACATAAGAGTTTTCTTATCACTTTCTGCCCTGGCTAATTTTTAGTCTGTCTTCACACAAGCTAGAGTCATCTGACAGGAAGGAACCCCAATTAAAAAACTGCCTCCATATAATATGGCTGTAGGTAGTCAAATTTGTGATGGATTTTTTTGTTTAGGGATATATGTGACAAGGTTCAGCCATTGTGGGTAGGAATAGCCCTGGGCTGGTGGCCCTAGCTTTTATAAGAAAGCAGGGCCCTAGGTTTTATAAGAAAGCAGACAGAAAAATGAGTAAGAAGTAAGCCAGTAAAGCAATGCTCCTACATGGCTTCTCTAACAGTTCCTGCCTTGTTCCCTACATAGTTTGAGATCTTACGATGGACTATGATTCGGTAAGACAAATAAAACATTTTCTCACCACATTGTTTTTAGTCATGGTGTATCATCAGAGAAATAGTAAGCTTAACACAGTTTCCAACCAAGTCAATCTAACATTTGATTTCAATCAGACATCCAGTGTAAGTCAAACAATTAATGATTTGTTTGACATCTTCTTTTATTCAGTCTTTCATAGGACTGTGCTTTGTGTTGCTAAGATGAAAAGAAACTAACATCCCACAGTCCTAGAGGTTAGGTTTAGAAGTCTAACGTCAATGCCCACATGGACAGCCTTGCTCTTATTGTGTTTTCATAAACAGGTGACAAGGGAATGCACTGGGGACACTTTCATAAGGGTATTATATCTCATACATAAACTTTTCTATTGACTCTTTTTTAACATAGATTATTTTAGAGGAATATATGTGTGTGTCATCATTTGGTTTATTCTACATTACAAAACATAAAACAATAGTTAAATGATGTAGATCAATATTTATATGGAGGAAGCAACAGTAGTGTCATAGACAAAGGTTTCGTCAATTAGCTTTGTATTCAAAGAAGTTCATACAGAATAATGCTTATTTATCTGCTGGTAAAATATTATTTGGGTATTTTTCATAAACAAATTATTTCTTCAGTCATCTTGCCTAAATGTTGTTCATCTATTTTAATAAAATTGATTGAATACCTTTGCATACAGACCACTAAAGGATAATATAATCATGTAGACCTTGGGGATGCAGGAAGAAAAGAAGCTGTGAGAGCAGAGAAGTGGGCTGGCAGTCTTGAATAATCTTTAGGTATCTTCCCTTTTCTAGTAGGAGTGATGTACATGTGTAAAATGAATTACTTCTAACATAAATGTAAGTAGTAAATTAAAACAGCTGCGGTAGTTCTTTATCTTAGCTAGTTCCCAATAATGACACAGAAAGACCAAGACTTATTTCCATGCTTCCAATCAATACCTGAAAAGTCATCTTACTACCCTAAAATAATCTGGTTACTTCCAAGTCATTAATACTTGCAATTAGGCCTTACTGTTTCTGATGAACTCTAAGAGCTTTTTCCTCCTTGCTCCTCCAGGAAGATCTGCCTCTTCCTTCTTCTCCTTCTCCTTCCCCTAGCTGGCATATTCTCTCTTTTGCCCAGCCATTGGGTGACCAGTAGTTATTGACAAGTCAGAGAATAAATGGTACAAATTGTTTATACAAACTTGAGAGAGGAGATTCTTGACATAAGCATTACAACTCTGCGTCTGGATTGAAACAAGATATGATGGCAGAGAAATCAGCATTTGAGTAACACAAGGATAACCTTTACACAGTGCACAAAAACGTCATGCCTACAGGAATGTTGAGGGAAACCCAGGCTCCTCTGTTTTATTTCTCTCACCCTTATCATCTGTCTACTGCCTGTTGCTTACTTGAAATGTCTATAATGTATGTGAAGCCCCACTGAACAGCAATGTTAATTATTTTTATATAGAGTTTTAATATTCAGAATAATTAATACCACACTTATTCTGCTGCTCAGTACATTTCTCTTGTCTTTACAGAAGGCCACCAAACTGCAGGCTCTCCTGCTTATTAGCAGCCAGTCCTATTAGCAGCCAGAGGATGGAGCTGGAGTCATTTTGCTTCACTCACATGTTGTATGATGGGATAAAGACCACACTCCAATGCCTAATAATGCATAAGGTTGTAAATGAATACCATAAAACCAAGAAAGATCATGTAAAAGAGGGATGGGGTTGGCTAATATCAACAAGCAGTAGAGATGCAGAAGAGAACTAGCTTTCAGTTTTCATAGTCAGGAGCTATTGTTGTCAGATGGGGATGGAGATGAAGATCCAGGATGGAGATGAAGCATCTTCTTCAGGAAAACCTGGCTTCTCCACAGGCTCTCATCCAGATCTTCTGAGATCTGACTTATGGCCGGTTTACTGTTGCTTGAAAAGGGACCTAATCTTCATGGGACAGGGTTTTTGTTCTTCTTCCCAGCAGTTTTCAATTTGTTGTTCCATAGAGCAAACATTATGGAGACCTACTTAGTAGGTCTGCATTTTCCTGGTCATTTTCTCTGACTGTAAGTATAGGTGTGAATATTTATGGTGTTAATATTGCTTCTGCTTACCTGGATCAACTCTTTCTTTTCAGACTCTTGTCATAAGTAAAAGAGATATTTCAGTTCTTCGAGCCCAGTTTTTCTCATTTTTTTTTTTTTATCTATCATGAATTCTAGAGAGGGAAATAGGAACACAACTTACTATACTGATTATTCCAGTTTTTTAAAATGATGCTCTAAATTTTCAGTGAAATATGGTAGTTCAGTATTTTTATGTGAACAACTGGTTCTAAAAATACTGTCAAGGTATTTAGATTTTTTTTTAATCTTTAAAAATTAGAATATAAAAATGTTTGGGAAAAATGCTTTGGAACAAAGAGAAACATCCAATTTACAGAACAGCCTTTAAAATATGTACTATTATAACTAGTAAAATATTTACTAGGAACTTTGATATTTTTTATATTCTAGACAATAATAAAACATATCTGTGAACTTGATTTTTTCCCTAGGACCACAAGTTTGCATAGGTGTTTTAATCCTACGGTTTCTACCCTTGTCCCTTCTGATATGCTGTGTTATTAGATAGAATTAGAAACTTCCTCTTTTATTTACTTAATTTTAATGAATACTAAGAAAATACCTGCTTCACAGCACTGGTAATTAGTCTTGACTTCTCCAGTGTTCAACTACCCTTATCCGGCACCTTCCTATAAAAGTTAGATATTGATTTTCTAATATTCCTTTCCATTGGAAATCATAATACCTCCTCGAACACTGAGCCTTCAATATGTCTGCTCGCTGATGCTCTTTATAGTTTTGCCTCCACCAAATCTGACTTCTCATATCAGTGACTGCACCTCATTAGCTGTCCATCCCGCCCTCTCTTGAGATATTCAAATGCATGCTGCTGGCCCTCTATAAGAATGAAACACTGCTTACCTCTTGTTTCCTGTTTCTTGCTTGTATACACTCATTGATTTTTCTTCTACTTTTTAATCACATAAAAATCATTAGTGCAAGATAGTCTGCGGTTTTTGTTTGTTTGTTTTCATTTCCCTTCCTCATCTCCACCCCCCCCCAACCAGGTTCTTCTCATTAAAACCGTCAGATAACACGTCACTGAGACTAGCAATCTGAATTACTTCATTTTAATAGTTTCTTTCAAAAGCTTGGACTAGTCAACATGACGACTCACAGGCTCTCCTGGGACCACCCATTCTGTCTTCTGGTCAGCTTCTTTGACCTTTTTCCAGACATCTGTTTTATTTGCGGAAAGATAATCAGTTTTAATGTGTACATATTTTTTTCTTTCATCTTTATTTTTGGCACTTTTAGTTACTTCCGAGTTAACTCCAGAAAGGAAATGTTAGCATCTCCCAGCAGCTGTTCAGTCCTGGAGGAAGAAAGCGAATGCTATTCATCTTCCCTGCTGACCCAGTATCCCACTTTCTGGCTACAGTTTTTCCATCCCCTTTGCTCTCCAGCCTTTTTGATACCTGAATATACAGATTTTTCACTTAGAAATGAAAATAGCTGCTTTCGGATTCCACTCCTGTTAATTCAGTTTTTCCCATTTGTTCGAATTCTTATCCGCAGTTTATCATTTCTTATATTCTCCCAGTACCAAATGAACCATAATTTCAAACTGGATCTCACATTTCCAATCTATGAAATAAAAGTATCAATCTGTGATAAAGGTTCTTAAGTAAAATGTCATTATCTACAGGCAGATAAAGGGAAGTAGACGCTGCTAAGTGAAATACTTTTATATGACAAATGGACATGGCAGGGTTTTGAAACTGTGAAAGCATAACCTACCCAAAGCATGTTTATGAACTTAGTGGTGACTGTTTACAATAGCCTCACCAGAAAACTGACATCAGCTGACAGTTTGTGAAATAAACAATACCTAAAGCCCTGACATACTGTAAAACTTATCTTCCCTTTAATGAATTAACTCAAAAATAATTTTGCAGGTACTGGAAAGATAGTTAGTGAATCAATTACTTGGTGAGCAAGTGGCAGAGAAATAATCTAGATCCTAAGTGCTAACAAATGTATGCCTGGTTTGGGAGCTGGAGCCTGGGATCTGCAGAGCAAGCTTGTTAGACAGGTTTACCTCTGTGGGAAAGTTCTGAATGTAATTGAGAAACTCAGTCTCAGCAAAAAAAAAAAGTGGAGAGTAATGGAGAAAGACTCGTGAAGTTAACCTCATTCCTCCACAGGCACACACACATGCAACTATACACAAACGTAACACAGAGATACAAGCAAAAAACCAATAACCTCATGTATAATGTATATAATGTAGGAAAGACGTGATATAATGTTATAAATGTCAGCACCAACTCTCTGCTGTTGTTGATACTCTATTGATATAGATATATGTTCTTGTCTGTGAAAAACCACTTGGATAGTTGTAGCTATACTAACCCATCACAGTAAATGTAAAACAAAACCCTTATGATAGAGAAACCATAAATTCAAAAACTTTGTTGGGATATTATACAGAACAAAAATTCATAAAGACTGGAAATAAATGTACAGAGATGAAAACAAATTCAAGTAGGCATCAGAGTTCTCGTTGACCTTCACCCATGTGACATGACCTTTCAGAGTCTGCAATAGCTGGATGGCCAGAAAAGCCTAAGAGGATCCTACAGATTCCTACCAGATTCCTAGGTGTTGATCTACTCTCAAATATGAGCCTATTAGTATGGGAGACAAACCATTATAACATCAAATAATAAGGCTATAGCTAAACTTATTTAGAAAGTAGAAGTGAATACTAATAAAATACTGTTAGATTCTAAGAGTTCAGAATCTTATGATTAGTATAAGACTTGGTAGACCTATATCAAATAGTCTTCAACGACAACAGCCAATGATAGCAATCCACAGTTAAATCACTGGTCCGAACAGTGACTCTCTTTGTATTTGAAGAAAAGTTAGTCATTATTTGAGTTATATAAGTTACAGATTTCTTGAAAAATTTTATTTGGGAAATTCCTACTTGGAAGTGATCGAAAACTCTGGTGATAGCAGATGCTGATGAAGATGTGGAGAAAGAGGAACACTCCTTCATTGTTAGTGGGATTACAAGCTGATACAACCACTCTGGAAATCAAAATGACAGTTCTTCAGAAAACTGGACATAGCATTACCTGAGGACCCAGCTATACTACTCCTGGGCATATACCCAGAAGATGTTTCAACATATAACAAGGACATATGCTCTACTATGTTCATAACATCCTTATTTATAACAGCCAGAAGCTGGAAAGAACCCAGATTCCTTCAACAGAGAAATGGATACAAAAAATGTGTTACATTTACACAATGGAGTACTATTCAGCTATTAAAAACAATGAATTCATGAAATTCTTAGGTAAATGGATGGAACTAGAAAATATCATCCTGAGTGAGGTAACCAAATCACAAAAGAACACATATGGTATGTACTCACTGATAAGTGGATATTAGCCCAAAAGCTCGAAATAACCAAGATACAACTCACAGACCACATGAAGCTCATGAAGAAGGAAGACCAAAGTGTGACTGCTTCAGTCCTTCTTAGAAGGAGTAACAAAATACTCAACGGAACAAATATGAGACAATGTGTGGGACAGAAACTGAAGGACGGTCCATCCAGTGACTGCTCCACCTGGGTATCCATCCCATGTGCAGTCACCAAAGGCAGATAGATGCTGATGTGGATGCCAGGAAGTGTAGACTGACAGGAGCCTGATATAGCTGTCTCCTTAGAGGTCTGCCAGAGCCTGAAATATCCAGAGGTGGATACTCACAGCTAACCATTGAACTCATCACAGGGTTCCTAAGGGAGGAGTGAGAGAGAAGACTGAGGGAGCTGAAAGGATTTGCAGCCTCATGGGGAGAGCAACAATACCAACCAACCAGAGCTCCCAGGGTCTAAATCACCAGCCTGGGAGCACATAGGGAGAGACCCATGGCTCCAGCTGTATATGTAATAGAGGATGGCATTGTCATTGTCGGGGATAGGTGGGAGAGAATGTCCTTGGTCAAGGGAAGGCTGGATGCCCCAGTGTGGAGGAATTCGTGGGTGGGGAGGCAGGAGTGAGTGGGTGGGTGGGGGCACATCGTCATAGAAACAGGAGGAGGGAGGATGGGATAGGGGGTTCCATGGGGTCGAAATGGGGAAAGGGATCACATCTGAAATATAAATAAAAAATCCAATAAAAAAAGAAGTTCCTGATAAAAAATATTAAAGGCATAAACACATTTTAAGCTCTTACTTTCATGTTTTCTAACTTCTATTAGCCAGAGAAGATACATTGTTTTGGTCCAAGTAAAAAGCTTGGAAAGGCTGCTTCAATAGAGGCAAGCTATAAAGAATCAAAGCCAATAACTGAATTTACAACGGATGTAAGCATAGTTTGTATCCAGAATTAAGGAAAACAGTTGATCCGATAGTTATAGAGTTGAATGAGTTTCAAGAAGTTACATATTGCTGGTAAAATAAAACACATTGCACTTTAGCATAGTGATATGAACCTGACAAAAGATATGAAAGATATTGTGTTATGTGTGTTTGTATGCATGTATACATACCAACTGATATCAAATGTAAGTGGCCTTCCACAGTGGAGGCTGCAATTGATCATCAAAAGCCTATGATTATCTTTTAATGAAGTTCACGATAGACAGTGCATATTAGTTTAGGAGCTGGGTTCTTTGGCCTGATTTGGAGGTGTTATGCTGAGCTACCTAGTTTGGTGTGCATGGCTGTACTGGGGAAATCGGTGGCTTTCCACCTGCCACCTATGAAGATAGGTAGGGCCCAGGTGATTAAAAACCTGGCAGAGGAGCCATGGCAGCTGGACAAACAGCCTCAGCAAGATTATTCACCTGAGAGTTATAATTATATATTTTTTATTAAAAAAATAGTGAATGAATAGCGCTGAGATTTTGAGAAACAAAAAGAAAAAGTGAATTAAGTAGCACTGAGACAAGTCATGTGACATGACTCCAGCTTAGAAACTCTGAACCAACAAAACTGCCTGCAGGCCAGTCAGGCAGGTCAGGCAGGTCAGGCAGGTTGCCTGCTACAAAACAGGCTGTCCTGAGTCAGAGAGTCAAAAGAATAGGCCTCCATTTTGGTACAGATACAAATTTATGATAAAAATAAGTTAGTTATCAAGGCAATATATAGGCCAGGATCCCTCAGGCACCTAGATCTAATGACCAATATAGTCACCTAGATAAATCTAGTGGAGGAATACACTCCCCCACCCCATAAAAGCCTTTCTTCCGCAAGACTCTTATAGGTTCTGGTCTTTAGAAGTGAAGAACAAGAGAAGATACAGGAAAAAGAATGTTCCCTCAGACATGGGGACCCCATCAATTGATCAGGCCATGGTCAACAGCGGGTTACTTCTGACCAGATGTGACTGAGACCTTCATGTGACAAAAGGTAAGGGGCACCTAAAAGTCCACGCCAGATCCCATTGGCAGATCTTGAGAGAGCTACATGAGACCCCGCTAATTTTGACGAAGGCACATTAGGTTAAGCAGGGATCAGTGAGTTGCCTACAGCCTTTCTAGACTAGCTCACAGAGACATTTTGTCAGTATAGACAAGGCTTCAGAGGCTAGAGAGACTAAAAGATAAGTCATTAAAAGGTTTAGTGTAAGTTGCTGAGAAAGTCTAGGGAAAGAGGAAGAAAAAGAAAGATGACAGGAAAGGAATTTACAGAAAAGTTTGGCTATAATAGTTAGAAAAAAACACAGAAGAGGGACTCCAATCAAAGGGAGATAAACTCCTTGAAAAAGACCAGTGTGCACATTGCAAGTGAAGGAGCCAGCTTCGATGTCCAAGAGGGTCCTAATAAATAGAAGCCAGGGTCAGGCAATCCCAGGCCTTGGAAAACACCCCAAATGGCAAAGATATTAGCTCTGTGTGGAGACAGTGATCAAGATAGATGGGGCTTGGAGCCACCCAACTCTTGATAGACACAGGGTCCTCCTGCAGGCTGATGGGCCAAAAATGTATTCATGGACTACCCAAAAATGGTGGACTAAGAAGAGATGGGCTGGGTGTCTTATTCATTTATGGTCATCCTAGACTGTCCTTACCCTCTGTCGGGTCGAGACTTACTCCCCAGGATGGGGGCCCAGATACACTTCCTACCCGACGGGCTGCAACTAACTGACAAGAACTCACGGGTAGAGGAAAGGCTTCTCTTACTGACTCTGGCCAGGAGCTGAGGTAACCTGCTTTACAGACGGGAGCAGTTTTCTCCATGCTGGTCAGAGACAAGCCAGCACTACTGTGGTGGACACAAATGTCATCTGGGCTGACTCTCCACCCCTGGGTTCGTCGGTGCAGAGAGCAATCTTGGAACTTGGGGCCAACAAGAAAATCAACATCTGCATGGACAGCAGGTATGCCTTTGCCACAGCCCATGTCCGCAGGACTGTATACTAAGAGAGAGGACTACTCACATTAGAAACTCAGATCTCTTAGATGCACTAATGAAGCCAGCAGCTGTGAATATTCATTGCCCAGGACACCAGAAGGGAGGAGACTCAGTGGCCTAAGGCAATAACTGGACAGATCAAGTGACTTGATACAGGAGCCTGTCCCAGTTATGGACCTAAGAGATGACCTCACTTAAAACATAGAGTAAGAGAAAGAACTCAGATTGCTAACCATCCTGCTAGCTACTATCTAGAGGAAAAGAGGCAATGGTGCACACAAGAAGGGAGAACTATACTCCCCAGAAAACAAAAGACTTACCAGGCTAAATGCACAGATGGACTCTTGAGATATGAGTGCAACCAAGCAGCCAAGAGATTTAAAGCGTATAATGGACCTTAGGTTTTGGGCCAGGGAAATAATAAGACAGTGTAAGATATGCCAGCAAGCAAAGGCTTATGAGACTTAGAGTAAATAAGAAAACATCTAGGAGAAAACAGCCTAGAATAGAGATCTTCCCGAGGTTCCAAGTGTCCGAGGTAATTAGATCAGATAGCAGTTTTGCTTTTGTTTCTAAGGTAAGTCAGGAATTGTCAGAGATATTAGAGACTAATTTGAAGCTCCATTGTTCATACTGTCTCCAAAGCTCAGGACAGGCAGAGAGAATAAACAGAACCCTAAAACTAAATTGCCCTCGGGAACTGGCACTGTCTGGAGAGTGTCCCTCCCTTGTCCCTGTTCCACACCCAGAATGTCCCTCTTGTGTGAGAAATGATTTTTCAGGCTACCAAGAGACTGTTCCTGGAGCTGTTGACCATCCGGTCTCCTTAAAGTTCATCAACACCCGTGCCTGATGCCAACTGGAGAACAGCCAGACACCTGAGCAATCCCCTGCTGTTTAGGTCAAGGTCACCTGCTATTCTACAAGGCCAAAGAACAGCAGGCCTTGACTCCTGAGACATCCCCACCCTAGAGGCACAGGGGTAATGCAGACTTAGAGGGTGAGGCTTAAGGTGTGTACACCCAAAGTTAAATGACAGCTTGTGATTCCAAGATTGAAATCAAAATGTGACTCTCGAGTTATATAGAACTGTTCCTTTTGCAATTTCTCTTTATTATATATGTGATTATATATGTATGTAGACAACTATGTGCCACAAAATATGTAAAAGTCAGACGACAACTTTGAAAGTGTGTTTGAAAGAAATAGAAAATTTTTGAGACCCCTAACCAATAAAATGGAGCCCAAGGACCCATGCTAACAGATATAAAAAAAAAAAAAAAAAAAAAAAAAAAAAAGAAAGAAAGAAAGAAATAACAACACTCATTCATTCTTTTGGTAGCAACTGTATTCTCATGGAGATATGGTGAAGAAGTGAGAATTACCTTGTTTTCAACCAAATTAACACCTATTTCAAGTTTTCTGCTGTTAGCAAATGTTTTTATGCTCCTTCAGTCAAGAAAAAACAAGAATACACAAATGACTTGTAATTTAATGTAATGTCCCTTTGCTAAAGGAAAACTTAGTAGACTGCTTGCCTTAATTTCTCAGCACTCAGAGTTTCAGTATTCTACTTTATAAATAAGCAGAAATCAGCCAACCTCATAAAGAGGAATGACGCCATTACCTAAAAAATTTAATAGTGTCCATTCTAATTTCTGCTTTGTCATGACTTTGGCTCAGAAAAGTGTTTTGAAACTGCAACATAATGAGATTGACTTTTGGAAGAGACCACTTTTCTCAGAACAACTTTGAATTTTAAAGCAAACAGAATCTATTTGCTAGAATTCTGGAGATGCTTACTTGGTAAGTCAAGTTTAACAAGTTGTAAAATACATTGTATTTCCACTTGGAGAATTATTATTCCCATATAATTGGGACTGACAACATGATCCCATAATTTTTGCATCTCAGCCAAACTGAAAAGTGTTATCCTAATTTAGCTGTTCTATATATTCTTTGTATGCAATTTCTATGGATGGTTAGTACAAATTTTGTAACTTGAACAAATTCAGAGCCATTAAGAATGGCTTGATGGGCTGGGCGGTGGTGGCGCACGCCTTTAATCCCAGCACTTGGGAGGCAGAGGCAGGCGGATTTCTGAGTTCGAGGCCAGCCTGGTCTACAGAGTGAGTTCCAGGACAGCAAGGACTACACAGAGAAACCTTGTCTCGAAAAAAACCAAAAAAAAAAAAGAATGGCTTGATTGGTAAAAGCAAATATCACAAAAGTCTGGCAACATGAGTTTCATCTACAGAACCCATAGAAAGGTAGAGGAGAGAATTGGCTAAAGAAAGTTGTCCCCTGAGTTCCACATTTACACCATGACAGTAGTGCTCCCCCAATATAACACACACACACACACTTAAAATTTACTCTTATACTCAGGTACTCAGTAGTCATAAAAACGTCGCACTGTGTTGGCAAAGCTGCAAAATTTTTAGGTAGTCTTTAGAGGAAAATCTACCTTCTTGTACTTTGTGATTTATAGAAAACATACTCTCCCCATTCCTTGGTGAATGTCTCCATTCAACTCCAAGGCTAGCAATGGGCTTGTGGGGTTTCCTCATACAACATCACTCTGACCTGGACTCTTCTCTCTTTTTTGTCACAGCTAAGATTCTTATGGCTATATTAGATACTGCAGGATATTCTTTCTAGTGTAAGAAATAAGAAACTTTATTCTTTACCATTTAAAATAATTTATTTACAGGCTCCAGATATTAAGACATGGGCATCTATGTAACACCCATTTCATTCCTGTTATCAAATAATACTGTATAAGTTGTTTTTCTCTGCCCTTCATTGGGAGGCCACATAGATTTATTCAG
The DNA here is from genome assembly GCA_030674055.1 of Rhabdomys pumilio. Lineage (NCBI taxonomy): Eukaryota > Metazoa > Chordata > Mammalia > Rodentia > Muridae > Rhabdomys > Rhabdomys pumilio. The sequence goes on from JANHMN010000012.1 coordinate 44,005,848, forward strand.
AACCTTAGTAATGTAAGTAATTTATAATTTAATAAAGTTACAAAGTTCTTATGAGTACATTTTATATTCCTAAGTGATTTCAGTTTTAACTTCTATCATATGATTTTTGACACTGAAACCAAAACTATAGAATGGAAAGAGGAAGGCATCTTCAACAAATTGTGCTGGACTAACTGGATGTCTACATGTAGGAGAATGAAAATAGACCCATACTTATCATCCCTTCATAAAACTCAAGTCCAACTGAATCAAGGACCTCAACATAAACCCGGATACACTAAAACTAACAAAACATAAAGTAGGAAATACCCTTGAACACATTGGTACAGGAGACAATTTCCTGAACAGAACACCAACGGCTCAGGCTCTAAGATCAACAATTGATAAATGGGAACTTATGAAACTGCAAATCTTCTATAAAGCAAAGGACACTGTCAATAAGACAAAACAGCAGCCTACAGACTGAGGAAGTATCTTCGAAAACTCTACATCTGACAGAGAGCTAATAATCAAATTTAAAAGAACTTAAGAAGTTAGGCACCAACAACACCAATAACCCAATTAAAACATGGAGCACAGAACTAAACAGAGAATTCTCAACAGAAGAATCTTGAATGGCAGAGAAGTACATAAAGTAATATTCAACATCCTTAGTCATCAGGGAAATGCAAGTCAAAACAACTCTAAGGTTCCGTCTTACAGCCATCAGAATTTTAAGATCAAAGATTCAGAAGATAGCACGTGCTGTGGAGGATGTGGAGCAAGGGGAATACTTCTCAATTGCTGGTGGGATTGCAAACTTGTATGAACACCTTGGAAATCAATTTGGCTATTTTTTAGAAAACCGGGAATAGTTCTACCTAAATATGCAGCTATACCACTCCCTAGGCATATAATCAAAGGGTGCTTCACCGTCCCACAAAAATATTTGCTCAGTTTTGTTCATGGCAGCTTTATCTCTCATAGCCAGAAACTGGAAACAGCCAAGATGTTCCTCAACTGAAGAATGGATAAAGAATATGGTACATCTACACAATGAAATACTATTTAACTATTGAAAACCAAAACATCATGAATATCGCTGACAAATGGATAGAACTTTAGAATATTATTATGAGTGAGGTAACCCAGTACCAAAGGAATATCCATGATATGTACTCAAAAGTGGATATTAGCCAAAAAATTTACAGGTACCATTCTACACTCCACAGACCCAAAGGAGCTAAAAAAGAAGGAAGGCCCAAGTATGGAAGCTTAAATCTCACTTAGAAGGTGGAAAAGTTGACATAATCGTCAGATGGAGGAAGGGAACTAGGAGAGATGGAGGAAGTAGAGGTGAATGGGAGCCTCAGGATCAGGTATAGGGAAGGACAGGAGTAATAGCTATATGGCCATGAAAATGAATGGAAATTTGGAATTGATGGACGTGAGGAGGTGGAGGGCATCTCCAGGAAGACAGAGACCTGGGTTAAGGGCTGCTCTCAAGAATCAATGGGAGTAAACTCAGTTATGAATCACTATATTGGGAATATAGATCCTCAAGATGTATAAATCCTGTAGCCAGGCAGGAACCCCAGTGGATCCACTGATACACTAACCCACCCACAGAACTTTTAACCTCAAATATATTTTATCTATAAGAAATACAGTATGGGGCAGAGTTTGAGGGAATGGCCATCCAATAACCAGCCCAACTTGAGTCCCATCCCACGGACAAACATCAGTTCCTAACACTGTTAATAATACTCTGTTATGTTTTCTGAATGGGACATGTTTTCCTCTGAGATGCTCCACCCAGCAGCTGACTCAGACAGATATAGACACCCACAGAGATTGAGAACTCTTATAGAAGAACACTGGGAATGATTATGGGCCCTGAAGGGGATAGGAACTCCCAAGGAAGACCAACAAGGTCAATTAACCTGGACCCTTGGGGCCCTAATCGTCTGTACCATAACCAAAAAACATTCAAGTGATGGACCTAGGCCTCTCCACTCATGTAGCAGATAGATATGCAGCTTGGCCTTCATGTGGGTCCCAAGCAACTAGAAAAGGGGCTATTATGCAAGCTGTTGGTGCACTTGGGATATGTTCTACTAGCTGTGCTGCTTTGTCTGGCCTCAGTGGGAAAGGAAGTAAGTAACTCCACAAACAGTTGAAGTGTCAGGGGCTCCACCCACTCAGAGGAGAAGGGAGGGCCAATGGGGGAAGGATTGTGGGAGGGGGCAACCAGGAGGGGGCCAGGTAATGGGATGTAAAGTAAAGATAACTGAAAGTTTGGTTTCTTTTGGCCATTTAAGAGTACTTCCACAAAACTGCATTTGTGTATCTCCTACTTGCACACGACAGTTATTAATTCAAATACATTAAAAATAAGTATCACAATGACACTCAAAACATTTTAACCTATAGTTTGTCATTTTCAGATAGTTACCAGAATTTTAAAAGGCTGTTACCTCCAAACTACTGTTGAGAGAAGTCACTAGAATCACATACATCAAGGCATTATGTCAGGATCTTTCCTGTAATTGTCACAGAGGAGAAGGTGTGGAGGAGAACTGGGGAAGCAAAGGTATCTATAAAATGGGTGGTAACTTTAAACAAAGTGAAGTACATTCAAAAGGTTTTAACTTTTTAACTTTTTTAAGTTTTTTTTAACTTTTTTTAAAGTTTTTTAAGTTTTTAAGTTTTTTAAGTTTTTTAACTTTTTGAAATTAACTAGGTTACTTTCAGAATTAACAAACGTTACATGGATTTTTGGAAGAGATGATAATTGACTATTCCTAACTGGGAGTGTGTTTCTCTAGGGATGTTCATCTCTCTGACTTTCCAATTTGCTGCTCTTTTCTGAAAGTTCCCTACTCTCTGACTGAGGGGCAGTGGGCTGTGAGAGGCAGCTGGGTACCTGGTAGAGCACAGGCCTCGAACCCTGGAGACCTACCTGGATGGTAGGTGTTCGGCCTTGCTCCTGGGCCCTGGTTCCTTTCACTTAGGACAGCCCTCTACAGCCCCTCCCAAAGACAGGTTTGTGTCATACAGCACAGGTAGAGGGCGTGACTACAGGCCACAGAGCCTCAAGAGATCTCCATATTCATGAGTTACCTAAAGGCCAGAGGGCATAGCCAATTAAGCATTCCTTCCAGACCCTCCTCCTACTTGCAAAAGGCCCTCCCTGAGAACACGGGATATAGCTTTATCCATTTTCCTCCATGACAATAAACATTTTAAAATCATGGACTTTCTCTACTCTTTGGGGCCCACAGTGGGGAACCGTGGAGAAGGTTTTCAACTACCAAGCTGTGTCTAATCTCCCACTGAGGACCTCTCTGCGTTCTAGCCATGGAGCCCACCAACTCAAGCAAGCTAGCTGAGCCAGCCTTGACCAGTCAAGTGAGTTGCATTGACCAAGAGTCTCATTCCTTTTGGCTGTGTGCAGGTCCAGCCCATAGGCCCTGAATCTCAACCCTTCTGAGGCTTCTCAGCAGAGTCCCGGAGCCCAAGGGCGATCCCAATCCGCCTCCTTGCCTGGGGGTCCCCAACCCAAGAGTTCTGCCACACGGAATCTCAAACTGGGATCTCCCCATGCCCGGAGTGGAGCTCTGTGGCTTCCCATAGCCCAGCATCTGCCTGGCTCTGTCTCTGCATGGAGTAAACTCAGTCAAATTCCTACGCTTCTGCCCTCTGAGCCATGGCCCTAGCTGCCTGGGGCAGCAGACACACAGGATCCACAACTCAGCTCAACAGGACCCATGCCCATGCACGAGCCACAGCCCAACATCTGACTGCTTTCTTGGTGCTAATGTTCAGTCTAATAGCAAGTGTGAGGAAGCCCAAGAGTTGCATTATTCTCTTCCTTCCTCCCTTCCTTCCTTCCTTCCTTCCTCCCTCCCTCCCTCCCTTTCTTCCTTCCTTCCTTCCTTTCTTTTTTTAAGTTTATATTCTTTTTTTAAATTTATTTTTGTTGGATATTATATTTACAATTCAGGTTTTATCCCCTTACCCCTATTCCCCCCACCACCCAGGGACCTCCTATCCCATCCCCCCTTCTCATGCTGTTATGAGAATGTGCCCCCACATACCCCACCCCCCCCACCCCCCCCCCCCCGAATCCCCCCCCCCCCCCACTCAGTGTCCATTCTTCCTGGACACTGAATCTCCTCTCCCACCTATGCCCAACAAGGCCATCTTCCCCTTCATGTACAGATGGAGTCATGGGTCCCTTCCTATGTGCTCCCAGGCTGGTGGTTTAGACTTTGTGGAGCTCTGGTTGGTTGATATTGTTACTCTCCTCATGGGGCCACTAGGCAATGTGCCACACCAGTGACATCAAATACGGAAGACATCAATTTTTCTCAAGTGTACATTTTCCTCTCTTGATTTGACTGTTTAACCATTTCACAAATCTGACACTGTAAACAACTTTGACATTTTCCTTTGATCCACAAATCCATTTGTTCAATGGGTTGGTTTTACATAACCATGTCCTATAGCTTCATCTTTTCTACAAGTACTGCATTTTCTGTTAATGCTAACCCTTCTGAAATAGTCCTTTTTTACAATGCTTTTTAAAATATAATCCTTATCATCATTATTTAAAAACATAGATGTGATCACATGACCAATTGGTTTAATCATTTTCTGGCTTTTCACCTTCTCTGTAATAAAAGCAAATTACTGGACAGAGATTTAAAGCCTCCTCACAATTGATCCCAAACCACCTTATTGTTGCTCTTTACTAGAGCCTGAGCACTGGACAACTGGCAGCTCAGCTTTCTTCCCCACTAGTCTCTGAACAGAAATAACCTAGTGACTCACTGACAGTGAATAGTCTGGCCAAGAAATATCCTGTACTGTTGAGCACTTAGCTATCCACCTGTATTGTTTTGTAATTTGCTTACTATTTTGTAAGTATTTTATTCATTCATTCATTCATCCATTCATTCATTCAATCCTCATTCAACTCTCAGAAGTAGCTTGATATACAATTTATGAATGAAAAATCTCTCACACAGATGGCTTAAGAAACTTACCCAAAGTCACAGGCCATGCAAACTTCTGTTGATATACACATAAACAAGTCTTCTAATTATACAGTATCTGATTATTTTAGCAGCATTCTGAGGTAAGTATAAGTACACAGATTTCATGGGCACTTGGGATGCACAGAAGTCTTTCTAAATTATCTTTCTAATTCCGTAGTAAAAGGCTTCATCTAAGGAGAAAAGCAGGAGTTTTATTGTTAACTAAGATTTGGAGATTCCCCACTTAACATGAGCTTATTTTTCTTTAATGTTTTAGTCCATGGTCAAGTGATGATAATTAGCAGGCTGGGGTAAAACACTATTGTCCAATGCATACCATTCTGAAAAACTCATTGGCTGAGATAAAAGACCAATATGCAGACAGGGAGGGAGAAAGGTAAGGAGGGGATAAGGAAGGAGGGAGGGAAGGAGGGAGAAATGAGGAAGTTGGGAGGGAGACAGAGATAAGACAGAGACAGAGAGACAGAGAGGAAGAGAAAAAAATCTTTAATGTTTTAAAATATGTGTCAAAAATCCATAGTCATTTCAAATATTTAAGTTTTCCTATTTTCTACATTTTTTTTGAGAAAATCCACATGATTAGTTATGAGCCAGACTGTTAGGGTCACAGTGATAAATAGGAGGTTTTTCTGCCTCAGTCCTTTGTGACAGCTTAACTCTTCTTAACTCTTTGGATGCAGCAGCTAGACACGCACAATCACACACATATGTTTCCCAAGATGGTGATTCCTTCCGCCACTGTAGATGGCATTTTATAGCTCTCAAAGAACAGAACAAAAACTAAAATCAATGATCAGATGTCCCTTGCAATGGTTAGATATCCCTTTCAGTGATCATATATCCCACTGTGTAATATTCAAGCTCGAAATTCTCACAGCAATGTCCTGCCTTTTGGTTATTGCCCAAAATTGGATTAATACCTCTACTCAAAAAAAAATTAATAATGAAAGTAGTGTAGAAGACTTTTTGATCACTTAAACACTTGAGGAAGGTGTATGATCGTCCCCACATTATAAAGTAATTGTTCAGGGTAAGTGGGTTGTATGAAATTCATTAACACCCATAGAAAGTATGTACTAATAATTTCCAACTAAATCATGTAATAATGATTTCCAACTAAATTGAATTTAAGTTGGTTAAAATCTAAAATATTCCCTGAAGGCTCATGTGCAAAAGGCTTGATTGCCTGTGTTAGAATCCCAATCCAAGACATTCTCACAAGGCCCATGGGTGAAAGACTTGCATGCGAGCCCATGGGGCTTTGGGAAGTTATTGGATCATGAGGACTCTTGACTTCATTAACAACCCAACCCATTCATGGATTCATAATATGAAGACATAACTGAGAGATGAGAAAATGAGCCCCGGTTGAAGGAAGTGGGTCATTGGAGAGCAAACCTGAAGGTCATATCTGGTCTCCGGTCCTTCCTTGTCTTTCTCTGCTTCCTCACCATGAGGAGAACAGTTGTGTTCTACCGCAGGTCTCCCACCACAGTGTTCTTCCACAAACCGTAAGGGACAGAGACAACTGACCATAAACTGAAGCCTGAAACTGTCAGCTAAATCTTTTCTTTTCACCTGTTTCTCTCAGAGACTTATCATAGAGTCAAAATGTATGGATCATATATGCAGCAAATGCATTTCTGTATTCTATTTTAATGATTAAAAAGTAGAATGTAAAACACACAAAATTAGAGACTCCAAGCTCTAATGATAGGGAAACATGTAGCAATTTTTTCTCTATCTGGATCATCCTACTTGATAAATTTTCCAGTTTCACCCACTTAGCTGCTAATTTCATAATAGCAATTTTATTTATAGCTGAATAAAATTCCACTATATACATATTTGCATATATATGTATATATATATATATATATATATATATATATATATATTCATATATATGGCATATTTTCATTATTCGTTCATCAGTTGAGAGGCTTCTCTGCCCATTCTATTTTCTAGCTCTTCTGCATAGAACAGCAGGGAATTTTGAGTAGATATCTCTATAAGAGGTAAAGAGGATGAAGCAGGGAGAAGATACAGAACATGGAAGTTGAGGGAATGAGGGGTGGTTAACAAAATGAGGACAGAATGAGAAAGCACTAATAATAATTCAGTGATTCTTCATTGCAAGCAGAACCCCTGGTTTCTATGATTTTGCACAAAACAAGGTGAGCTTCCAGACGTTTGATTTTTTTCTTTTTTTTTACCCAGCAAAGATCAGACTAGCTAACAAAGCACCTTTAGCCATGGTACTTGGATCTAGGAATGGCTGCTTTGGTGAGGAAAATCAGTCAGCAATCCCAGTGGTGACTAGTGACAGAACTTTCATCATGTGTTCTCAGTTTAGAATCCAAGATTATGTCTGTGTCTGCTTTCTAACCTAAACACACAGGAAAAAGACCTGTTTCTCCCTCCTGCAGCACTAACATCTGATGGCCAGCTGTGAGGATGCCAGGAGCCTGACTTCAGTGACTGCTCTCAGAGAACAATCCCCAGGGAAAGTCACAGATCCCTCACAGACTGCAGAAAAGAGGGGCAGCAGAGAATACAGAGACAGCTGCAAAGAAACTCAAGAGAGAAAATCTTAACTGTGTGTGCATATGATTTGAAGGTTGTAGGCAGGATGAAAGCATTACTAATGGACCATTCACTTTTCTGAGCAGAAAGTAACAAGGCTGTATATTTTCTTTTCAAGACATGCTGCAGCTGCCATCCCATTGCCTGATGTGGAATGTCTACATGTTTCCTTCAGGTCTTTTACAGCACTGCTTAGTTTAACACCCCCGTTTGCTCATCCATCCATCCATCCATCCATCCATCCATCCATCCATCCATCCATAAATACAACCATTTATCCATCCACTCATCTTTTTTGATACTAGATGCTCTCAATCAGGTAGTGTGCTAACAACTAGAAGAAAGAACGGGAAATATTTTAAGAGAACGCCTCTTCTCTTCCCATGGTGGAAAAAGACTTGGGGCATGTTTGGTACACATTTTGAAAGCACGGACAGAGGTTCAATATATTAAAGGTTTCTGAGGAGAAGAATGTAGAAATAGACAGGCAGACAGATTTGTGTTTTGAACAGTGGTGGAGTAGGAAGTGAAAAAGGCAAGAATGTTGTTAGACTAGGAAACTAGTTACTTTACATGGGCAGGGCATTTGCTTCTATAAGTGCAGAAATGTAGCTCTTTATGTCTTTATAACACAAGTGAAACTTGTGCAAATACTCCTGGCACTGTGTTTTGCTCTCTTAAAAAGTTAGACATTTTTATTTTATGTATATCTATGAATATTATCAATATTTTGTCTGCCTGTATGTCTGCATAGTATATGCACATGTGGTGCCTGTGGAAAGCAGAAGAAAACATCAAATGTCCTGAAACTAGATTTATGGATGGTTGCAAGTTATGAGACCTGAACCCAGATCCTCTGAAAGAACAGTAAGTACTCTAAACCTCCCAGCCTTCTCTCCAGCCCCATCCTCTTTCTTTTTGAAGTATTGTATTGACTTGTCAATCTTCTTTATTCATTTCCTGAACTAACTGCAACACACACACACACACACACACACACACAGGAAAAATATACATAAACATACAAATGTAAAAATCAATATACCTTTTCCCGTAAATTGTAACCTAATTTTGTGATCAATATCCAAATACGATTAACTTGTTCTTAATTTTGTTTCTGTAATCTATTATAACGACTCCACCCAGATTTATGCCACTTGTGTATTTCATAATCATTCTTTGTTTATTTGTTGTGTTATTAAAACTACTCCAATCAAGCTGCCACATGGTGAGCAGGGAGATCTTTATAAAATAATTAGAGCAAGCCTTCTCCCAGCCCATATGCCATTCGAATATGACAAATGCCTTGTGGAAGAATTCAAAGGATTTCACATCGTGTCACTCACTTACTTCCTCTCCAATCGTGACAGTCACTCCGTGATGCTGCCCAACGTGTTAAACTATTTGGAAGCCCTCAGAAATCCACACACAACCAGCCAACAAGCTTGTCTACTTCCCTCTGCTCTTCCTTCTACAACAGACTTTCCTCCCAAATCTTGCTTGCGAAAGTACTACCCATGGATCATGTCTCAGTTACATTTCAGATTCTTGGGGAAGTATTCTCTGAGTAAACTCAAGCCTCCAACCACCACCCAGGCTGGGTTTCCATGGCAACCTATGTATACCACATAGGTATACAATTCTTTGTTAAGAATTATTTTTGTTTTAAGTTGTGTGTGTTCATGTGTGCATGCGCACATGTGTGCAATTCCTACAGAAGTCAAAGAGGATGGTGAGATCCCCTGGAGCTGGAGTTACAGGTAGTTGTGAGCCATCTCTCCAGCTTGGATCTGTGACTTCTACCAGCAGTTAAAACTCAGACTTGACAGACTCTAGGTTTATACAAATGAGAGTGTCTGAGATACAGACATCAGAAAGTTTACTTTTCTGTTAACTTCCTGGTGTGTCCTGATGTAGACAGTCACAGACCACACAATGAGTAGAGAAAATCTAATTCCTTCTATATATTTTCCTTTTCAAACACAAACTGCTTACAATTAGGTAATGTAACCTATTCACCTCTGACAACAATGTGCCTCAAAATACATAACATTTGGACGAGTTTGCCCAGAGTTACCACAAACTAGCCTTTACTCTTCTTATTCTTTGTTAATTTCAAAAAGTATATTTTTAAGGTTACTGAAAACTAGTTTCCACATGGAGATCTATACATTCTCAATATTCCATTCAGTATAAAATCTGGACACTTCAGTTTTAGTATAGACATATACAAGAAAGACACAGATGAGTTCTAGGGAGCATATTTTCTATGGCTTCAGCTGAGGATCATGCACATATGTGAAAATCAGTTGAATACAAATAACATTTCTGCTGTGATATTTTCACAATTCCTTGGTAAACCATTTCCACACAAATATTTCTTTTGGTGCCAGTTCACATCTACACAGTGAGACAAGGATATACATCAAGAAAACACATAGGATATACATTAAGAAAAGACATAGACTTTAGTGCTTTTAAACTGATATCATTGATGAACTCTCTGATCTTGGGAATGTTGGCTATCCAATTTCCACTTTCCAACTATAAAATGTAGATAAAAGTTACTGATTTCCAATGCCTACACATATTGAATACACAATAATGTAGGCATTACTATTTTCATTTACTTGTTTGTTTATCTTTGCAAAATATTTGTTACTACTCAGTGATGTTCATTATGGTCAGCACTAGAATGACAGTGATACAAAAGGTCACAGAGAATATACCCTAAGAGAACCAGGCAATACACAGAGAGACAAGCAAATGCATGTGCTGTATATGAGTTAAACAAAGATATGATACCACAGACCAGGGAAGAATGGAAGAGTGTCAAAGTCATAAAATAGAAAAAAAGAATCTGTGAATGAACTAGGAAGTTAAAAACTGACATGCAATTAGCCAGTCAGTGATAGATAAAAAGTAAGGACTTTGTAGGCAACAAGAGCATGTCCTGCAAAGTACTGAGTAAGGAATGTGCAATTATGACTCTCTTCCTGCACACAAAATTGAAATTAGGGAAATTAAGTTACTTACTCATTGTGAAATTCTAGTCTCCATCAGACAATTACATTCTGTGTATATTTGTGTGTTTGTCCAGACATGCATGTGTGCATGTGTGTGTGTGTTTATGTGTGTGTGTGTGTGTGTGTGTGTGTGTGTGTGTGTGTGTGTGTTTATGTGTGTGTGTGTGATGTATTTATTTTATAGAGGAGAACTTACTAAAACAGCTTACACCCAAGGAACCAGGTAGCTCAACAATAGCAATTTGCATGTTGGAGATGCTAAGAACAATGTAAACTCTCAATGCCTGAAACTCTATAAACAGTTCCAATCTAGCACTGAAGACTTGGACATTTCATTGAGTATTCCCGGACTTCAGTTGACATTGAAAAGCTAAAGAAGCCGGATTCTGATGTCAGTGAAGGACTGTGGCAGTAACAATAACAGCAGAAGAATAGATACACTCACCAGTTCAGTTAAAAGCAATACAGACTGAAAAAAATTGACATTTCTTGGCTCATTCTTACATAGGAGTAGCCTACTGGATGCTCTTGCTCACTGTGAAAGTGTCTTCTCTCTTCTGATTCTTTCTAGAAATGTCTTCTATAACCCATCTACATATGCTCTCAGTTGCTTCAAGATCCCAGCTAACTGACAATCAAGATTGGTTATCAGTTGCTTACATTCATTATTAAGATGGTTTTGACCTTACTGACCTTACTGTTGATGTACATGAAGAGGTAAATGAAAGAAAGGCCAGCCATCCACTAATGGTGGTGGCTAAGCAACTGTGCAGTCGCAAAAGGCTGTCAATCATACTATTCTTTGCCATCTATACTTTGGAATGGATAAAGGATGGTATGAAGTTCAGGTAAATGGATGGATCTAGAAAATATCAACCTGAGTGAATCAACCCAGACCCCAAAGAACATGCATAGTATGTACTCACAGATAAGTAAGTGGCTATTAGCCACAAAGCACAGGATACCCATGAAAGACCCTACAAACCCAAAGAAGTTAAACAAGAAAGAAAGTCCAAGTAAGGTTGCTTGAATCTCACTTAGATGGGGGAATAAAATAGTCAAAGGAAGCAGAGGGAAGGAAGGAATTGGGTTGGAGGGGGAAGAGGAGGGGAATGCATGGGTCAAGATCAGGTATGTGGAAAGACAGGAGAGAGAGAGAGAGAGAGAGAGAGAGAGAGAGAGAGAGAGAGAGAGCCAGGGGGCAGAAAAATGAATGGAAATCTGCAGCTGCCAGAGGTGGGGAGGTGAGGAGAGTTTCTAGGAAGTCCCATAGACCTGGGATAAGGGAAGCTCCTAGGAGACAATGCAGATGACCTTAGCCAAAATGCCAAAGAGTGGAAACAAGAGAACCTGAAGAGGCCACCTCCTTATCCAGGCAGGATCCACCCCCACACCCCACCCCCACACTGGAGGGATAAGAACACAACTCACCTACAAACCTCTCAACCCTAAATCTGCCCCTTCTAAAAGAAATACATAGGCAAACATGGAACAGAAACTGAAGAAATGGCCAACCAAAAATCAGTCCAACTTAAGACCCATCCCATGGGCACCTTTAATCCTTGACACTATTAATAATATTCTATTATGCTTGCAAATAAAAGTGAAGTGTAAATTTCCTCTGAGAGGCTCTACCAGGTATCTGACTGAAACAACCCACATCCAATCATTGGATGGAGGTTAGGGAGTCTTATGGAATAGCAGGAAGAAGGATAGAAGGCTCTGAGAGGGATAGAAACTCCACCAAAGATGAACCAAATCAACTAATCTGGATACATGGGAGCTCTCAGAGACTGAGCATACATTAGCTGGACCAAGGCCCTTGGTACATATGTAGCAGATATTCAGCTCCGTCCTCATATGGGTCCCCCACCAACTGGAGTGGGTGTTGTCTCCAAAGCTGTAGCTTGACTGTGGAATCCATTTTTCAACATGGTTACTTTGTCTGTCCTCAATGGGAGAAGATGCTTCTAATCCTGCAAAAACTTGATACCTCAGGGTAGGGGCATACCCATGGAGGTCCACCCTCTCAGAGTAGATAGGGAGGGAGATGAGGGGAGACACTTTGTGAGAGAAAGACTGGGAGCAGGAGCAGCATTTGGAATAAATCAAAACAGCCCAAGAAATATTAGCATCATCTTAATGTTTATTTGGATGTGGGTTTTTATAATCATCAGCTGATTTTTACTGTTTTGCTAAAAAAAAAAAAAATAAGTACTCTAAAATCACAACATTTTCAAAGAAAAATTGTTTCTTGACTGATTTACATTTTAGTTGCTGCTTCATTCCACCATCCAAGTGCCAACTCCTTTGAAACATTCTACCCGATGGTTAATATATAAAAGAGTAAGGAAGGCCAGAACTATTCAAGATCCCTTAAATATCCCCATGTTCCTTATCTTTATACAGTGAAAAGTAGCTTGGTCAAAATCATTCCACAGCCTGATCCAATATCAATGAGAAAAAAAATTGGTAGGATTTGTAACTGTCTTCTCAGAAGAGTCAGAGAGTAATCAGAACAACCATATGCACTAACTAGTGTATTTTAAAAACTAATCTCATTTGAATTTGAAATAATTTGATAACTATTAAAACAGCAGTCACCAAAGGCAGACACTGATGTGGATGCCAGGAAGTGCATACTGACAGGAGCCTGATATAGTAATCTCCTTAGAGGTCTGCCAGAGTCTATCAAATACAGAGGTGGATGCTCACAGCTAACCATTGAACTGATTACAGGGTTCTCAATGGAGGAGTTAGAGGGAAGACTGAAGGAGCTGAAAGGGTTTGTAGCCCCATGGGGAGAGCAACAATATCAAACACGCAGAGCTCCCAGGGTCTAAACCACCAGCCTAGGAGCACATAGGGAGCATCTAGGCTCCAGCTGTATATGTAGGGGAGGATGGCATTGTTGGGCGTAAATGGGAGAGGAGGTCCTGGGTACCGTGAAGGCTGGACGCCAAGTGTGGGAGAATTTGAGGGCAGAAAGGTGGGAGTGGGTGGGTTGGTGGGGGCACATCTTCATAAAAGCAGGAGGAGGAGGGATGGGACAGGGGGTTTCTGGATTGTGGGGGGAATGGGAAAAGGGGATAACATCTGAAGTGTAAATAAAATATCCAATAAAAAAACACTGAGATGCTTGTCTTATCTTACAGGATTTTTATTATTTGACTTATGTGCATATTCAATAATTATTGAGTATGTTACAAACAAGATCCTGTGCATATATTTTCAGTTTACTGATAAATATATATGTTTATATGTAAGGAGAAAACATATGGAAAAAAGGAAATTTATTCTCAGAAGACAAAGAAATTGTTCTTACAAAATATAGAGGAAAGCAAAGAAATGATATCTACTGTCTTAATAATAATTATAAAGATATAGATTAAACATGGTTTTACCACAACCTCTGAACCATTTACATAGATTTCTTTATGTTTTCTTCCAAAATTCCTTCCTGCCCAGTTTTCACTCAGTAACTAACAGACTCAAAAACAGTCATAAGAAAAACATTAGTGCCCACCAGGCACATCGTAGGAACCAAGATCTAAATATCATAGCAAAATACACACTGTAAAAATAGAAAAAACATAAACACACATACTCAGAAAGCCTATATAGTTTTCAATAATATAGAGAAATGTAATGAACTATTTGTAGAATGGTTTTACAATGCCACGTAGGATTTTGTGTATAGACTTTATAATATGAGATAAATCCTCTAAAAAGAAAGATGTCTTTAAAATATTATTGACTTATATCCATTATAGAAAGTGAAAAGCTGCATATAATATTTTCTTGTGTGTCATATAAATTGACCGCATTTAAACTCTTTTATCTCTCCTGGCCCCTCTGTCCTGCTGTCCTTTCTCTCCTTCAACAAATAGTTCTCTTCAAGTCGTGTGTGTGTGTGTGTGTGTGTGTGTGTGTGTGTGTGTGTGTGTGTATTTATATGTGTGTATATGTATATGAGTGTATGTGTGTATGTATGAGTGTGAACATACGTGTATGCATGTGTTTTTGTATGTGTATGTATGTATGTATGTATGTATGTATGTATGCATGTGTATGTGTATAAATACAAATTTCATATTAGGACAGAAACATAATCATTGTCTTCTTATGTCTGGCTCATATACCTTATCCTGATACTATCTACCTTCATTTATTTTCCTGTGTAAGTCAGGGTTTCAGTATATTTATGTATGTGGTATTTCTGAATAAAACTCCATTGTACATATATGTACATATATGTGTGTGGCTTTTGTTTTGATTGTTTGGGTTTTGGTTTGGTTTTTTTCCATCTTGGTCTACCTGTTGGTGGATACCTAGGCTGATTTCACAACTTGGTTGTTGTGAATAGTGTGGTAACAATCGTGCATATGAGGTTTACCCTGTGGAATGCTTTGGGTTTATTTCTGGGTGGTTGGTACAGCAGATTATGAGATAGCTTTATTTTTAGAATTTTGAGAGAAATAAAACTTTTCTTACTGTGTTTGGTTTCGTCTTTTACCACATCTTCAATAGGGTTTGTTGTTTGTTTTTTTAATGATAGCCATTCTGTAGCTAAAATGGAATATCAATCTAGTTTTGATTTCCATTTTACATGGCTAAGAATGTTTGGGGTTTTTTGCAAATATTTATTCATCATTTTTACTTTATCTTTTAATAACTTTTCACTTCATATGCAAATTTACCAGGTGGGTTGACTTATGGTGTTTTTAAAATTATTTTATTTATTTACATTCTAGTCATTGCCATCCTCCCACAGCTCCTCATCCTGTTCCCCCATTCTAGATGGTCCTACCCACCTCCTCAGGAGTCATTCTTCCCTGGAGTCTCAAGTTTCTCAAGGATTAGGTGCATCTTCTCCCACTGAGGCCCAACCAGGCAGTCCTCTGCTATATAATTGCTGGGGGCTTCAGAGCAGTCATTACATGCTCCTAGATGGTGGCTCAGTTTTGGGAGCTCCCAGGGATCTAGATTAAATGAGACTGCTGGTCTTCCTATGGGGTTGCCCTCACTTTATCTTCTTCAGTCCTGCCCCTGTGTCCTCCATGGGGTCCTGACTTCAGTCTAATGGTTGGGTGTAAGTATCTGCAACTTTCTCAGTCAGGTGGTGGTAATTTTTAGAGTATTGTATACAACTCAGATAATAACATACCTCTAGAAATTAACATTCTGAAAATATATATCTAATGAAAATTTTCTACCATTCTGTAAGCAATCTCTTCCTTCAATTTTTCCTGCCAAGCAGCCCATTTCCTTGTTCTTGGCCCAGGTCAGATTCCTGCTAAGCAGCCTCAAAATCTGTCCACCTCTCCCCATTTTTTATTTCATAAACAAGACTGAGACTGTCTTAGGTCATTCTAACAAGAATTCCTTCCTTACCTGTCATGGAATATTATCAAGAGCAATGCACTTATGTTTAAGGTTGGTAAGATTCTTTGTGCCAGCTGGTTAATTTAATAACTCTGTCTGGGTGTTTATTTTCAGGTTCAAGAGATGTACTTTGGCTGCCAACATGTTGATGTTGTTAAAGACAAGCTTTAACACAATGGGCAGGAATAAAAGTATTCCCAGGACAAAAAGGGCTAGCATGAGCAAGAATATGCCATTCTTGAAGCTTGACCAAAATAGAAATACTGACCTCAGGCCATGGGTAATTTTATCAGCAGTATCTGCAGCATTAATGCTCAGCAGAGCAGCATTCTTTAAATTCATAAGCTTACTATGCAAAGTTAAAACATCCAGAGAGGTATTAGAATTATGACAAATACACTGAAAGTGTCTTTAATCTTTTTCCTAATTATAATGACTATCATTGTAAATTTTAGAATTAACATGAATCCAATGGTATTTGGCATGACACTCCAGATGGCTTCTTACTCTTAAACTCTGAACCTCCTTCCATAATTTGAATAGGATAAAAAGCATCAATCCATTCTTCCAAATGTCTGTCTAAATTCTCTTGTATATTCAACACATTAGTAACATTTTTTGCTAAATGATTAACAAAAGTATCTGTCTTAACTTCTTGTGTCAAAGCAATTGCATAAGCAGTGGTGCTAGCAATTAATGTAATTAAAGATGTTATAGCATCAATAATCAAGCAAATTACTCTCTTGCTTCTACTTGAAGCCTGACTCATTTCTTCTAGTACTTGCAAGCTTTTTTTAGAATACCAAGGTTCTGTAATACTCAGGGCAATAAAACAAAAGCTGGCTGATAGGCCTCTGTAACAGAAATGCTGGGTTTCAACAGACTAACACAATTAGAAAGTGTACAATCAATGTAACTTACAATAAATATTGTAGAAGAGACAAAAGTCATTTAATTTGACAATTAAAAGAGGCTTAACACTTGTGCTAACACTTGTTTGAAATCCAGATCCTGTCCCAACTTTATCTCTTGCTAACATAGCATCATAAAGAACTGCAGCTAACTTCCAAATATGTCTCTGAAATGTCCAGAACCAGCCTTCCAAATGAAGACTGTTATTGCCAATATTGGATTGATTTCTAGACCAGTCCATGATTGAGTATGAATAACTGATCACATTTAAGAAAAATACAAGAGTCATTATAACTTCTCTTTCCTATAATTTCATATCTTAAATTAAGGCATTTCATTTATTTTAAATTATCTTTGACCAAGGTGATAGAGAAGTATCTGATATCCTCCCTCTGTATATAGATATGCAGTATTCACCTTACTATTTGTTTAGAATAGTTGAAAATTTGTTGAAAATCTACCTTTCTAAAAAAAAAAAAAAAACCAGATGTTTATATGTTTATAGCTATTTAGAGTTATTTCACACACACACACACACACACACACACACACACACACACACACACGTATATCTATGACTGCACCATTTTGTCTTTTAATTGTGTATTTGTAGAAGAATTTGAAATTATGGTTTTTGAGATCACCAGCATTCCTCTCATGGTTGTGGATTACTCTGGCTATTTGGGGTCTCTTTTTTTTATTCTAAATGGAATGTAGAACTTGTTCTTTTTTTAATCTTCTTGAAAGAGTTATTGGAATTTTGATGGCAATTACATTGACTCTATAGATAAATTTGAGTAGTATAGCTATTCTCACAATATTAAATATATTCATTTACTGACATGAGAATTTGTTACATTTTTCCAGTATCTTTGAAATTACAGAATACAAAGTCTTTTGAGGTTTGTTTCTTTTTTCTTCCAATGCCACATTAAAACTTGAGTTTGATTTTTTTTAAGATTATACAATTGATCTACTGTTTTGGTAGAGATTAACCACATATGTCACAAGCAGTACTATTAATAGAGCATACTGTGATACAATCGTTAAAATCATGACTGTATCTGTAAAATATTTCTGTATCTGTTAGTGAAAGTCATACTTAAATCTTTTCCTTGGTAGCAAACATTTTAACCTCCACCTGAGTTGAAATTTTAGTGTTTGTGGTCAATGTAGAAATGCAGATGGTGAGATGGTTGGGAGCCAACGAAGAGAAGACTGAGGTGTGACTCTTGGTGCTTGGCGCTTGGCACTACCATGAACTGGTGATACACTACTTCATCAGAGTACTGACTTTTTGCCATTTTCAAAAGCTTAAAATGCCAATGACAGCTTCTCAGTACTACCACACAAGACTAATTGCACAAGTAAGTCTCTTTATGGAGCACCTTTAAGTTAAACATAGCCATAGACACCTTTTAATGGTTGTCTCATGTACCCAAAGTTCTATGTATTCTCCCCAACTTACAATCATTTGGAAGAAGTTATTAGTATTCCTATATTAAATGAAGAAAAATTTGAGGTTGTGGAGCATTTTACCCAAGGCCTAAGAGGTAACATTTCCAGAGCCTATGGCCAAACCAATAAAGACTCTCAAATTCAGCTCATTTGTAAAACATCAGAAGGGAAATTAAAATAAGATTTTTTTACATAGCTTTGCTTTAAATAACAAGCATGAGTATTTGAAAAAAAGTAGCAATAGACATTAAGAGATTACAGAAAAAATAAAATAAATATAAATATGAAATTTCAATTTCATAAACTTTATACCTTGTGTAAACCTGGAAAAAGACTTTTGAAGCTCCCTTAACAAGGCCAGCATATCCAAGTGTTCTTATAATACTTTCTAAGTTTTTCATGGCTTTGATGATAAAACACGCAGCTATTTTCCAGAACATGGGGCAATTCCTTCTGTTCACAATATCTTGGGAGGAGGGGTGTCTGTCAACATCTGTTTTCTAATGGGAAGCAAAGCAGTCTAGCATTCTGGTTCTGTGTTTCCACAACAGTTGAAGGCTTGAGAGTCTCTGACCTTGAAGCAGGGTAGGAAGAAAACATTCTGACTGAAGGCTCATAATCTTTTCAACAAAGCTTACTAGCCCAAGGCTTGCTTAGTTTAAACCTGTCTTTGCTCCCGTGCTTACATTTTTGCTATTCAATGTGATGATTATCTATTCTAGAGTTAGTTTTTCAGTTACTTTACATTGTTTGATGCAAGCTCTCTAAGTCTTTCTGTATTATGAAGCGGTATCTTGGTTTCTCTAATCTTTTCTCAACTTTTGCATGCATATATTCCTGGGGTAAGATTTGAAAGACTCATTTCCTTGTGTATGTGGAGGTTCAGGATATGACTACTCTCCCTTTAAGATTTCCATTTAACAAGATAAGAAGTGGCCACCATAGAATCATCTTTTAAAAAATCATCTTTAAAAAAATCATCTGGTGGATATGAAACCATATTTTAGTTATGCTGTGTAAATTTATTCAACACATATTATACTTTGCTGCCTCACCAAAGGCTTCTGCAAAAAGCATCAAATGTACCAATAAAGAGGAAAAAATTGAATGCACAAATCACTTCACAACATAGATCATCAATTTCCTTGTTATTTTTTTCTTCCTGCTTCTCCCCAAATGGACCATGTAGGGCATGGTACTTCACTATATTTAAATAGTTTTTATTAGGTTGGATTTCAAAATACAATTGGGATTGACCAACAATGGCTGTCTCACACCACCACCAACAAGAAACTGGTCATTAGGTTGGATGCCTTAGCAGTTCCAGTCTGGTGTTGAAGACCTGGAGAATTTCTAGAGAGCTACTGGTCTCCCTAAATGATTCACATGAAAAAACAAATAGAGTTGGCACTGATATCAGTGAAGGCACCACCTGGGGCAGCAATGGGCTATGTGAAGTTACCAGTGAGAATGATGTCCAAGAAAGGGGGAAAAAGGGAATCCTTTATCATTTGATATGAGCTATTACCCAAAGGCATCATCCACATTTAGGGTTCCATCTCCCACATCAATCAAAACACTCAAGACAGTCCCTCAAAAACACATCCACAGGCCAAAGCAATGTAGTCAATTTTTGCACTGAGAATCTCTTTCCAAATAATTATTGCTTGTGTCAAGGTGACAAAGCTAAATTAAAACTCAGATATTTCTGAACAAATGCTCTTTCTAAAAATCCAGTGTTCCTCAGAGCTCTCATAGTAGTCTCTGTGTCATTCAATTTCTAGTTCAGTAGTTCCCAACCTTCCTAACACTGTGACCCTTTAATACAGTTCCTTGTGTTTTAGTGACCTCCAACCATCAAATTATTTTCCTTGCTACTTTATATATAATTTTCCTATTGCTATGGATATACTGATATGCAAATATATGTGATTTTTGAATGTCTGAGGGTCATTCCACTGTTCTGGTAGTTTGCATGTTTGTTCATTCATTAGTGACATCCTAAAGGAGGCATGCCTCACATCTGAAGGCCTAGTTATCAGCTCATGTTTCCCCTACAGAATACTCTTAACAAAGGTTGGAAAGCTAAGCTGGATAGTGATTAGATAATTATCATCTTCCATCATGACTCAAAGAAAATATTTTAGACTATTTTTTATTTTAAATTCTAGAGTACAGAAAATGTATTTTAAAGACATACACACGCAAACACATATGTACAAATACACATACACACTCAAATGTATGAGACACATACAAAATAAATGTTGCTAAGGCTGAGTAACAAAAGGGTTCCAGGTATTTGTTAACCAAATTGCAAAGCTTCGTGTTCAACTTTCTCACTTCCTTCTACAACAGAGAACACAATATGTGTTCCACCTGCTAGAGCCCAGCCACCCACAGAACTCCCATCTGAGCACCATCCAGCTTGATAACGCCTTGCTTCCAAATGCTACACCTGCTGGATCAGTCCATCCTTTATTTTGACATTTAGGATTCTTTTTCCCACTTTCGTGATGAACTCCACTTCTGCTTTGCACTGGATAAAGGCCTCTGTTTCCAATAGATTTCCTTTTGTCAATCATCCATTTCAAAATTTCTCCTCAGCTGTCACTGTGTTCACTTTCATCTTTGTACTCATATGTCCCAAAGGCTGTTTTGTATTAGTTATTCTTAAGGTATGATCCAGTCTACTTCCTTTGTCAATGTATTTTTGGTGTATCCAGCAGCTGGATTCACCCTTTTTAAAGAAGGCTTTTATCTCTGTAGAAATATATAAATAAGTACACTTGGAGAGATTTCTAAGGAAGTTGCAGAAGTCTAAGACACTAAACAAAATTTAGGATACTGTGTGACGTGGTTTAAAAGCAAAGAAAAAGTGTAATGGGCTCATATTAGATCAAATTATAGTTATTTGTTCTTCCTACTAAATACATTTCATTGATATATTTATGGAAAATCCTCCATATGCTGTATACCATAATGGAGCACAGTTGATGTAATAGAACAACGCACAATATTTTCCCATGAGCACTTGCAAGCCAATGTCAGAAAAAATAAGCAAATAAATAATGAAATGTCTGAATAAAGTGAGTAAATGAAGTGTTTATGTCCTTATCAGATGGCTAGACTCTAAAGCTTGAAACATCAAGAAACAAGTTCACTAAAGTTAAAACAATAAAAAAGTCTTATCATGCCACTGGGAATTCTCCATGAGCTGTCCACAGACAAATGTGGGTTTCTCTTCTCTGTAGTAAAGAGAAACACATTGATTCATACTCTGGTCCTGAAACTCTAACACAGCAGTTCTCAACCTGTGGGTTGGGACACTTTTTGTGGGTCACAAATCAGATATCCTGCAGATATGATATTTGCATTATAATTTGTTTCAGTAGCAAAATTACAGTCACAAAGTAGCAATGAAATAATTTTACGGTTGGGAGTCACCACAAAATGAGAAACTGTAGGTACTGGCTCATTTTGTGTGTCAGCTTGACACAAGCTACAGTCATCACAGAGAAGAGACCCTCGGTTGAGAAAATACATCCATGAGATCCAGCTGTAAGGCTCAATTGTAATCAACAGGGAAGGTCCCAGCCCATTGTAGGTGGAACCATCCCTGGGCTTGTGATCCCTGGTTGAGTATTACAGAACCTTGGTATTCTAAAAAAAAGCTCGCAAGTACTGGAAGAAATGAGTCAGGCTTCAAGCAGAAGCAAGAGAGTAGTTTGCTTGATTATTGATGCTATAACAGCTTTAATTACATTAATTGCTAGCACCACTGCTTATGCAATTGCTTTGACACAAGAAGTTAAGACAGATACTTTTGTTAATCATTTAGCAAAAACTGTTACTAATGTGTTGAGTATACAAGAGAATTTAGACAGACATTTGGAAGAATGGATTGATGTTTTTTATCCTATTCAAATTATGGAAGGAGGTTCAGAGTTTAAGAGTAAGAAGCCATCTGGAGTGTCATGCCAAATACCATTGGATTCATGTTAATTCTAAAATTTACAATGATAGTCATTATAATTAGGAAGAAGATTAAAGACACTCGCAGTGTATTTGTCATAATTCTAATACCTCTCTGGATGTTTTAACTTTGCATAGTAAGCTTATGAATTTAAAGAATGCTGCTCTGCTGAGCATTAATGCTGCAGATACTGCTGATAAAATTACCCATGGCCTGAGGTCAGTATTTCTATTTTGGTCAAGCTTCAAGAATGGCATATTCTTGCTCATGCTAGCCCTTTTTGTCCTGGGAATACTTTTATTCCTGCCCATTGTGTTAAAGCTTGTCTTTAACAACATCAACATGTTGGCAGCCAAAGTACATCGCTTGAACTTGAAAATGAACCCCCAGACAGAGTTATTAAATTAACCAGCTGGCAAGCCAAAGACAGGTAAGATTCTGCACAAAGAATCTTACCAACCTTAAACATAAGTGCATTGCTCTTGATAATATTCCATGACAGGTAAGGAAGGAATTCTTGTCAGAATGACCTAAGACAGTCTCAGTCTTGTTTATGAAATAAAAAACGGGGAGAGGTGGACATCTTTTGGGGCTGCCTAGCAGGAATCTGACATGGGCCAAGAACAAGGAAATGGGCTGCTTGGCAGGAAAAAGTGAAGGAAGAGATTGCTTACAGAATGGTAGAAAATTTTCATTAGATATAAAATTTTCCTACATGTCCTTTACTTCTTCTGGAATTGAAAAGAATAACCTTTCCTTGTATCAAGATGATCATATGATGTATGTGACCAATAGAATCTGATATGTCATTTGTTAGAGCGGTGGTAATTCTCAAGCTTTTTGTGTGTGTGTGTGTGTGTGTGTGTGTGTGTGTGTGTGTGTGTGTTTCTGTTTTTCAAGACAGGGTTTCTCTGTATAGCCCTGGCTGTCCTGGAACTCACTCTGTAGACCAGGCTGGCCTTGAACTCAGAAATCCGCCTGCCTCTGCCTCCTAAGTGCTGGGACTAAAGGCATGTGCCACCACTGCCTGGAAGTTCTCAACCTTTCTAAGCATACAAACTTTTAATACAGTGTCTTAGTCATGGTTTCTATTGATGCAATAAAACACCATAACCAAAAACTAAGTTGGAGAGGAAAGGGTTTATTTGGCTTATACTTTCAGGTCATTGGACAAAGTCAGGACAAGAACACAAACAGGGGGTAGGACCTGGAGGTAGGAGCTGATGCAGAGGCTGCTAACTGGCTTGCTTGCATGATTGATTGTAATTTCAGTTAACTCAGTCATTCTAGATTTCTAACACAGTTGAAGACTTATAGTCTCATAGCCAATCCTTGCTATTTACTTTGAGAGAAAATATTTGAGAGGATGGTTTTCAGCTGACATTCATTCCAAAGCCAAGAAAAAGAAAGCCAGGTTCAGAACTGAGTCTTTTAATTAGGAGAGATGACAGAGGTTCTGGTTAGTCAACAAAATGATGGACTGGGTATTTGGTCTATCTTGTACCTTACTGACACAATTGGTATAGTTATGCTCTAATTGTATTTTGAGAGAAATGTTTTATTTTAACAGGAAGGGTGATAAGTTGGAGAAGCTGAGTAAGGGAAGAGTAAGGAGAGGAAGAGGAGGATTAAGGAGAGGAGGAGGAGAAGGAGAGGAGGAGCTAGGATATGAGTGGGGGGGGGGGACATGGAGGCAGATGTTCATGTGTCTCTGCCAGTCAAAGATAGTTGGTATATCTAGGTTGGGTATTGGGTTACACTTCTGACTGTATGGGCATCTTGTAATTAAGCATTATCAAACTTATAAAGCCTTTGATTAACAGTAAAAAATGTATAAAAGAAAAAAGAAAAAGGGGGGATGGAATAAGGGTTTTCTAGTTAGGGGAAATGGGGAGAGGGGATGGCATCTGAAATGTAAATAAAATATCCAATAAAAATAAATAAAAACAATAAATAAAGTGAATTGAAGAAGGAAGTCTATGCTAGGGATAGGGAGCTACAAATAGTTTCATGTATTTTGCACAATGGAATACTGCCTCATTGTTCTAATAAGGGTTTGTTCCAAAAAGTGAATAATTCAAAGCAACTGCTACCTCCCTAGTGCCTTGTTATTTTATAATGAAAATAGCTGATGGTTCAAATATAGTTCACTGACCCTCTTGCAGTTTTAATTTTTGTTTCCTGTGCTCAATTTCTGTGACTCAGTTGTTTCTAGATGAAATGCAGATAGAGCCAAGAATCATGATACTCAGCCATCAGCAACTGACTGGCAAGAAAAACTTAAATGAACTCCAATGACCCATTTGAGTAAGCAGCCATTGTCTCTTGCACAGGTTTTAATAATAGTTCTGTTGGATGTTAACTATTTCCCAGTGAGACTGGACATAGCTTTTCCACATTTAATCTGCAGCTGTTCTTCATATGGTGGTGTTCCAGAAAGGATCAGCAGTGTGCTAGTCCTGTGAGAAAGTGGGCAGGGTATGAGAAAACTCTGTCTTCCATCATTTCCTGCCTCTTCTCTTCTAAGAACATTTGAAACAGAAGGGTAAATGGTTTCATCTTTAAGAAACCGCTTTCTTCCATCCTGTTCCTTCTTCTCTGCTGCTCCAAGTGAAGCAATGGTTCTACAGGTTCTTGTGTCTGGGCAGGAAAAGGAGGACAGATTTACTGTGACAGTATGCCATAGGCAATGGTAGAAGCCATGCTCTTTCTAATAGCTAGCCATTATCTCACTTAATGACTATCTGTCCAACATCCAACATGAGCTTGTGAAAGAAAACCAAAAAACAGGAAAAATCTAGCTTCCTCTACCTGCTGTTTGTGGTTTCATTGAGATAATAGACCCAAATCTAATATTTTTTTAAAAACAATAATATTAATTACTTCAAACAAATTCAGGTGTCTTGGGCAAGAAGTCTGTATGACCAAAGTCATGGTTTTTAATCAAGAACTTGACCCAGGATTCTCAGAATAGGACTTTATCTATGATCGTTTTGTAGTGCTTATCAATTAGCAAATCACAATGTTTAAGAAATCGTTTTCTAGCCAAGGAAAGACTTCCTCTTGTTTATGTCAGTGTCTTCTGTGTACCTCAGTTTCCAACTCTGAGAAAGAAGGATCAATTTTTAATCATTGATTTTAAATAGCATATTGAGAGGAAAATACTAATATTAAAATATTAGACACTTGCATATTGTTCAGTGAGTAAAGTACTTTCTAGGAAGCAAGCGGCCTTGCATTTGGATCTCCAGCACCCATGTACATGCCAGGCACAACCACACATGTCTACAACCCTGGGGTTGAGAGGCAGCTGGGTCCAAGGGTCTTGCTGGTCAGCTAGTCTTGCCAAAATAGTGAAGCTTGAGTTCAGGGAAATAGTCTATCATAACAAACACAGTAGTGAATAATTGCAGAAAATGTCTCAACAAAATCCCGTGGTCTCACATGTGCTCACACAGGCAAGCACACCAACACACATAAACACACGCACATGCACACGCACACGCACGCACACACACACACATATACACATGCACATACACAACATATAACACACATGAAAAAGTTAAAGGAACACATTGTGACAATACACTATAATATTTGAAATACACTGTATTTATATATATATATATGATAAGCAATGCCTTATGAGATTGTTTTGAGGATAGTTGAAAACAATTGCAAATTACCCTCTCTACTTTAAATATTCATATTTCACAAATGGTAGTTCCTACTGCCTTTATCCTAACTGAATTTAAAATTGAGACACAGGCCCTTACCTATCTAATATGAAGAGAAAGCTCCTTAGCATAAAGGACATCGTTGGAGATGGCTTCAAGATGACAATCCAGGTAGAAAGAAATATAACTGTATTTGAAGCAAAATAAGCAAATGATACAAAGATAAAATTAAAGCATTTTAGGCACCCAATGAAGCTTATTATCAGGGTATTACAAGGCTTGCATTCACATACATTTTTATCCACAACATCTATTCTTGCAACAGTATAGCAAGGAGAAGTTATAGGTAAAGACTATGAGGAGGAGGTTTTTGAGTGTCTACCTTGGCATTGGCAAGATCACTTTGGAACAATTCTAAAGTGAATTTTTTCAGCAAGAAGAAATCTCTCATAATTGAATTCATAGAAAATCTCTGTCCTACCCAATGTTCCCTTTTTACACTCTGTATGAAAGCTGCTACATCATGACTTTTCTGTTTCTTAAGAGCAGTTGTTTTCAGTGAGGAGAAAGATACCAGTGATTGCTGACAGTTTCGATTTTCATAAGTAAAAGCTAGGATACTGATAAATGATGTATACTCAATACAGATTGTGGACTTCTACCACCCCAGTAACACGGTCTAGCTCAAAATATCAGTAATTCTCAGGTAAGAAGCTACTCTACAATGCATATTTACTTTCTTTTTCTTCCTTTTATTTATTTTTGTTGTTGTTGCTGTTGTTTGCTTGTTTGTTTTTTATGACAGTTTCTTATTTAGAAAGGCTGGGTTTTGAGCCCACTATAGCGCCAAACTTACTAGGCTGGCACTGAACTCCTAATTCTCTTACCACCACAAAATTGCTGAAATTACTGTTGTGTGCCACCATACCTCAAGATATTGTATTTCTTTGCAGATGTCTTATTTACATTTATCTTAAATTCCTAAACATGTTATTATATAAAATTACATTCATTGGAAAACTTAATAAATACTAAATTCTAACAACAAATATTCTTCTGAACATCACTCACAGAACTCATTAAATGTAGAAAGGTTGAGGCTGTACTTACATAAAACCTTCTTCATCCCTATGTTCTGATGATATCTTTGGTAATGGGAAGGTACTCAGAAGACTACCAAGAAAGAAAGAAAGAAAGAAAGAAAGAAAGAAAGAAAGAAAGAAAG
>JANHMN010000012.1:44033147-44044759 GCA_030674055.1 Rhabdomys pumilio
AAGAAAGAAAGAAAGAAAGAAAGAAAGAAAGAAAGAAAGAAAGAAAGAAAGAAAGAAAGAAAGAAATAGAACATAAAACAACCCAGACACAAAACTTTTGATCTACAATCTTTTTTAAAATTATTTTATTTATTTACCTTAGAGCCATTACCCCCTTTCCAATTCCCCCAACACAGTTCCTCATCCCATTCCTTCTCCCTGTTGCCTCCAAGAAGTTGCTTTCTGTTTCCAGACCTGTCCCTTCCCTGACGCTTCAAATCTCTCCAGGATTAGGACCATCTTTTCCCACTAAGGCCAGACCAGGGAGTCCTTTGCTATACATGTACTGGGAGCCTCGGGCCAGCCTGTGTATGCTGCCTGGTTGATGGCTCAGTCTCTGGGAGCTCCCTGAGGTCAAGGTTAGTTGAGGCTGCTGGTCTTTCTGTGGGGACATCCTCCCCTTCAGCTTCTTCAGTCCTTCCCATAGTTCAACCATAGGGGTCCCCAACTTCAGTTCAATGGTTGGTGTAAGTATCTGCATCTGTCTCAGTCAGCCACTTGTAGGGCCTTTCAGAAGACACCCATACTAGGCTCATATCAGTAAGCACATCATAGCATCAGTAATAGTGTCAGGCCTTGATGTTCCCTACCCCCATGAGATGAATCCCAAGTTAGGCTAGACATTGGACCACCTTTCTTTCATCTCTTCTCTTTTTCTGCCTCTGCAATTCTTTTAAACAGAAACAATTCTAGGTCAGGAATTTTGACTGTGTGGTAGTGACCCTGTTCCTCCACTTGAGGCCTTATCTTCTGGAGGTATACTCTTAGAGTTTCCTCTTTTCATTGTTGGACATTTTGGCTAAGGTCATTCTCACTGAGTCCTGAGAGTCTCTCATCTCTTTGGTCTCTGGTACTTTCTATAGGGTCCTGCCTTCTCCCCACTCCCTGCCAGGCTGTATATTTCCATTCATTCTCCTGGCTCTTTGGGCTTCTTTTATGTTCCACCCCATATCTGATTCTATTCCCTTTTCCCTCCCCTTCCCCTCTCCCAGCAAGGTCCATTCCTCCCTCTGCCACCAGTGATTATTTTCTCCCCTCTTCTATGTGAGACTGAAATATCCTCACTTGGGTCTTTCTGCTTGTTAAACTTCTTACAGTCTGTGGGTTGTATTCCAGGTTTTATATACTTTTTGGCTAATATCCACTTATTAGTGAGCACATACCATTCATGTCCTTTTCAGTCTGGCCTACGTCACTCAGGATAATATTTTCTAGTTCCATCCATTTGCCTGCAAAATTAATGATGTTCTTGTGCATAGCTGAATAGTATTCTATTGTGTAAATGAACCACATTTTTTGGTATCTATTCTTCAGTTGAGGAATATCTTTGTCATTTCCAGCTTCTGGCTATTACAAATAAGGCTGCTATATGAACATAATGGAGCACATGTCCTTGTGGTGCAGTAGGGCATCTTTTAGGTATATGCTCAAGAGTGGTGTAGCTGGCTCTTCACATAGAACTATTTTCTGAGGAACCTCCAGATTGATTTTGAGTGTTTCTACCAATTTGCAATCCCACCAGCAATGGAGGAGTAACTGTCTTGTTCCACATCCTTACCAGCATATACTGTCACTTGGGTTTTTGAACTTAGCCATTTTAATTGGTGTAATTTAGAATCTTAGGCTTGTTTTGATTTCCATTTCCCTCATGACTAAGGAGCTGAACATTTCTTAAACCTGCCTGCTAAATATGCTATAGCAATGGTGGCACAAAGCTGTGACAGTCACCAACTAATATCTGATTTTACTTAAGACCCACTCTACATGATGCAACCCATACCTGACACAGATTGGATGAGTCAAACTCAAAGACTAGATAGCTCAGATACCTGGAGTGTAACCAAATACTGCTGACCTAAATAAAATAACAATATTAACAAGAACCATAAAATAATTTCTAATGATATTCCACTATACTTATAAATCGATGCCACAGGTGACCATCATTAGAGAGGCTTCCTCCTTCAGTAGAAAGAAACAAATAGAGAGACCCACAGCGAGACATTACATAGGGAGAAAGGGACCTTGGAACAAGCAGCTGTGAATAAAATATCTCTACCAAATCTTTCCTCTCAGAGCTCAGGGAACCCTGAAGAAGATGGGATAGAGAAGTGTGGGGACTAGAAGAGATGGAGAAAAGCAGAATGAGGCCCTCTAAGTCAACTGAGCAGAGCTCAAGTGAACTGAAGCAGAAAGCACATAGGTCTGCAACAGTTCTTCTGCAAACATATTATTGCTTTCAGCTCAGTACTTTTGGGGCTCCCAAGTGTGTGAATGAATGGTTCTCTGCTTCTTGTACCTTCCTTTGTGGTTCCTTCTGTTGCTTTGCCTTGTCTAACTTTTATGTAATGCTTTTTGTTATATCTTCTTATATTTTATTTTGTTGAAAACCAAAGAGATATTTCTTTATCTTGGGCTAAGCATCCATCTCTATTTTTCCTCTTCACCACATATAAGTGTTTGGATTTTTTGAGAAAAGCAATAGATAATGTATTGATTTCTCATTTATGTACACATGGCTGTTAGTACAGAAACCATAAACAAAAATATGTGCTTTGAAGGTTTCTCAGCACAAAAAGAATGAAGCCTGCTTGTCTACCCCAATTTCTTCAAATATAACTAAATAATAATGCTTTTAATTACATGTGGGTATGGTGGAACATCCCTTTAATCCCAGCATTGAAGAACCAGAGGCAGGCAGATCTCTGAACTTGAGATTAGTCTGGCCTACATTTTAAGTTCCAGGGAAATGAAATCAATATAGTAAAACCTTATCTCAAATACCAAAGATAAGATGTTTTATAAATTGTAAAATAGTTCATTTTAATTAAAAATACTAGTCTCTTATCACTGATAACATCAAGGAAAGGTGGGTTTTTTGTTGTTTGTTTGTTTTGTTTTGTTTTTTGTTTGTTTGTTTTTGTTTTTTGAGACAGGGTTTCTCGGTGTGTTTTTGTTTTTTGAGACAGGGTTTCTCGGTGTAGTCCTGGCTGTCCTGGAACTCACTCTGTAGACCAGGTTGGCCTCAAACTCAGAAATCTGCCTGCCTCTGCCTCCCAAGTGCTGGGATTAAAGGCGTGTGCCACCACCGCCTGGCAAGGAAAAGTTTTATAAACTAACAAGTATACAATTTTGCAAAAAGTCAGACACCTATGGGGCCAGACATGACTTCATAGACTGCTCTTCCCTATCTTGCATTAAATCTAAATTGGACTTCTCAGAAATCTTTGTGCATGGGGTGAAGACCCCCAAACTCAGGAGACCCTCACTCAAGTCTCGGAAAGTCACAGCCACCCAAAAACTCACAAGACACGGTACCTGGATGCAATCAGCAGAGGCTTTATTAGGGATAGTTGACCGGCCAACGGTCAATTCATTTGCCCACGCAGGAGCTGAATTGACAAAGACCGGCTGGCTGAGGGGCTTTTTAAAAGGGAAAACCACAAACCAGGAGAGTGAGGAGGGGGTGAGGGGTTGCTAAGGAAATATAACATAAAAATAACGGAGAATTCCAGAGGAACCCAACCTAAGTGAATCAGGGTCATGTAGAAAACACTCTGTATACTCATTCTTCTCAAAAATGTGGTCTTGCCATGTCACTTGCTCAACTATTTCTCAGTTGTTGTCCTGTCATTGTAGTTACTAGTTTCTCAGCCCCACCTAGATGACTTGCAATCCTCTTTTGTGGTCAGCCATTTTGGAACCGGCTGGCCTGCAATCTTGGCTCGTTCCAGAGAAACTTTTCCATGTCCTTTAAAGAAAAGCCTAAAGAAAAGCCAGTATATATTTTATGAAATGATTTTTATAATTTTTCACTCTACATGGGAAACAAAGGTTATCATATCTGTGAAGACTAGAATACTTCCACAATGGAACAAACTCAAAAGACTCCTTGGTACATTGGGAGATAAGACAGACCTTGAGGATAAAATTATACTTGGCAGTGCACTCAGCAAGCTCACAGGTCGTGACCATTCTTTGTCCTGGCATCAGCATGTCTCACTCATCACTCTGGCAGCCACCATGCCACTTTAGTATCCTTCAGAAAAAAACACAAACATGCCCTCTTCCCCATATTTAATAACTGATCCAAATCATGCCTTAGGCCAGTAAGTGGATCCTTCCCTTTCACCTATGCATAAGTATGACTAGTTGTAGTGTGCCATAAATACTCAACAGAAAGTTTTTGGCGTCAAATTTATTTTTAAAAAATTAAAAATAAAAAGAACATAATTTAAGTAAATGTATTGTGTATGGGGATATATCTCCCCATTTTTTATTTTGTGAAGATATTGTTTAAAAGTTCCATGGGCCTCTTCCACAGTCTCTTGTCCTTGACAATAATAAGGAATCCCAATAATACAGGTAGTGTTATATTGCTGCTAGAGTCTCAAATGTTTGACTGCGGTAGCCAGTTCTATTATCTGGGTTTTTCTTGGTTTGTTTGTTTGTTTTTCTTTTTTGTTTGTTTTTATTATTGGATATTTTATTTATCTATATTTCAGATGTTGTCCCATTTCCCCATCCTCCCCAAAGAAACGCCTTAACCCATACTCCCTTCTCCTATTTTTATGAGGGTGTGCCCCTACATGTCTACCCACTCCCACCTCCCCACCCTTGAATTCCCCCTGGTGACTGGGAAGCTGTATTAAACATAGGTTCCCGACACACCATTGCTTACCTGTACCCCTGATGGGACAAGCTGCCTTACCTCAAGGTTTTAGACCTTGTGGAATAGAGAATCAAAAAGAGAAGTTATAATGACCCTTGTATTGTTCTTAAATGTGACCAGTTATTCAGACTCAATCATGGACTGGTCTAGAAATGAATTCAATATTGTCAATAACAGTCTTAATATGGAAGTCTGGTTCTGGACCTTTCAGAGATCTATATGGAAATTAGCAGCAGTTCTCTATGGTGTTACGTTAGCAAGAGATAAAGTTGGGACAGTATCTGGATTTCAAACAGGTGTTAGCACATGTTTGAAATTTTAATTTTCAGGTTAACATTACTTTTGTTTCTTCTACAGTATTTAATGTAAGTTGCAATCATTTACAGTATTTAATTGATTGTACACCATCTAATTATGTTTGTGTTTTGAAATCTGGCATGTCAGTTAATGAAGTCTATCAATCAGCTTTTGTTTTAGTGCCCTGAGTATTACAGAACCTTGGTGTTCTAAAAATAGCTTGCAAGTAATAGAAGAAATTAGTCAGGCTTCAAGCAGAAGCAAGAGGGTAGTGAGCTTGATTATTGCTGGTATAACAGCTTTAATTACATTAATTGCTAGCACCACTGCGTCTGCAATTGCTGTGACACAAGAAGTTAAGACAGCTACTTTTGTTAATCATTGTTAGCAAAAAATGTTACTAATGTGTTGAATATATAAGAGGATTTAGATAGGCATTTAAAAAGAATGGATTGATGCTCTTTATCCTATTCATATTATTGGAAGAAGGTTCAGAATTTAAGAGTAAGGAGATATCTCGAGTGTCATGCCAAATACCCTTGGATTCACGTTAGTTTTAAATTTTATAATGATAGTCATTATAATTAGGAAAAAGTTTAAAGACTTTCAGTGTATTTGACATAATTCTAACACCTCTGGATGTTTTAACTTTGCATAGTGAACTTTGAATTTCAACAATGCTGCTCTACTGAGCATTGATGTGACAGATACTGCTTATAAAATTACCCATGGCCTGAGGTCAGTATTTCTCTTTTGGTCAAGCATCAAGAATGGCATATATATAGCTTGCTCATGATATCCCTTTTTGTCCTGGGAATACTTTTATTCCTGCCCACCATGTTAAAACTTATCTTTAACAACATCAACATGTTGGCAGCCAATGTACATGGCTTGAACCTGAAAATGGACCCCCAGACAAAGTTATTAAATTAACAGGCTGGTAAGCCAATGAGGGGTAAGATTCTGCACAGAGACTTACCAACCTAAGATATAAGTGCATTGCTTTGGATAATGCATATTCTATGATGAGTAAGGAAGGCATTCTTGTCAGAATGATGTAAGACAGGCTCAGTCTTCTTTATGAAATAAAAAAAAAAGGAGAGAGGCAGAGAGCCTTTGGGGCTGCTTGGCATCTGAAATGGGCCAAGGACAAGGAAATGGGCTCTTTGGCAGGAATATGACATTGACCAAGGACAAGGAAGTAGGCTTCAGGTAGGAACCTGACATTAGGCTAGAACAAAGAAGTAATTTCAGATAGGGATCTAAATCTTAGGCTAGAACAAAGAAGTAATTTCAGGCAGGAATCTAAATATTAGACTAGAACAAAGAAGTAATTTCAGACAGGAATTTAAATTCTAGGCTAGAACAAGGAAGTAGGCTTCAGACATAAAAATGACTTTGGGCTAGGGCAGGGAAGTAGGCTCAGATATTTTGGTCATCCTGATAAGCCCTTAGAAACAGTGATCACAGGAGTGATCACAGAATTGTGTTTAATGCCTTGCTTGTTTTTTGACTATTTGTGTTTATTGTCTTGCTTGTTCCTTGACTACTTGCATCTATTGTATTACTAGACCCTCAACCTAGAACTGACCTTAATACATGCATGTAATTAAAATGGTAAAAAAAAAAAAAGGAGGGGGATGGGATAGGAGGATCTAGGGAGAGGAAATGGAGAAAAAGGATGACATCTGAAATGTAAATAAATAAAATATCCAATAACAAATCATACTTGGGTATAGGCCTTTGTAGTAGGATCTGATGATTTTTTTTTTAATTTCCTCAATTTCTCTTGTTATGTCTCCCTTTTCATTTCTGATTTTATTAATTTAGATACTGTCTCTGTGTCCTTTGTTTAGTCTGGCTAAGGGTTTATCTTAAAGAACTGGCTCCTGGGTTTGTTGATATTTTGTATAGTTCTTTCTGTTTCTACTTGGTTGATTTCAGCTCTGAGTTTGCTTATTTCCTGTCGTCTACTCCTCTTGGGTATATTTGCTTCTTTTTGTTCTAACGCTTTCAGGTGTGCTGTCAAGTTGTTAATGTATGCTCTCTCCAGTTTCTTTTTGTAGGTACTTAGAGCTATGAGTTTTCCTCTTAGTACTACTTTCTTGGAGTCCCACAAGTTTTTGGACATAGCACTACCTGAGGACCTAGCTATACAACTCCTGGGCATATACCCAGAAAATGCTCCAACATACAACAAGGACATATGCTCCACTATGTTCATAGCAGCCTTATTTATAATAACCAGAAGCTGGAAAGAACCCAGATATCCTTCAACAGAGGAATGGATACGAAAAAATGTGGTACATTTACACAATGGAATATTACTCAGCTATTAAAAATAATGAATTTGAAAAATTCTTAGGTAAATGGATAGAACTAGAAAATATCATCCTGAGTGAGGTAACCCAATCACAAAAGAACACACATTTATTCACTGATAAGCGGATATTAGCCCAAAGGTTGAAACAGCCAAGATTCAACTAACAGACCACATGAAGCTCATGAAGAAGGAAGAACAAGTGTGGATGCCTAGGTCTTACTTAGAAGGAGTAACAAAATACCCAAGGGAACAAATATAGAGTCAAAGTGTGGAACAGAAACTGAAGGAGGGGTCATCTGGAGACCGTTCCACCTGGGTATCCATCCCTTGTACAGTCACCAAAGATAGACACTGATATGGATGTCCAAAAGTGCATGCTGACAGGAGCCTAATATGGCTGTCTCCTTAGAGGTCCCCCAGAGTCTGACATACCCAGAGGCAGATGCTCACAGCTAACCATTGATCTGATCAAGGGTTCCCAATAGAGAAGTTATAGAGAAGACTGAAGGAGATGAAAGGTTTGGTGGCCCCATGAGGAGAGCAACAATACCAACCAACCAGAGCTCCCCAGGGTCTAAACCACCAGCCTAGGAGTACATAGGGAGGGACCCATGACTCCAGCTGTATATCTAGGGGAGGATGGCCTTGTTGGGCATAGATGAAAGAGGAGATCTTTGGTCCCATGAAGGCTGAACCCTGAGTGGGGGGGGGGATTTGAGGGTGGGGAGGTGGGAGTGAGGGGAGGTGGGCACACACTCATAGACCCAGGAGGAGGGGGGATGGGATAAGGAGTTCCTGGGAGATGGGGAGAATTGGGTAAGGGGATAAAATTTGAAATGTAAATATAATATCCAATAAAAAAATCATACTTGTGTCTACACTGGTGGAATAAAAGTATATTTGGGTCCACACTGGTAGGCAGATTGAGATATCTACACCATACCATATAAACAGAAGACAGATACTAAAATGGAATCAAATCATTCACCTTGGAATTGCTAAGAAATTGGCATTCGAAGAAATAATAAATGAATTTACTTCAGGGAGATATCTTTCATTTTACTTGCCAGTAAACTCTCTGTAGCTCGTGGTTGACAGGTAGTAGAAGCTGGAAAGGTAGCCAGGAAAAGGCAATGGGTTATGATCAGGTTAAAATTTAAGCAATAGAGTTGTGACTAGTTATGTCTGTTGAGTTTTGAAAATGGCTAATGTTGAGGAATAAAATGTTTTATTTCATTTTTTTTTAAATCTGAATCTAGACACTGATAGCTAATGAGCTTGGTATTAGGTAATGTGTGTCTATCTTCTTGATTGTGTTTATTGAGTATCATCCAACCAAAATGGAACTGGCATTACACATTATTACATTAACTAAAAAGATAAAGCTGAAATTATTTTAATATGTGATTTTTCTGAACATATACAGAATATCCTGATTCTGTATTTAATCAGTGTGGGTTATGGAAAGCATTTATAATATTTTATTGAACCAATTCTTCTAGCATTTTATATTTTAAAATTAGCAAGATTTCTCAGTTTCAATATTTTCTTTTAGTGGTTATTAAATACTAGGGGCTTACATAAACACTTAAAGTGGCACAACAAGTAAATTTGTAGAGTTTTATTACATCAATAAATACAATGTTCAAGTAAAATATAAAGGCGTTTTATCCCGTTCCCCCTTTAATTGAAATAAGTGTTAATCAAAATAAAATAGGATTAAAATTCATTTTCTGACTCAGTAACCGCGTTTCAGACACTCAATGATAAACATTAATATAATTTATTTGAACTCTAAAATGAGTTAAGACCTTTGCAGTGAGACCAAGAATAAGGGTGATGAAAAGCGAATCCTTTTCCTATTAGAATGCTCGGCCTTCCTAATGGAATAAAATGAAACAGCTTGCTGCATGGAATTGCCTATTTCCTGTTCTTTTCCTCATTGTCCAGCTTGCTCTGTTAGAAGCCTCATTGTTTCCATTGTAAAAATTTGGCCTGGACTTTCCCCATATGTTCTGGCAACCTGGCTACAAAAAAAAAAAAAAAAAAAAAAAAAAAAAAATCTCCCCATAAATGCAGAGATTCGGGGATTCAGCATCGCTCATGTTAGACCCTCACACTTCATTCTGTTTCAGCACTCTGTCCTTGGGAAAATGGCCCTGTCCCTCTGTGGAGTTATATAATTACTCTGGCTCTTCTTATAAATACCTCCTTCCCTCTGGGTTCAGCCACATAAGCAGATGTTAAGGCTACCAATGAGTATTATACACTCCAGATTCATCTCCCTCTCTCCCCTAGCTCTGGCTCAGAATTATTATGCGCAGGGAACTCTGTTCAAAGAGAAACAAAGAAGAAAGTGACTTAGGGGCCCCCAGAGCCAATTGTCTTCCTATTTTACTCCCCTGAGCACTAAGGAACAACTGCTTGAAATGTAGTAAGAACACCGGACGTTTGACTACAAATTGAGAAGACCGGATGTTTCTTCTACAAATGCACCCAATTCCTCAAAATTTGAAGAAATCAAGGACTTCCTTAGGATGCACATCCCACATCTTGAGAAGGTCATCTCTATCCAGATGCAATGAAGACTCAGAAAGGATGCGAGAACTTCAATTACAGTATGATTGCCAAGTGTTCTTAGGAATATATCTCTATGGAAAAGACAGACTGGCCCCAACACACATGCTAGTTATCCACACAACTGGCACATCCCAAATTCTTCTTCCCACTGTGCACAGCATGATTTCATCATACATGTTTCGAGGATTGCTATAAGGAACCTTGGGTACAAACAATTGAATACTCCATTTTTCCCCATCTGATAGCATGCTATTGTCTTTGGTCCAGGAAAATCCATTCTTTTGTTTTTAACTACATTTTCTTCTTTCTTCCCTTTGCTTTTTTAAACGTGTTTTTTAAAAGTGTTTGTATTTTATCTCCATTTAGCACCCTGACTTCCCTCTTCAAATAAGCATGTGTTTAACAGTTTATCTTTGTTGTTTATATCTGAGACATGTAGTTTTAGTGCACAGATAGTTTTAATACATAATTTATGTGGTTCATTTGTATTGCATTCAATGGTTTTTCATTAAGAAACATACACTGAGTGTCCTTTCATGTCAACATGGATCTTACCTATCAGTTAGTTACTTACATTGTATAAGATACACAATATGCACCCACCACAGTGTATGAGTCCACAGTTCATGCAACAGATGGCCAAGTTGCTTCTAATCCCTATTACCAAATACATGACTTCAGTTTATTTCTTCATGTGTATTTCTTTATGGAACTATGTAAGTTTTTTTTTCAATAGATTGACAAGAGATGTTTAATTATGCCTTTTTATAACATCTCTTACATCAGATTTATAGACTTGGTAATAATATAGTCTATAAACTGGCAAACATACACAGGTACACATATAGTCTATTAACTAGCAAACATA
This sequence comes from Rhabdomys pumilio, assembly GCA_030674055.1. NCBI lineage: Eukaryota > Metazoa > Chordata > Mammalia > Rodentia > Muridae > Rhabdomys > Rhabdomys pumilio. The sequence goes on from JANHMN010000012.1 coordinate 44,043,927, forward strand.
TTCTCTCGTGCCTCTTCCTCCTTCTACTGATTACTGAATATCCTGGGGTTTGTAGCCCTATCACTTTAAAATATCTAGAAGGTACTGGGCATGGCAAAGGTTAAGGCAGGCATTACAAAAAGTTTATGGCCAGTCTGGGCTGCATAATCTATTTGCAAAAAGCTTAGCCTATAGTGTGAAACCCTGAATTTTAAAAATTAGTTAATATTTACCCAGAAGCAATTTACTTGAGTGTCTCTGTGTCCTCACAGGGCTTAGAAGTTAGTCCACTTTAACAGCATCATGAATTAGTTGTGGCTGAAAGTCTGTGTTTCTGAGATCATGTGCACAAGCACTGAAGCTTCAGCTTAGCTCATTTTCTGATGTCCACAACTTCTCCAGCTTCCTAGATACTAAGCAAATGTCTTATGTGTCTCAGCTGTGATACTAACTACCCAGGGGGAGCTTGAACCCTACTTGCTAAAGGCTTAATGCTACAAATCATTTTTGTGTCATTTTGAATACTAATATTCTCTGTCTAATGTATTATGAATTGGGGTGTCAACCCCTAATTGATCTTTCAGAGTCTGCTAATGTGGGGGAAACGGCACAGATCTCAGAAAAACTCTTTATCTATGGCTACAGGTCTATTATAATGGATATAACCCAGGACCCACCCAATGGAAGGGATGCACAAGACAGAATACCAGGGAGAGTGATGGAGAATATTCAGTTTCCCAGTATCTCAGGGTAAATATGTACAGCCCAGAAGCTTCTTGAATATTAATGTTTAAAAAAAAAGATTTGGTGTGTGTGTGTGTGTGTGTGTGTGTGTGTGTGTGTGTGTGTGTGTG
>JANHMN010000012.1:44048402-44063184 GCA_030674055.1 Rhabdomys pumilio
CTCTCTCTCTCTCTCTCTCTCTCTCTCTCTCTCTCTCTCTCTCTCTCCCTCTCTTCCTCCCTACCCTCCCTCCTTACATCATGTGAGATCTGACCTAATTATGTAGCACTCTTGACTGCTTCCTGAATCCTGAGATTCCAGGTATGAATCACAACATCTGGCTTTGTCAAAATTATTTTTTAAATATGTTTTGCCATGAATTCAGTGGGAAACAATCTACATTTCATAAGGGTGTTAGAGTCAGGGTCTGAGGGGCAATATACAGATAAGATGAGACACTGAACATGTAGAGACATTGGTACAATCTAATTGAAGTCACTATACTTCCAGAGATAACTGAAGGTATCTCTGTTGCTGCCCCAGGATACTCCTTGAAACTTAACATAATAATTCTCAGCAATAACAGAGATGGAAGCCTGAAGACTTGAAGAATTTTCCAGGCTTTCAGTTCCAGAGTGGAATTGATGAGACATCCACACTCGTGGACTTTACTGGGTTCTCAGACATTATTGGATTACTCAGATAATATGTAAACCAACTCAACAAATTCCCTTTTAAAGTATTCATTCCATCAGTTCTGTTTCTCTCCAAAACCTAATATAACTCGACTTTCTTTTTTATTACTTTGTTGTTGTTTGGAACAAATAAGCACGCAGTATTTGAATTTGTTAAAAATTGTTCTCTTTTTTCATTTGCTTTTAAATTGATCTATATAGTTCATTTTATTATTTGTCACAATGAAGATACTTTTTAGAATTATGTAGTATTGTTATTATGTTATATATTGACCCAAAGAATAATGACTCTTCCTAGGAAAGCAGTGAAGTTAGAACTTACAGGAGATGTGTCTTTCTGTATTATAGAAAGAACTGAAAATTGCATGTGACAATATAACATGTATAAAGTATTAGTTTCATACCCCTGTGTAAATTGCAAGTTTCCTGATAATAAATACTATTTTCATTTCTGAGGCCATTGAGGTTACTTTTGGTCTCATTAACTAGAACCATCATCTTCCTCCTCTCTCTCTTGTCCTGAGCTTGTATTTTTACAGACTTGGATCTGTACCATATAACAGAATATAGAACTAACAATTTCTGAATTTTCATGACCTCTACTACAGAAAGATGTTTGATCAAAGTAGAGCCTATCATTTCTAAATCTGATGCAAGCTTTGATTTTCCTGTGTTTGGGAAAGCACACATCCTTGCAGCCATGGTTTGTATCCAAATAGTCTGTATAACTGACAAAGGGGTTTCAAGAGACACTGCAGAGATGGGAGATGTTGTGGTTAGGTTTCAACTTCTGTGATAAACACCATGACCAAAAACATCTTGGAAAAAAAGAGTTGCTTCAGCTTACAACTCCCAGTTCACACTCCATAAATTAGAGAAGCTGGGACAGGAAATCAAAGCAAGAACCTAGAACAAGAACTAAGAAGAGACCATGGAGGCATGTGGCTTGTGGGCTTTCTCCTTGTAGTTTGCTCAGCCTACTTTCTCAAACCATCTATGGTAACCTGACTTGAGTGGCTCCATCAACAATGGGCTGGGCTGTCCCACATCAATCATTAATCAATACAATTGGTTACATTGCATGCCTATCTTATGAAGGCATTTTCTCTGTTAAGATTCCTTCTGCCCAGACATATATGGGTTTGTGTCAGGTTGACAAAAAACAATGAGCATAGAGGAAAGACAGTGAGAGAGAGAGTTGATGGAGGAATTCTTTAGGAACATGCAAGCTGCTGACTCAAGCATAGGTGAAAAAAAACCAAGCAAATATTTTGAACAATAAAATGCATTTTGTGTCTAACTAAAAGATAAATATAGTTAGCATGTGCAAAAATCAAAGGATCAACACCAAATGAGTTTTAAATTTTTCACAATTTTTATAATGTACATGAGTTAAACTCTAACATAGTCATGATTTCTGAATCTTTGAAGGCATCAAATAATCAATGACTAATCTCCATTCTGACTCTGTAGTATCCATATGTATATGAATATACAATGTATCCTTATCTATTTCAAAATGTTTTGTGTTGACATACAATGAAAGATATGAACTTAAGATTATTTAACAGTATAAAATGAAAGCACTGTCTAAAGCAGAGTAGCTGAGTAGAAATACACGAGATACCTTGAAGATTGAGCATAAAAACTATTTTCTAAGCTTGCTATCCAACATAGCAAGCAACTCATCCACTAGATACTTCTTCTGACCAAACTTCTTTCTTTTGGTTATGATATTATTGACAATTACCAGAAGAAACATATCATGACTATAACAGATCAGTCTTTTTTATGATTTTTTAAAACCAAAATGTGTTTAAAGGTATAGAAACACTTGTTAACGAATGATACTAAATGGTCTCTCCTAAAATAAAGCTGTTGGGGAGATATTTTGGAGTGTTGTAGTACCAATGTTGAATGTGGCTTTCAGAATCTTGGGTTGATGGGAAGGTACTGAAACTTGTAATGCAAGCATGGATACTTTGAAAATACAGGTTCCTTATGCACTGCTGTTGGCCACGTAATTGATTAATTTCTAAACCCAGAGTTTCCTGAAGTTTGATTGAAAAGTAAACACTGTGTAGTATCTGGATAAATAAATGTTGCATATGTTTTGTTTTGTTCTGCTTTTAATTTATTAAGTAGCTTAATTTTATGTCACACTGTACAGACTTCAAATTTACAAGAGTGACAGCTTCTTTTCATAAATATTTATTTTATCTTTAAATATATATGTGGACTTGTGTGCACTTAAAGCCCACAGAGACTAGAAAAAGATTTCAGATCACCAGAGTAGAACACAGGCAGTTGTGAGCCACCCATCATGAGCGCTTGGAACCAAGCTGAGGTTTTCTGAAAGAGCAGTATGTGCTGTTAACTGTTGAGTCACAAAAGGGATAGTTCTAGAAAAAAATATTAAATCAAAAGCAAATACTTTGCTTTATATAAAAAATATCAAGTAGATGAGAAGAAGGGAGGGAATAAAAGGAAAGGAGAAGAAAGCAGAGGAGGAGTGGGGGAAAATAAGAACGAGAAGCAGAAAGATGACAGAAATCATATTCATGTAAGGAATGACTTATGCAGCAGAAAATTAAGTAAGATATACTATGTGGCAGTCAAGTTTTATTCTCCCACTATTTATATAAACATTTCTATATGTACTATAAATGTAAATGTATATAATATACTATATATACTATGAATCAAATATGGCTACAAAATACATTATATTATTCTTCAAATATTTTTTATATTTTGAAATGATTCATCTACTTCCATACAATGAGAGTCCAATGAACTCTCATGTTAAGATTTTCTCTCCATTACCACTTCATTCAGAATCAGTTTTGTGTTTTGCATAAACACTAAGAAATTTTTCTTGTTTTTTTCCTGAAATTACCATTTATGGATTTAGTGGCAGTCTATTTCTTTTTCTCTAAAATGAGATGTTAATCTGGCCTAACCTAACAGATTTAAGAAGAAAATTGCTGTTCAAACATTAGTTCAAACAATTAAATGAATCTTCAAATGAAAAACATTCAGTGAGCTACAGTAAACCAGTGTCCTAGTTTTAGAAGTGCTATTCAGTCGGTGTTCCTATGGAGACCTGGACCACTATTGGTATGAAATGACCACCAGGGAAGGCTACAAAGTCATCAGAGTCAAGATCAAAAGATCATTACCTTCAAATGAGGCAAAAATGAATTTTACTGAATGTTAGGGGAAAAAAGGCAGAAATACAAAAGTGTTAAATATTATTATTAAAAACAAAATACTAAATATTTTTCAAACAAATGTTTTTTGGGAAAATAATCTAAGGGTGATCTATACTCAGCATTCATTCTTTACTAGCCTGCCTAAACTGGCAAGGTATTTTACAAGCTTTAAGACTTAGATGCTAATAATTCATAGAATGCAACTTTTGCAAGTTACACCTTAAGAGATGTTATCAAAATTTACTATTGTAGAAGCATGCATATATGTACATGTATATATGTGTGTGCATAAATATATATCTACATAATAAAAATATACATTATATACACATATGCATACACATATATATTATATACGTCATATACAAATGCATATATACATCATATACATGTCCACATCATATACATATCTACATCTATATATATAAATCTATATCTACATATACATATATGTGCATATGCATATACTCATACACATATGTATCATATATTGTCGGATGAACTACAGTGGCCACCTTTATGTAAACTCCCGATGCCGCACACCGCAAAAGCATTCCCTGCAGGAAAACCTAATTGAGGACTGCCTGAGAGACCAAAGATTTCTGGTGCAGACAACGCCAGCCAATTGGGAACTGCTGTTTAGAAGAGATGCTTTCTTGGGACCAATGGGGCACGGAGGGTATTAAAGGAGCTTGCAGCAGTGCTCAGATGAGCTTGCTGCAGCATTTCTCACCTGCTCCTGGAGTCTATGTTGGAGACTTCATACCACCTCACCTCCAGTCCCTAAGAGCAGGCAGGGTTAGGTGGTGAGTAGTCCAGGGCCCAGACAATAATATACATATGCATCATATACATATACACACACACATACATGTACTACCTTTTAGGCATTTTCTCTATTATGAGAATTACGTCATTCTCCATGTTATAGAGAAGCACTCAGAATACAAGTGTTTTTTGTAAAATAAACAATGACACAGCACTCAGAATACTCACAGGAAGAAGAGGAAGCTGCATGGATATGTTTGATAAATTTCTGAATTTAAATGTGAAGTCAACGCTGTGAACATCTTTTCCCCATTTGATTTATTACAATTTCATAGTACATTTTAAAACAGCATAAAGGAAGCTTATCAATTAAGATTTGTTGATGGTCTATGCTCCCATTATTTCAAATTTATAGTGTCTAAATAATTTTGTAACTTCTGTTTTCTGTCTCAGAATAAATACTTAAGGCACTGCATGTTGCTTTTCAGGACAGTACGGCTCTGCTTTTTCTTGTATTTTTTTTTATTTTCCAATTCAGCTACCAGCATTCTTATCACATTTATTCCCCCAGTCCTTTACAGTTTCGAAAACAGGATGTTCAAATTAAGCATCGCGTATGTTGTAAAGACTGTTTTATGGATTACTTAAAAGTATTCATGAGTATGAATGTGTTTATCCTTTGATCTATGACTTTATTCTGAGGCCACCACTCCTTAGATTCCCCAAGGCTTCTCCCAACAGGGAGGCCTGATTCTGTGGTGATGAATAATGTGAGGAGCTCTGTTTCTAATTTAGGCTCCTTACCTGCCACAGAGCTTTCAGATTGTATAACAGCCCCCAGCAGCCAATGAGATTTACTTCTCCTAGGAAGGAGGTGACATGTGGACAAGGCTCAGCACCAGCCTTGTTAGTCTATCTCAATTCACCAGAGTACACGGCTCTTGTTGCTCTATCCCTGTAACAGAAGCGTAAGAATGATGAGAAAGACTGACTGGACATGAATGTAAATGTATTCTACATGTGAATGGATTGAGGTGTGTTTTAGGTTATCATATCTTAGTCTTGCTTTGGGTGTAAACTCTAGTAGGTTTCTGTTGCACCTTAATCGTTTTTTCTAGTGCTCTCATTCTGAAGCCATTGTTCTTGCTTCTGCCTCTGTCACGCATGGTGTTTGATGTCTATTTGTGTTCACATGATGTGGAGGTATAAATGAGTGTGTGTGACCTTCTAGACAATACAGAAGTCAGAGCTGATGGAGTAGTGACCTTCTAGATGATCCAGAATTCAGAGCTAGTACAGTAGTATAATTTCTTTTCATATTTCAGTTTCATAAATTATCATCCCTACTGCCACCCTTTCCAAATGTCAAATAACTAAAGAAAAATATTTGAAGTAAGTATACTATTAAAAGAATATCAAAGGAAGAAAACAAAGAAAAGAGATAATTAGTTGTCTGGTAGGGCTCTGGCAAACTTTTGTATTATATTCAGTGACAGAAATCTTTAGTTTACACTGAATTTAGCAAGTTTAACCACTAAGCCATGTTGTCGGTCATTTAAAAAAATTTATGTGCAAAACATAACATAAAATATTTAAAATAACTGGCAAATTGTACAATAAAAAAACCAATCTACAACAATGTAGCATCTTCTGTAATTCCTACCTGCAAATTTGATATAAGTTCTTTGAATATATTTCCAGGAAATGTAAAAAAAAAATTTTATAGGCTTGTTTATTTTTAACAACTAGAATGGAATTTAAAAAATATAGTCTATTAGCTGAAAATGTAAAGACAAACTGTCTCTATCAAGCTCCTGGCTTTCTTGTTGCAGAGGAGCACAGGATTTGTCTGTGATTCTTTTGTAGCTCAGGTATCTGGCAAGAGTGTTAACTGGAGTCTCAGCTCATTTTCACAAGCCTGAAAGCAAGGTATCCACCAGGCTGTGCTTTCATCTGGAAGTCAGCGTCCCCTTCAGTGTGCATTCTTCTTGGTTACAGAATCCAGCTCCTTGTAGCTACAGGTCTGGACAGCTATCTTAAAATTTGTTCTGGCAAAGGCAGCTGCTTTTCCAGACATTGTGCAGGAAGATGATGTAAATAGTTCACTTTTGCAGTACCCTTAAAAGCTAGCTGTTTACTCAAATGTCATTTTGTCTTCAGAACAATCTTCTACCTATCCCATTGGTATTAATCTGAGCTTTCTTGGAAAACTTTAGAATTTAAGGTGTATATAATGCAGGTGATGAAACTATAAAGGGATATTATTTCCTGGGATTCTCCTAATTCCACCTCAAGGAGCTGAGCCTAAATGGAAATACGTGGGTTTTATAACCTGTGGAATAATGAAACTTGAGAGACCTTGGACTGGATGACAAAAGGGTAAAGCAAGAGTGAAAACTCCATTTAATAACAATGGATAAATAAAAGGTTGTTATGACAGCAAAATAATGTTGCCCCAAGCAATGGTGTTACCACTTGGCACCCTAGCCTGTTAGCACATAACTAGAAGTACCTTAAGGCAGCACTCAGCCACCCTCAAGGGAAGTCACACAGATATGAACCTGTGTTGAAGGGAAGGAAAGTCTCAGGAAAAAATAGCTAAAGTCTGATTGTCAGTCAGGAAGGAAGGCAAGCAGGGAACAAAAATTGCCATTTAAAGGGGGCGAGGCAATTCCAGAAAAACAAAGCAATGTAAACATAGTTGTAATACAGGACTTAGTAGTATGCATCATATTTGCACAATTCTAATATTAGAGTTAAATGTGGGTTTATGAAAAATGTAGAGTAAGTATAAAACAGAGAGAAGGCAGTGGGCTGCTGTGTATAAACCAAATAAATCAGATTTTAAGAAAACTGTACAAAAGGGTACAGATTTTTAAACTCTTCTTTGCTTTCAGCTTCATTGGTTTTCATTTTGATCCCAGCAGGGTGTATAAGAAGTCCTTCTCGACAGCACCTTGCAAAGAGGTTGTCATCTCTTTTTCAGAGCAAATGTTAGTGACCGATTTGTGTTGCATCCTCTCAGCTATAATCTAATGCTTAGGAAACCAAAGCAATTTACAGTTTCTCTGCAGTACAGACAAAAACTCTTTAACTTCAAGATACCCACTGTAATGCTAGGGTGGGTGCCCGGTTGAAAAGCATCTAACCAGCACACACGGGATGCGGGATTCTATCTACAGCATTTCACAAACCCATTCAGATTTCCAAAATGACTCAGTTGACTTCCTGCTGCTTTCTTGAATCAAGGAGAGGCTTTTGAACTCTTTAAACAAAGTGGAACATAGTAGACACAGTAAAATAGAAAAGAAGTATGCTGTAGCTGAAGTAAGTATCTCCTAAAGACTCTTGAGGAAAGGGTTGGTCCCCAACATGCTGCTGTTGGAAAGTGAAAGTATATTCTTAAGTGGAGCTGAAGGTAAAGGGTGAATCAACAATGAATGCTTTTGAGAAGATGATGAGAGCCCTTCTTTGCCTCTTCTGTTCCTTTGTGCTTGCTCCCTGGCTGCCTTAGGACGAGCAGCTTTGCACCGTCACTCTTCCCAATATGATGCTTCCTGTTCACCTGGCCAACTAATCATAAACTGAAATATCCAAAACTGAAAATTAAAATAACTGGCTCATCATATGAATCAATTGCCTTAGAAATGATGCTACTATAATGAGAAACTGGCCAGCATGAGGTGGCTGACTTCTTTGCAGTACCCAGTATCAGGGCCTAATAATTTTGTGGAAAACTCAAATACTAAGAATGTTACTTGCTTTCCTTCCAATCCCAGGATCATGATGCCAGACTTCTTTCCTGTATAGGCAAACGTTGAGGTTCCTAAATCATTACTATCACAGCTCAAGTCAGACTCATTTATCTGAAAGTGAGTCCACCAGATGTGGATGGAGAAGAGAAACTCAATAGCAAAGTCCTGAGGCTGAAAGGTCTTCAGGAATGATGGGCAGTGATCCTCTATCCCACAGAATTCTCATGTAGGAAGCTGAGTAATGTTAGCAGTAAAAACAAATGCTCAAAGGACACTTATTGCCAATTTCAGGTGGGGAGGTGGAGGACATCTCAAGAACCTGATAAAGACCTGAGATAAAATTCACACCTAAGAATCAATGAGGGTAACTTTAGCTGTGACTTGAAGCATTGGGGATATGGAATCACCTCCTGTAGCCAGGCAGGAAATCCAGTGGAGCAATAGGGACACCAGTCCAGCCACAAAATTTTTAACCGGAAATCTATCCCGTCTACAAGAAATCCTGATTTCTTATAGCATCCACGACCCCTTTAAGTTGGCTCTTTCCCTGTAGCATAATGCTCATGGAAACTAGCCAAATTGCTTAATAAATCCAAAACTCATTTCTTTGTTACGATAAATATCTCCTACAGAGGTTGTACTACCCTTTATTCATTTGTTAACAAACAATTTGATTGTTCCCAAACTGAGTCTATTACAGTGAAAGCTGTTGTAAACAGCAGTGTATTGATTGTCTTTAAAGAAAAAAGCTTTTAATTTTATTTAGACAGATGCTCAGCTATCCATTTGCTGAGTCTTGGGGTATTCACGGGTTTTCTTTCTATGAAACAGCTGTATTTATTCCTGGAAAATTGCATCATATTACATTCTCACTAGAAACGTAAGAGAAGTCCATTTTTCTACATCCAAGCTCACATTTGGTATGATCATTATTTGTATAACTCTGTGGTGCTGATGATCAAGGGCAGGGACTCATATGTGAAAAGCATAGACTCTCTACCACTAAGCAAAACATATTCCCCAAGTATACGTCTTTTATGACAGACTCACACTGATATCTCAACATGGTGCTAATTTTCATTTCTTTAATGATTAACGATGTTCAATGTCTTTGCATGTGCTCATTTTTCATCTGTATTTCTTTTTGATGACTGTCTCTCAATGTGTTTTATCTATTTTTTTGGGTAGAAGTTTTTACCAGTTGAGTTTTAAGAGTTCTTAACTTTCTATAAAAATGCTATGTCAAATAAATTTGCATATATTTTCTGGAGCTCAGTAGTTTGTTTTTATCATAATGATTTTTCTCAGATACTTTTTATCTGATGGAGGTAGTTTATTGTTTTCTTTTTAATTATTGCGTGAATTATGCATAAATTTTCATAGAAATGCTTTATTGTTCATTAGATTCTAAATATCATTTCTATGATATCTTTCAAAAGTTTCAAAAATTTGTTACATTTACTTTTATTCTTTAAACTTTTATAGCAATTGTTTTTATTCTTTATAATACTACAGACACAAACATTCCTATTTATATTATAGCTACTTTTACATATTTTGCATTTATAAACATTGTTTGTGGATAATTGAAAATTATCCTAATTTTCAAAATCCAACATATATTTTCTCATTTGTGAGTCAACCAGCAATGTTTCATTGCCTTTTTATTGTTTTAGAATTAAGAAAACTAAACTCTACACGGTTATGAAAGAATATTTAGTTGGGTAACTACTACGTAAATATCCTCTGAATTATATAACATGGATACTAGCATATAATAAAAACCCTACAATACTGGGGTCTTCAAAATGTTCTTCACTTTTGAAGTGTGACTTTTAGAACAGGCAGCCTAACATGTAATTGCACATACCATTTTTTCCTGAAACATTTTTTAAGTTATCTTATTTATTTACATTCCAGTCGTTGCCCCATTAGTTCTCACCTCCCACAGTTCCTCATTTCATTCCTCCTCCTCCTTGCCTCCCAGGGAATGCTCCTCTCCTCACTAGGCCTGACCCTTCCCTGGGATCTCAAGTCTCTCAAGGATTAAGCAAACCTTCTCCCGCTGAGGCCAGACCAGGTAGACCTCTGTTACATATGTGCCAGCTGCCTCAGACAAGCCTCTCTATGCTCCTGGTTGTTGGCTCAGTCTCTGGGAGCTCCCTGGGGTCTGGGTTAATTGAGACTGCTGGTCTGCCTATGGGGGTCACTCTCCCTTTCAGCATCTTCAATCCTCTCCCCAATGCAATCATAGGGATTCCCAACCTCAGTCCAATGGTTGGGAATAAGTATCTGTGTCTGCCTCTATCAGCTGCTGGTAAGGCTTATCAGAGGACAATCAAGCTAGGCTCCTGTCTATAAACACATCATAGCATAGAAGTGTCAGGTCTTGGTGCCACCACCACTCCCCACCAATGAAATAAGACCCCAAGTTGGGCTGGTCATTGGACATCCTTTCACGCAGGCACTTCTCTTTTGTCCATGCAGTTCTTTCAAACAGGAACAATTCAGGGTCAGGAATTTTGACTGTAAGCTAGCAACACTGTTCCTCCACTTGAGGCCCTGTCTATCTATGAAGGTAATTCTCTGGTGGAATTTTGGGGGTCACTTATGTATACTATCATATCATCTGCAAATAGTGATACTTTGACTTCTTCCTTTCCAATTTGTATCCCCTTTATATCCTTTTATTATATAACTGTTCTAACTAGAATTTCAAATGCTATATTGAATAGCTAGGGGGAAAGTGGGCAACCTTGTCTTGTTCTAGATTTAGTGGGTTTCTTCTAGTTTCTCTCCACTTAATTTGTTGGTTTGCTACATATTGCTTTTCTTATGTTTAGATATGTGCCATGCATTTCTGATCTCTCCTGGACTTTGAACATGAATAGGTGTTATATTTTGTCAAAAGCTTTTTCAGCATCTAAAAAAGATGATCAGATAGATTTTTGTTTATTTGTTTGTTTGTTTTGTTTTTCGAGACAGGGTTTCTCTGTGTAGCCCTGGCTGTCCTGGAACTCACTCTGTAGACCAGGCTGGCCTCGAACTCAGAAATATGCCTGTCCCTGCCTCCCAAGTGCTGGGATTAAAGGCGTGCGCCACCATCGCCCTGCTGATCAGATAGTTTTTATCCTTGAGTTTATTTATACAGTGCATTACACTGACAGACTTTCATATATTGAACCATCCCTGCATCCCTGGGATGAAGTCTGTTTGATCATAATGAATGATGGTTTTGATGTGTTCTTGTATTCAGTTTGTAAGAATTTTATCGAATATATTTTCATTGATATTCATAAGCAAGATTAGTCTGAAGTTCTCTTTCTTTGTAGGGTTTGTGTGTGGTTTAGGTATCAGAGTGACTGCAGCTTCATAGAATGAATTAGCTAGTGTTTCTTCCATTTCTCTTTTTGTGGAATAGTTTGAGAAGTATTGGCATTAGCTGTTTGTTGAAGGACTAGTAAAACTCTGCACTAAAACATCTGGCCCTGGGCTTTAATGCTTGGGAGGTGTTTGATGACTATTTTTGTTTCCTTAGGAGTTCCTTAAGATGGCTTACCTGATCTTGATTTAACTTTAGTAGGTTGTATCTGTTTCCAGAATCTATTTCATCGAGATTTTCCAGCATTGTAGAGTATAAGCTTTTGTAGTTGGTTTTGGTGAGGTTTTTTTTTTTAATTTCCTCAGGTTCTATTTATATGTATACTTTTTCACTTCTGATTTTGTTCATTTGGATACTGTCTCTGTGCCCTTTAGGTAATTTGGCTAAGGGTTTACCTCTTGTTGATTTTCTCAAAGCACCAGCTCTTCGTTTTCTTGATTCTTTGTATCATTCTCTTAGTTTCTAACTGGTTAGTTTCAGCCATAGATTTGACTATTTCCTTCTCTCTACTCCTCTTGGGTGTGTTTGCTTCTTTCTGTTCTAGAGATTCCAGGTGTGCTGTTAAGTTGTTTGTATGGGATTTCTCCAATTTCTTTATGAAGGCACTTAGTGCTATGAATTTTCCTCTTAATACTGCTGTCATTGTGTCCCATAAATTTGGGTATAATGTGTCTTCATTTTCATTAAATTCTTTAAAGTTTGATTTCTTCATTTATTTCTTCTCTAAGTTATCCTTGAGCAGAGAGTTTTTCAGTTTCCATGAGTGTATGGGTTTACTGTTGGTTTTGTTGTTATTAAAGTCTAACCTTAGTCCACGGTGATCTGATAGAAATCATGGGATTATTTCAATCTTCTTGTATATGTTGAGGCTTGTTTTATGTCCAATTATATGGGCAGTTTTGAAGAAGGTTCCATGAGGTGCTGAGAAGAAGATATAGTCTCTTGTTTTGGGATGAAGTCTTCTAAAGATATCTGTTAAATCCATTTGGTTCATAACTTCTGTGAGTTTCACTGTTTAGTTTCTGTTTCAGTGACCTCTCCATTGGTGAGAGTGAGGTGTTGAAGTTTCCCAGTATTATTGTTTGAGGTTCAATATGTATTTTGAGCTTTAGTAATGTTTGTTTTATAAATATAAGGAGCCCTCATTTGGGGGGTAGATGTTCAGGATTGAGACTTCCTCTTGGTGGATTTTTTTTTCTTTAATGAATATGAAGTATCCTTCTCCATCTTGTTTGATAACTTTTGGTTGAAAGTCTACTTTATTGTGTATTAGAATGGCAACTCAAGGTTGTTTCTTGGGACTGTTTGCTTGGAAAACTTTTTTCCATCCTTTTACTCGGAGGTAGTATTTGTCTTTGTCACCTAGGTGTGTTTCTCGTATGTAGCAGAATGCTGGATCCTGTTTACGTATACAGTCTGTTACCCTTTGGGGTTTGGGGGGGGAAGATTGAACCCATTGATGTTGAGAGATATTAAAGACAGATGATTGTTTTTTACTGTTATTTTTGTTGCTGAAGGTGGTATTATGTGTGTATAATTCTCTTCTTTTGGATTTGTGAATTGTTTAGTTCCTTGTGTTTTCTTGGGTGTTCTTACCCTCCTTGTGTTGGAGATTTTCTTCCAGTATCCTTTGTATGGCTGGATTAGTAGAAATATATTTTTTAAATTTTTCATGGAGTTTTACTGGGTATAATATCTTAGGCTGCCATTCGTGTTCTCTTAGGGTCTAGATGACATCTGTCAAGGATTTTCTGGCTCTTAGAGTGTCTGTTGAGAAGTGTGGTGTAATCCGTGTAGGTCTGCCTTTATGTATTGCTTGGCCTTTTCCCCTTGAAACTCTTAATATTCTTTCTTTGTTCCATGCATATAATGTTTTGATTATTATGTGATGAGAGGATTTTCTGTTCTGGTCCAATCTATTTGTTGTTCTGTAGGCTTCATGTACATTTATGGTCATCTCTTTCTTTAGATTAGCGAAGTTGTCTTCTATGATTTTGTTGAAGATACTTGCTGGCCCTTTGAAGTGGGATTCTTCACTCTCTTCTATTCCTATTATTCTTGGGTTTGACCTTTTCATTGTGTCTTGAATTTCCTGGATATTTTGGGTTTGGAGCATTTTACCCTTTATATTTTTTTGATCGATGTTTCAATATTTTCTATGGTATCTGCTATGCCTGAGATTCTCTCTTTGTATATCTTGTATTCTCTTGGTGATGCTTATATCTGTAATATCTGATCTCTTTCCTAAGTTGTCCATCTCCAGGGTTGTCTCCCTTCATGTTATCATTACTGGTTTTATTTCCATTTTTAGTTCTTGAGACATTTTGGTCAATTCCTTCACTTGCTTGATTGTATTTTCCTGTATTTCCTTAAGGGATTTGTTGTTTTCTTCTTTAAGGACTTCTACTTGTTTGCTGGTGTTTTCCTGTATTTCTTCAAGTGAGTTCTTTATATTCTCTTTAAGGGCCTCTATCATCTTCATGAGATGGGATTTTAGGTCATTGGCTTGCTTTTTATGCATGTTAGGGTAGCCAGGGCTTCCTTTAGTAGAGAACTTGGTTCTTAAAGTGCCAAATTGTGTTGGGCTCTGTTGCTTATGATCTTGTGATTGCCTCTGGTCATCTGGTTCTCTCTGATGTTAACTGGCCTGGGTGTCTCTGACTGAAACCAGTTTCCTTGAAGGCAGGTAGAGCTCTGTGACCTGAGTCACGTCTGGTCTCCTTGGAGGCAACCACTGTTGTCTCTGGCTAGGGTGGGCCTCTTGTGTCTCTGGTTAGAACAGACCTCCTGTGCCCCTTGGTTACTCCAAACCTCCTGTGGCCTTGGTTACTGTGGACCTCCTGAGCGGCTTGCAGACTGCAGCGTTTGAATGGGAATCAGTCAGGCCACTGATCTGGCCCTGGTGGGGAAGTAGGCCAGAAGTAAGGTCAAACTCAAGGGGCAGGAGTGGTGGGGGGTAGTTCCTGCATCAGCTGGGCTGTGTGGGTATTCCAGCTGGCATGGGTAGTTGGGATATATTCTCACCTGTGTCCTTGCTTACTGCAGACCTCTTGGGTAGCTTGCAGACTATAGCATTTGGGCTGGTATCCTTTCTGAAACACTTTATGCTTAGTAATTTCACTGTGACCAAACATATATTAAAAGAAA
>JANHMN010000012.1:44063194-44082365 GCA_030674055.1 Rhabdomys pumilio
TATTTTGTAAGTGAGAAAGTTAGGTTATTGAATAGTGCACACTATTGAAAATAGAACAGCCTGTTGGGTAAGGACATGGATTATGAACTTCAGAAGGTCTATAGTCATCTCAAATATTGTCTTTGATAACTGTGTAGCTGTGAGATTATTAAACCCATTTTCCTAATATTTAAAAAAGGAGGCAGAAGCTTTAATTCCTAATATGTAATTTGAGGACAACTAATAAGAATAGCATATAGAAGAAATGTCATGAGTATGAGTAATCATATAGTTATATGTTCAATTAATCATTACAGTTAATGCTCAATAAAAATAAAAATTTAAAAATAATTAGAAACAATAGGAGGACAGATACCAAAATTCAGTAATAACATAATCCTGTGTGTCCTGGCATGAATGAAGATATTCAAATTGGCATTTGTATTTCTCCTTTTGAATATCATACCATCAAAACAATGATACCCAAAGAATTTAAATTTTTTAGGCATCTCATATTTGAAAAAGTAAAAACCTGGGCTCTGCTCTGGCCAGAGAGAAGCTAGTCTTCTGGAAAGGGATTTGTGAGTTATGATTTGTCAGACCTCCTTGCAGGGGAGACTGGAACTAAATGATAATGGAAACATAATAATGATGTCAGAAGCACACTTTGTCTAGGGCTCACAGCTACACACACCTTTGACCTCTTTGTAAAACCTAAGTTTTATGTCAGGGCTCTGAAGTAGGATTTGAGAAGGGTCTCTGATCATCTCTCTGTTCCTTTTCCTCCCTTCCTTCCTTCCTTTTCTCCTTTCTTCCTTCCTTTACTCTTTTAAAAACTTCTTGGGTTGTTGTGATGGTTTACATAGTTTGCCTTCCCCCCCCCATAGACTCATGTGCTTGAATGCTTGGTCAGCAGGGAATGGCACTATTAGGAAGTGTGGCCTTATTGGAGTAGGTGTGATATTGTGGGAAGAAGTATATCACAGTGGGGGCAGGCTTTAATGTCTCCTATGTTTAAGCTCCACCCAGTGTGGTATTCTGTCGGTAATTGTGGCTGGTGAACCAGGGTTCCTCATGCCAGGCTGTGGGTAGTTGGCTGGGAACACTCTGGGTTCCTCCAGAGGGAAGTTAGGCCCAGCTGCTGTGACTCCATAGTTCCTCACAGTCGGCACCAACGACAAGAGGAAGTTCATGGGTTTTTACAGGCTTTATTGTCATGGCGGATGGTGGATGGATCTGGATGCACCCCCCCAAAACCCAGAGCAGACTTGAGTTAAATAGGGAGGGAAAGAGGGGGGAGGGCTGGGGAGGAATGCTTAATTGACTCCACCCTCTGGCCTTCAGGTACCTCATTAGTATGTAAATCTCTCTAGGGCCAGGGGCCTGCTAATCACACCCTTTACCTGTGCCCTACATGACTGAAGGGTGTAGGTTGAATGGAGATTAGACCTCATAGATCATCACAGGATCTATGACATTATCAAGAGCCTGGGTTCTGGGGACGTGGCCGAACACCCACAACCCAAGAACCAGGTTACCCTTCCACAGTATTCCAGTCTTCTTATGGCTGCCTTCAGATCAAAATGTATAACTCTTATCTCCTTCTCTAGCACCATGCCTACCCCACACCACCATGCTTTGCACCACAATGATAATAAACTAAACTTCTGAAATGTAAGCCAGCCCCAATAAAATGTTGTCCTTTATAAGAGCTGCCTTGCTCATGGTATATCTTAAGACAAGCATTGGACATGAGCAGTCATATATACCATCTACTCAGGATGGAAACATTCATTAGAAAATCATAGAAATGGAGCCCTCCTATAATGGCGATTCTAACACCAGTAAATATTTCCAAGTCCACAAAAAGTTCTTTTACTAAGCTGCATTAGAATTCTTATTTAAGAATTAAGAAATTCTCTCCCAACTCACAAATACATAAATGCATAGGACTGAAAGGTCTTTTAATTGTATGTTACCTTAACATATTAAAAAACCTTAGAATCCCTGGGAGCTGGCATTTTTTAAGATGATATACTCACATACAGAATGGTTCATGACATGTCTTCATCATCACAGGATCTATGACACTGTTGGTTTTCTTCAGTGACAGAGGAAGCCTCCCTTAGCGTCAGCAAGCCCTGGCAGGACATTTTATGTTTTATAAAATGATAATTTAGGGAGTTCTCTGAAAAGTCCTAACAATTGAAGACACATACACTTTGAAATGATTAATGACTTGTATCAGCACCAAAAATGTTTGCAGTATAACAAATATTTTAAGAGAAGATTTCTTTTGTGATTATTCAGCAATTCTGGTTTGAAGTTTGTGTTTGAAAGAAAGCAAACAGAATTTTAATGTTGTTTAATTGTCCTAGGTTTGAATGCACAAATATGAATGGAAACTGAATATATCAGTTCACTTTTTCTGTCTTCCAAAATTCCATTAAAGCAACAATAAAAGATTTTTTTCAGGCATAAATCCACAATTATTTGGAGGAATGAGAAAAGAGAAAATAAAGACAAAATAGCCAAACATGGAAAGTAGACAACTTGCTGGCAAATTCCTGAGAGAATCCCAGAAAACTGAGTCTTAAGAAAATTTTGAAATCACATGGTGCAACTTAATTTGCCCTAGATTTCCTAAAGCCCAGTAGCCTGTAATGGTACTCGAGTCTAGAGTAAAGGGGCTGGCATAGACCATACAGAACCTAAGAGAGGTCTGTTATACTGCAATTATTGATGGTCTTTCTTAGAAACTTCCAACTCCAGGCCTTGCAACAAAGTTTCTACTTTCCTTACAAAGATTATTCATATGTGGGACTGCTGAAACCAAAATCCAAAAACACAGAAATATTTCCTACAGTTGTTGCTTTATATAACTCACATAAGTTAAGTGGAAACGGTTTAGAAAGTACATAAAATTTAATGAAGCTTCCTGAAGTAGGAGGGAACAGATTTCTTTCTGAACTTAAAAGAGAAAGAACTCCTGAGAAGGACCCTTTTATTGTGTGGTTGGCATAGTAAGGAGAGCTGACAGAAAATCAATTCTAGGGACAAATATTCAGAGCCTGTTTCTAATGGGTCAAGACTGAAGGCTAGCTAGATTTCAATGTTTTAGTCTTAAAGAAGGTTGATTTCATTCTGTAGACTTGGAATGTACAGGGAAATAGGTGGGTAGGCATATCATTCTGTAAAGAGGATATGTTGTGAATAGCTGAGAATGTCAGCAAGCATGTCTCAGAGAGATCTAGAGACAAGCAAATAAACAATGGGCTTTTTTAAATCGCAGAACAAACCCAGCAGCCTAGTTTGGGTACTGGTTCAGAAGTATACTCTGAGGAGTCATGAAAATAGGAACAAAGAATTAATCAATAATTACTACAAGTAAAAGAAAGACTACCATAGATAGAGATAAAATGAATCTCTTGAAAGACAGTATAAACTGAGATCTATTTAAACCAACCAGCAGGAGTACCTAACCACAGAAGAACATGGAAATTGATGCTGAGATGTTATACAGAGAGAGAAATTGACAGAACAATTGATGTGTGATTGGAGCTGTGTTGTGCAGACTGCATGTCAATCTAAAAATCACAGATTAGAAAATTCACAAGCGTATAAATAAAAATCTTTAGGAAAGAAAAATACTTTCTAAGCCCCCCAAATCATTACAGTAGGATACTTTTGAACATAGTACTCAGGTTCTGGACATGAAGAATTCAGTATTTCCAGTGCTATTTTGTTGTGGTTATTGTTGTTGTTGTTGTTGTCGTTGTTGTTGTTGTTGTTGTTGTTGTTTCTGTTTTAGACAATATGTGCTATGTCTCCATCCATCCCTTTTGGAATGAGGTTATTGTAGCTTTATGTATTTAATGTATATAACTTATTTTTTTAAATTTATAGAAGCTTACAGATATTGCCTCCATCACAAAATACATTTTTGACTTTAGAGTTATTAATAATGTTATACCTATTAGGACTTTTGGATGCTAACACATTGACTAAATATGTTATTTCAGTATGAGGTGGAAATAAAGTTTTAGAGAACAAGTCCTACGGTGATGTTAAAGTGGTATGTTGGGGTGTCCAACTGACCAGGGATAGGCCCTGTTAATTTAGATTGCTAGATTGATATGATTAGGAGCCACCTAAAGTATAGCTGTGGATGTATTTGTGATGGTCATTCCAGAAAGGATTAGTTAGATGACGAAGCCCTGCCTGTATATAGACAGCACCTACTGTATTGTGTTGGGGTCTTAGGGAGAATAAAAAGGGGGAAAAGAAGAATCTTGTTGAGTGCAAGTACCTCTTTTTTTTGCTTCTTGTTCCGAGATGTGGCAAGTACTTTTCCCTCCAAGGAGCTGCCTGCCACCTTGCCTTCTCTGCTCTGAGCCCAAAATAGTCCTTTTTCCCTTGTGTTACTTTGTTGGGTATTTAGCACAGAAATTAAAACTAATGCATTATATACCATCTCTTTAAAACATTTTAAAATGTTGCTTATGAAGAAGACAAAAGGCCACAAAAAAAAAAGATCAGGCCTAAGGAGCACATAATATTTTTATAACCATGTAAAAAATTCTCCATAAGGTCTAGAGATACAGTTCACTTCTGGAGTGCCCACCAATAAGTGTGAGGCCATAACTTTAATCCCCAATACCACATAAAGTAGGTACAGTGGTCCATGTTTATAATCCCTACAGTTGGAGGTAAAGGCAATAGTATCATCAGACTATCAAGATTACCATTGGCTAGACAATGACTTTGAGGTCAGCCTGAGATACATGAGATCCCATCTCAAAGAAGGAGTTAAAAACTACCCCTTCATAGTGAAACACCCTAGCCACCTATATATAAATTTTCAAAGATATAAATAAATGTTGGTAAGCATTTAATAAAAACTCTTTTCTCTCTCATATTATGAATTGTTTGTGACCTGAGGCCTTGAAAAGGACTGGATTATTAACCCCAATTTTCAAAATCTGTAACATTACAAAATACCTACAAATCCAAGACTTTCATGGCATACGCATGAAACTTATTGGCCAACAACTGTTCATGGAAGCATGTGGAGGCTGGAAATGCCTATAGGGACACAACATGAACATTCTGCATCTGTATCACTGATACACAGATGTGATATAAGAACACACCATCTGATTGACTATATATCTCAAGTGTAAAGGAGTCATCTAGCCAACTTTGAGATGTGGGATTAGAGGCACTGTGGTTGTTAACATAGTTTGAGTTGGGTTAGTTGATTGCTTTGGTTTTTACATCGCTCAGAATAAAACCTGAGGTCTTCTGCATGCTAGGCTAACATTGTGACACTGAGTCCCAACCTAGTTTTCTGTGGTTGCTGTAAGCAATAAGAGATGACTGATCCAATTACTGATAAATATAAATACCCAAGCTATCACATTTAACAAGTATATTGAACTGTAATTCGTGATGGCAATGATCAAGAAATTCAACAAAATATTGTTCCTCTACAAAGATTTAGTTGCATTAACCACATATTAACATGATTGAAAAATGAGGTGCAGGTGCAAGAATTATAAATTGTCATCAGTGAATAAGCCCTCTTGGTTATATCTCCAGAACTCAGAGCTAACGCATCTTTTTAAGTTTTATTGTATGTGTATGAATGTTTTCCCTGCCTGTCTGAATGTATGTATTCCACACATGTGCCTGGTACCCACAAAGGCCAGAAAAGCATGTCACATCCCCAGAGATTAATGGATAGTTGTGAGCCACCATAAGGGTGCTAAGACTCAAATCTGGGTCTTCTACAAGACCAACCATGTTCTAAACCACTGAGTCAATTCTGCACATACACTCCAATCAATATTTTTGATGAGCATGGAGAAGAAATGTTTCTGAGAATGTATAACACAGCTTTACATAGTTGTAGTCTCTATACATAAAATACTGAACCTTTCACGTGTTAATATGACTTCTTTATAAAGTTTTACTTACTGTTTATCATAATGTGTCTTGCTTATTTAGCTTGGCAATATGATTAATTTCTTGTCACTATTAATTTGAACCCTTTACAACAATAATTTTTTTCTATTCCTTAGAGCTTCTGTCAAGAAAAGTTTTGTATTTTTTTAATCTGTATGTTATTACCAGTGATTGTTCTCTGCCCTTATGTCTGAATTTAATTAGATTACTTATATTACTGAGATTCAAGAAATATAATCCCAACATAATTTCTAATCTCCAATCTAGGGCAATAAAAGATAATGTAAAGTGGGGTTTAAAGATAGCCTAAACTCACACTCCTGGAAAAAAAAAAAAAACTAAATTAGTTAGCTCAAAAGAAATTACCACTAATTCATTTCTCTAGGGTTAGAAAGAGTCCGAGCTTCATATGTCCACAACGACAGTCAAATACTAAATCATAACTGGGCTGCTGAGGACATTTCAGCTGCCTTGAGCATCACAGGCAGCTCAGCTGCAATAAAGGATTGCTTATTGGTGACTTGTTAAGACAGCTTTCCAGCTCTTGAGTCCTATCTCAGCTCTCAGGAGTAGATATCTTAGAAGAAGCTGAGCCTTGCCTGGAGCCATGTGTCTTTGTTTGAGAACAGATGTTAGTTATACAAGGTCCCCAGGATTTCATTTTTCTGATGAATCACCTGAAGATGACACTGCAAGTTGTGAGGCTGCATCTGTATTCAGAACAGTTCATTCAACACCTGCCAACTCCTGCTCTCTAAGGTTCAATCTGAACAAGGCAGGCGTCCCAGACACCTGACCATGGCCAAATACTCCTCCACATGTGCATCTCTGCAGCAGCATCTGATGGGACACAAGAGTGTAATGGCGGTCCTGAGTTGGTTCTAGTGTTTTACAATACCTCCCAAGAGAAGTGTGAATTTTCATGCACAGTTATTTTTAAGATGATGGTTTTAAAATATGGTCTAAAGACTTATCATAATTTATACTTTTCTATTTTTTTTTATGTTCCCTGCTTACTGTGAGTACTAAAATACCAACTATTCACATAGGCTCAATTGTCTCATCAGGTAACGTACACCCTGACCAAGTAATATCCACCATTGATCACTTATCATCATTTTATCTTCTATTTGAAATCAATCACAAATAAAAATACATCTATACAACTTATATCTACAACCTTGATGATCAAGAATCAGAGCTAACTAGATAATTTTGTTCACTGTTTCCCATTAAAGAAGCAAGCCCAGCGTCAAAGTTCGGTGTCCTCATTTTAAAATAAAGTAAGATGCAAATTTAAAATAAAATTTTAAAAAAACACTTAAGGAAATGTTGAGCATCCTTACTCATCAGGGAAATGCAAATCAGATTGAGATTCCATGACATATGTGTCAAAATAGCTAAGATCAAACCACAAGTGACAGCTCATGCTGGCTAGGTTGTCGAGCAAGGGGAATACTCCTCTATTGTTGGTGGGAGTGCAAACTTGTACAGCCATTTTGGAAGTAAATGTGGCAGTTTCTCAGAAAAGTAGAAATCACTCTACCTCAAGAACCAACTATATTACTCCAACACATATTCCCAAAAAATTGTCCAGCAAATCATAAGGACACTTGCTCAACTATGTTCATAACAGCTTTATTTATAATAACCAGAAACTGGAAACAACCTAAATGTCCCTCAACTGAATAATGTGTGAAGAAAATATGGTACATTTATACATTGGAAAATTACCCAGCTGGTAAAAACAATGACATCATGGCTTGAAGGCAAACAGATGGAACTAGAAAAAAATATTATCCTGAGTGAGGTGACCCATACCTAGAAAGACAAACATGGTATGTACTTACTTATAAGAAATATTATCTGTAAAGTAAAAGACAATTATACTATAGTCCACAGACCCAGAGAGGCTAAGTAACAAGGAAGACTTAAAGGAGGATGCAAGGATCTCCCTGGGAAGGGGAAACAGATTTTGAGAGTAGACTGGGGACAGGTAAGACTGGGAACAAGGGAGATCCAGTTGAGGGGAAGAAGAAAGTACTGGGAGAAACTACTGGAATTTGTGGGGCAAGGTGAAAACCTAGTGAAATGAAAACTCCATGAAATCTACAAGAATAACCCTACCAAAGACTCTGAGTAATGGAAAGCAAAGAGCCTCAACGGGCCATTTTCTATAACCTAGCAAGGCTTCTATGAAGGGACTGGGACAACATCACAGCCACATAACCTTAGACCTACAGTTTATCCTGCCTCCATAGTATGCTGGGATAGGAGGCCAGTAGAATCGTATTCAATGAGACCAGAGACTCTAGCTAGCAACTGATGAGAGAAGATGCAACGTCCCATAGCTAAACATCAGGCAGAGCTCAGGAAGTCATGAGGAGGGACAGGAAAGATTAGAAGAGGACTAGAGGGGTCTGGAACACACTATGGGAAGATGACCCACAAAATCATCTGACAAGGACTCATGGAAACTAACAGATATCAGGGACTCAGGGACCTGTCTGATCTAGGTCCTCTGCATATATGTTATGGCTGAGGGCTGATGTTCTTATGGCAACCCTAACAATGGGAGCAGGCACCGTGTCTGACTCTTGCCTACTTGTGGAATCCTTTTCTTCATATGTAGCATGTTATCCCATGTTAGGTTGATGTTCCTGAGAGGCCTGCTCTTTTCTGAGGGGATGCAGGGGGAGAATGGATACAGGGAAGAAAGAAAGTGGGAAGAAGGCTGGGATGGGCGAGAGAAAAGAAATTGTAGTTGTGATGTAATGTATGAGAGAAGAATATAAATTTTAAAAGTTCACTGAAAGGAACTTTCTAGCGATATTAGATATTAAGATTACATTATTATTTATTATTCAAAGATTTTTCTGTACACAATGTATTTTCCAATGATGTTTTGTTCTTCGAGACTGTTTTTCTGTCACTTACTGATAAACCTTACAAGATGTGTGAGAATCAGATAAATATTTTTTGTACATATTGGAGTACAAATATTTGATATAAATTTTCTTAATGAAAATAGTTTTTCTATCATAATTTATATTTTAGCTGTTACAAATTAGCATGCAAAATATTGGAGTAATAAGATCTTGATATTGAAATGTTTATACATGTGGTACATTATATTCTTTTTCAGTTATTCACTGCCGTAAGTGTAAAATAATTCTATGACTCTGCTTTATGTGCCTCAAAAATGCTTCTTCTGCCACCAGGCGTGGTCATTTTTCTCTGGTAAAGGAGTGTGAAAGAACATGAGTCAGAAAATTGAAGAATTGTCCAGAGATTACCTCATTACTCTTTATCTCCCTCCTCCCAGATGGAGTTAGAAATTTTCTTTCGGTTCTAGACCTCAGAATCTAGACTCAGGAAACACAAGTGCAGTCTATGCAGCTGAGAAGCTGCAGAAGAGATGCAGAAAACCCAGCAGATGCCTCTGTAATGACTGAAGCTCGGTTGTGTGAGTCACTGGTTCTTGTTACATAACAATGTTTAAAAGCTACTTTAGTCTGTGCTAGTCTGTGCGAGCCCTTGTGAGCCCTGCTTAGTTGATTCTGTGGGTTGTGTTCTAGTGGTGTCCTTGGCCCCTCTGAGTTCTTAACCCCCAACCTTTTTCTCTGGGTTCCCAAGCTCTGCCTAATGTTTGTTATTATAGAAAGGAAGGTGGAGTTGTGAGAACTTTCTTTTATTATTTTCTTTGTTTTTTGGGGGGGTGGGGGTGGGGGGTGGGGTGTTGCTCTTGGCAACAGGGTTTCTCTGTAGCCCTGGCTCTCCTGGAACTCCCTCTGTAGAACAAGTTGGCCTTAAACTCAGAACTCAACCTGCCTAAACCTTCCAAGTTCTGGGATTAAAGATGAAGTGACCATCAGGGACATTTGCATTGGGCTAAGCCATGTCTTCTGCATACACATTATGGTTACATAGCCTGGTGTTCTGGTGGGACTCCTAACAACTGTGCTGTGGAGTCTCTGACTCCTTTGTCTGTTCTTGGGACCCTTTCCCTCCTGCTGGGTTGCCTCATCCAGCCTTCAGATGAGGTATGTTGCCTAGTCTTATTGTAATTTGTTATGACAAGTTTCATTAACATCTCTGGGAGGCCCGCCCTTTTCTGAAGGGAAAACAGAGGAGTGGATCTCAGGGAGAAGGGACATGGGAGGGTGGGAGAAACTGGGAAGGCGGGGAGGGGTTGGTCTGTAATGTGTGAGAGAAAATAAAAACAAACAAGTGATGAAATCTGAAAGCTTTTTTTTTCTTTTCTTTGCTTTATGGAACATATATTGTGATGCTCCAGTCACACATTACTTTTTCTTGACAACATTTTGCTCTACAGCTTCCTTTGCTCATTTTGCTTGGATGCCAAAAAGCCTGGCATTAGCACGGGTCATGCAAAGACTGGCAAAAGCTTGAAGTTCTTTTCTTCTGTGATGACATCGGCTTTCTACTTTTTGTAGAGGTTCTGGATGGCCACCACAGGTCCTCTTATCTGAGTGATTAATTTAAGTACTTCAGTGGAATTATTTCCCTTCTTTGGAACAAAAGACTTCCTGGAGAAAAGGATGAACTTGGACCATACTCCTTTAGGTTCTCCACATTGGCCTATAGCAATTCAGTGGATTTGTTTTGCCTCCTTGGGTCCACAGAGATTTCGATGCAGTGAGCCATTTTCTTGTGGATGCCAACCACTCTGAGTTTTCCAGAATGAAGCCTCTGCCAGCCCTGACCTTGGGGTGGTATCTAACCTTAAGGCACCTCACTGTGGTCCTGATAGGAATGGACTTGAGATGAGGGGCAATGCAGTGCACTTTCTCCTACTGGCCCCTGCATCTGTGGCTCTTGCGTACCGGCTGGTTGAACCAAGTGTCCACTTGCTGTGGCCAATCCTTGTGAAAGTGGAACTTCAGGATCATGCCATTCATACTGGGTGTCATGGCTACCTTCTGTATGAGAGAATGGCTGAGCAGAAAGGCTTTTAAAAGCTACTTTAAAAGTGGTTTTCCAGGGTAAAATATTTCCACGACTAGATAAGATAGCAAAATGGGTCCCTTCAAGCATCCTAATGGAAAAAGAACTTACCATTGGCTAGAAAAATTATGACCTATATTATGTAGGCACTCAGAAGATGATGTACCTATAGATCTATGACTTTAAGAAAACAGATTGAGAAAAAAATATTACTAGTTTGACTTAATGCTATCCATAGCACCTGAAACAACACTGTCACAAAAATGAAATGTAACCCATTGTCTTAGGGTTTCTATTGCTTCGACAGATACACCATAACCAAAAAAGAAAGTTGAGAAGGAAAGTGTTTATTTGACTTACGTTTCCAGATCATGATCCATCATTGGAGAAAATTAGGACAAGAACTCAAACATAGCTAGAACCTGGAAGCAGGAGCTGATGCAGAAGCCATAGAGCGATGCTCCTTACTGGATTGCCTCACATAGCTTGCTAAGCCTGCTTTCTTATAGATCCCAGGATTAACACCACAGGGATGGCACCACTCACTCCCGCTTGATCACTAGCTCAGAAAATGCCCTTACAGCTGGATCTCCTGGAGGACTTTTCTTAACTGAGTCTCCTTTCTCTCTGATGACTCTAGCTTGTATCAAGCTGATAAACAAAAACAGCCAGTACAACCATAATGGCCAAATGAATTTATTTCATTCATGGAGTCTCAAGGAAATCAGCAACATTTATGACAAGCAGGTTATCAGGGCATTTTCCAGCCAAATGCTGCGACTGACTGATCGCTTTGGTGACTATTTCTTCAGACAGGGTTGGTATCATTTTGAGCAATTCTGGAAAATGTTATTGAAGGTAAAGGAAAAATAAAAATGGTTTACACTCACTGCCATTAATGAAATGTTCTTGGCACATAAATATACTTTCCTAGCAATATTATACTTTATAATGGCTTTGGAACATTTGATTCATCTTTAGCTGATAAATCATGTGCCATAGCGAACCAGAGGGTTTATTTAGCTATTACTGCTTCTACCATGCTATCATTTCTCTCTCCCTTCCTCCCTTCCTCCCTTCCTCCCATCTTCTCTCTCTCCTTTCCATCTTTTCCTTCTATTCTCTTCTCCCAGTCCCTCTTTCTCCCCTCCCCTCCTCTTTTACCTCTCCTCTCCTCTCTCTCCTTTCTCATCATTCTCATGGAAATTCATTCTAGGTATTAACTGTTCTTTGGCTTAGTTACCAAGCAACACATGAAATAGAATCAAATCCATTAAGGCCAACAGTAACGAAATTTTAAGTGACCCACAAAGACTGTATAATGAGTAGGGAAGAAAAATATTTTAAACAACGGAGACATGGGAGTAATTTTATATAGTCTAATATAATAAGAAATGATTAACAATATATGAGAAGTGTTTCATTTAATAAGATGTGTGTAGATATTCTATTTCAACTTCTTGAAAATAAAATATTGTTAAGCAATGATCAAATTTGTTGTATGTAGCAGACATTACACTAGTAAATCAGTAACGTAACACATCATTTGTGGTATAATAATGCAAACTAAATAGTGTTATATAATTTCGTAAGTTGTTTTTGTAAGCTATGATCCACACATTTTAACCATTTTCTACATTTTGAAACCTGTTTCACTGGTGCAGAACTCAGAACTTGTTTTACCAGTACAAGGTTGAACATGCAGCCTCTATTCAGCCAGCTGAGCAAGACGACATGGCATGCATTTAGAAGGACAAATACATTGGCATATAGAGGCTTCTCTTAGAGAAAGTGATCTGTACCAAACTTGAGAACAAGTTATTTCACTTATCCAAATGACAATTAATTAGATCATCTTCAGTCTTTTATGAGTACGAGGAAACAGGTATCAGTTTCTACCGGAAGATTCTCCCTGGTTAGTGTATATTGGCGTTGGTGTCATATGCATCAGAGTTCATCTCTCAGTGTCTTTCAAATAGTACTTAGCAGATTAATTCATTAGTTTATTTGCTGGGTTAAATTGTTTACAAGACACTGTGTGTGTGTGTGTGTGTGTGTGTGTGTGTGTGTGTGTGTGTAGTGTAATGCCCTGTGTCTATACTAAAAATAATATTTCATAACATTCAAGTAAACCAACCTTTCTTAGAACATGATTCCATACACCACCATGAGATGTCTGGGTTCAGGAAGTATTTTCCCGCAGGATTGGACAGTCCTATTTCTTGGCTATTTCTGGAATCACTGCTTTTCAGTACATACTATATCACTTAACATTTATCACCTCTTTCTTTCACCTACCCTGTCCCAAATTAAGCCCTGATCAGCTCTTCCAAGCACTAATACAACACTCTTCCCACCACCCTCCAGCTATCTACTCAGCATTCACATTGACTGGAGAAGGTGGTAAGGGAGCTAGTTGGGTAGACTGGGAAGACATTGTAACGGGGAATCCATGAGCTGCACGGTCTACAGGAAAATCCATCGCAATATTTCCCAGTATTTTCCAATAGACAGGTGAAGGATAAGGACTGTCTATCATCCTCAAAATTATCCAAATGCTGCCTGTGCAGAAAGATTTTTCAGGCTCTGAGGAGAAATCCGTCATTTCAAAATCTTCTTTCACCCCTCTTAGAGTATCTTCTCTTTCCTTATATTGTTTTAGTTGGTCCCTTGTCTCCATATGCACATTAGTGTAAATTACCTTGTAACCAAAATAACATTAATATCTTTCTTCTAATAAGTATTCCAAGATTGCATACAGATAGAGGAAAATAGTTCTATAATGAGACAGAATATATCATACAATCCCCTTGTGCATAATCCATGCCTTTACATTTCTGGGGAACCTATAGAAACTGTTAAGAAGAAGATGTGCTTGGAGAGGGTGAGTACTTCCGGGGAAAACAAGACTACTGTGATGTGCATGAATACAGTGTAGAACATTGAACAGCCTTGAATGTTTACAACAGCAAAGAAGCTGAATCTACTCTCTTCTGAAATCAAAGGTACATCAGGGTTTGATAGTGGGTTAAGTTATTTGCATGGTACTACAATCAAAACCCCTATTAACAATGTTGGCTCTTGTAGCCTACAGAACATCTTTCAAAGGGAGGGGAAATGACAATGGATTCTTGTTGCTTGGTGAATAATGATCTTATGAAGATAAGTCCCATGGTGTTGAAGCTGGTAAGTGTAATCCTACTGCTGACAGCATTCCCATAAGAGACAAAAATTTCTTGCCATCTTTAAGTAAAATCAATTAATGAGATTAAAATTTTACCTATATGTCATTAACTTGATTTAAGTATTATGAGACTCTAGTTATTAGCAAAGAGTATAAAAGGCAGTAAGTATTCAACAATATTTTTATTGAATTATATTAAAGTATAATTCAAGTGAATCATACCCCACAACAAAGAAAACAACATTCTTCTGCTCTGGTTATTCTCCAAATTTAATAATCTTGAACTGTCTCCTTAAGTCCCAAGTAAAACTTTTTTGTGCCAAAAAATGTCCTATTTATTTTGGTTAGTCAAATTATCTGAGTACTCTCAAGTATTAACTAAGCAGTGTAACAATTTTTCTGACATTGTCAATATTCTCTTTCATTGATCTTTTAAAATAAGTCTTTAATGTGGGGTTCCTAGTGAAGTAAGGAAATATACTTTGAACTTTTTCCTTTCTAATCAGTTGTTTGGATGCAGGTCTTTGATATCTGTAGTGTGCTGAAATAATAATTTTAAACCACCCTTAAATTAAATTGGGAAATCTACTATCTGAAGCCAAAAAACAAGTTGGAGAACTTTTAAAGTCCTAGAATACATTTTTTATTTTTATATTAGCATTCAGTGCAATGGAGCACAATCAGGGAACTCTCTGATACCCATGGCAAGAGTGGCTAGTCACTACTATGCCTCAGTCTGAAAGAAAGTAATATTTCCTAAGAAGCAATAGATCTTTCCATGGCTCTCATTTATGATCCATCTGTTTGGCCAAATAAAATTAAAACAGAAAAAAAATATTCAAAAGGTTATATGCATGGAGATAACAAAAGGAGATATTGAAAGAGCCATAATTAATGTGACTGATGAATGAAAAGTTCATGGCACAGATGGTTGTTTATTTCCTTCCCTGGAAACAGACACGAAAAAATACACTTCTAAAGTGTGAATGACTCTCCCTTTCCATAGCATAAGAAAAAGATCCTTTTATTCTGGCATTTTTGCAAAATTTAGAAGTAGCAACTCATAGACTATTGTTCGCTTTTAGATTCTGAAAGGTTAATTGTCACAAAAACTATTCATCCTTTATTAAATACATGATTAAAACAAAAAAGTATCCAACTAGTCCTCATGAATATTCATGAGCATTAATTTTTTTCATTCTGCATAAGATAGGATTCTCCTTTCACTAGCTGTCAAGTGAACTGTGGTGTGATATTGATCACATGACACAAAGGAAGTGTGATTCAGTAAATAACAACTAACATGTGCTACTCAAATTCTCATCTCTTAACTAAAATTACTGCATAATTTGCAAAAAAAAAAAATGTATCTAGCAAGGGGGTTTTATTGAATTACTTTCTAAACTAATGTTAGCCTACATCTGTATCCAACTCTTCTGACATATAATTTCTAATTTTATACCATTTAAAATACTTCACATGTAAAAGACTCTTCAAGAACCTATACCCATATTCTCCATGTCCTATCTTTCCTCCTGAAAACTTCTCTTTCCCATAACTACCTTGCTTAAACCTGTACTAAGGTATTGGGTTTTTTTTTTTTTTTTTTTTTTTTTTTTTTTTTTTTTTTTTTTTTTTTGTTTTTTTTTTTTTTTTTTTTTTTTTTTTTTTTTTTTTTTTTTTTTTTTGGTTTTTCGAGACAAGGTTTCTCTGTGTAGCCCTGGCTGTCCTGGAACTCACTCTGTAGACCAGGCTGGCCTCGAACTCAGAAGGTATTTTTAATAAAAATGAAATATGTCATATTTTTAAAGTATTGTGTTCCCTCAACCCCTGATACGAGCCTATAATGAGCAATTATATTGAACATGTAACATATGTTAACTCCAGATGTTCTAAGGCTATAGCCACTGGACTTGGCTGCCTCTCGATGCAAGCAAATTGGGAGTTATAATGGTAACTCACTTCCATGTGTGTGCATTGTCTCCCATCACATTGGACTTTTAAATAAAAAACTTATTTTTCACAATTCCAGTTTGAAGTTACCCAAGGAAACCCATAAAGTAAAAAGAGAACATTGGTTGGTTTGAATGTTAAGAGGTCACAGCCAGTCATAATTCACAATCTGACACTGAGTAGCTTGTGCTCATATTCCCTTGGAGTCTCAAGCCTTCGAGACTGACAAGCTTTGCTGAGTATCACATAGGAAATGATGCTGGGCTTTGACTGGGGAAACTGAATATTTGTGCTCACCTATTTTACCTCCCAGAGTTATCCTTCATCTAAATCTGAATATTTTTGGAGTCCTGAATTTGATTCTCAATCTGTTACATCATTTAGGGACCAATATTTATGGATACGAAAGATCGTAATCTTTTCCATCTGCCAACACACATATGTGGTCCTGGACAAAGGACTACACTTTCATTGGTCATTCTGTTCTTCTGTCACCTGCAGGTATGCCTGACACTTTATGAATACTTGACATGTAAGATGAATACACATATAAAGGACAAATTCATTGGCATTGGAAATGTATCATTGAATCATGAGGCAAAGGACAATCATTGTAATTTTTAAAATAACTTTCTTCTCAATTATTTGATCAGTATAACAAAAACAACAACAATAACAAAACCAATGTCTTCTCTATTTCTGTGAGAAGGGAAGAGTAGTGGAAGAAGGACACTAGCTTTTTTCAAAATTCCTCATGCATCCTGCAAATTGTTTGGCCCATTTTGTAATTCATTTATCTGCTTATCATAAGGAAAGACTTCTAATCCCTAAGCTATAGATGACAGGACAACACTTGGCAGAGAAGTCAGTCAACGCATCAAGTGTGCAGCAGGTAGCAGAGCAAATAGTACCAGAAGCATTTCAGAACAGGAGGGAAGGTTTTGAATCAGATTATCCCAAAATGCAAAACCTCACTAAAACATTCCACCAGACAACTTTTATACCGGCTTCTCACGGCTCAGCTTCTGTACCAATGAAACCAGTGCCACATTGAGTACATAAAAATCAGGAGAGGAAAAGGGAAAGTAGCTGCTGCTGGCTGTTCACTTTGTCCCTACTGTTACTGTGACTGGCTGAACAAGGAAACCTCACCAGGTCTGTGTGTAGTGAGGATTCTGATGAGTCTGTACACTCCAGGTCTGTAGGCTGGAATGCAGGCTGATGGAGGAGCAAGCTGTATGGCCTGCTGACCTCTGACTTCAATTCCATTTCCTTTTGGGAGATGATTCAACATTCTTCCCAGCAACAAACGCTCTGAGCACTGAAGGAAAGACTATTGACTGTACTGAGGTCTTTTTCCAGATTCTATAATAAAGTCTCCTAAAAAGAAGACTCCATAACTCATAAAGAAGGAAAGCTTCAAAAAACAATGGAAACAATGGAGAGATGCACAAAGAACAAAGGACTGAAAAGAACTGAGCTGAGCAGATGAGGAACTAGAAAAAACTAGATTTTCTCTTAGGAATGGAGGAGACGCTATTGAGAGCCTTCAGAAGCAGCTGGTAAGAACCCACAGGAGTAGAAGGTTGGGAAGAAGGGGGAGAGAGAGGAAGGGTGAGAGGAGCAGGATGGAGGGGAGAGAACAAGCTTCAGAGATCTGTAAGGCTGACACTGCAAAGTTGTATTATTCTGTCAACACTGATGCAAAACTGTATTTGGAAACTGAAGTGATATTAGGACACTCACAAGATGAAATCTTTATCCTGCACTTTCCTTCTTAAGTTCTCTTTGGTCTGGTACTTTTTGTTTTGGTTGAAAGCGCCCTCCCACACAATCCTATACACTGGAATCAAAGCTAAAATGCCTCCCAGTTGAAGGAAAGAATGAACTGAAGTACCTCTCTATTGGATATGTTTTAGTAGTTGAATTGTTTTGGTCTGACATCGTGAAAACAAGAAATGTTATGGTCTTATATTATCTTTCCCTGCTGAAGTCTATCACTTTGCTATTTTTTAGGAAAACAGTCGAGGTGTGCACCAGGGGTAACTTGAGAGCACCTGTGTGTGTTCTCTGTGCCTGGCGCAGAGGAGCCATGCAAAATTTGTTGAATGATTCTGAATCTGTCACTGGTCATAATAATGGTCTGTCACTTTTCATCGCCGTATAAATATTAGCCACGGGGAGGGGGGCTTTTGATTGTGTATTCATATCTATCGTTCTATTGCTTCTGCTCTTATTTTCCAGGGTTCAGAGGACAAAAGAGAGAACTTAAAGTGGCTTTAAAATCTCAGGCTCAAAGCAAATGAGAACAATGAAACACAAGTCTCACATCATTCTGAGAAAAAAAATAGATATAAAGAAAGCAGGAAAGATGGGATGAGAGAGGGAGGGGAAAGGAGGGAGGGAAAAAGAGAGGGAGAGAGTGTCAGTCTGGGAGACAAGTCTTCAACACAGTGGCCAAGGGACACACTTACAATCCAAACTGCACCAGTGAACAGAGGGAAAGCAGAGTGAATGCTCTCTGCTCAGGAAATCCCCAGCTCTGATGGGAGAAACGCTTCAGAAGACCATTTACATAAGAAGTAAAAAGGATGGAGAATAGGGGAGAAGTAACTGTTTCCTCTAGCATTCCCAGCTTAGATAACCATGGCTCCATAGACAACTGTGGCTGGTCTGCCACTTAATGTACTTTCAGCCAGCATTTGAAACTCGAAAAGACTATGTATATTGTCGATATTGTCTTTGCTCAACCTGGAAAGGAAAGCAAAGCCTTAGTCCTGGCCTAATAATACCTTTAGAGCAGCTGCTATCAGCCCCTCAGTAAATCACTTATATCCCGATGCAGTCTATCAGCATGAGAAAGTCTGAGTTATTTGGTTTTTCAACTTCAAAGTTTCTCTCATATTAGAAGAGAAAATCAGTATT
The DNA here is from genome assembly GCA_030674055.1 of Rhabdomys pumilio. Lineage (NCBI taxonomy): Eukaryota > Metazoa > Chordata > Mammalia > Rodentia > Muridae > Rhabdomys > Rhabdomys pumilio. The sequence goes on from JANHMN010000012.1 coordinate 44,082,171, forward strand.
TTACTTGCTATCCTAAGAGGTCAATCAAAGAATCCAAATATATATTCATTTTATGGATACAGGGTCAGTTACACAAAATCAAAGAATTGGATACTTCAGATAAAATGATCATGATGAATTTACAATGACAAGTCTTAAGCAAATGAATTCTCTCTCTCTCTCTCTCTCTCTCTCTCTCTCTCTCTCTCTCTCTCT